>MUZC01000712.1:54424-78645 GCA_002072015.1 Radix auricularia | reverse complement strand
TTCCCCCCCCCCCCTATTTCATCAAGATATTTATAACACGTGAGTTCTATTAAATAATAGCTCAACGAGTTATTTACATAATTCAACATATCAAACAACAAAATGCCTTTAATTAAAAAGAAAATAAAGAATTTAAATGGACACATGAAACTAATGTTTTAAGGCTTGGAATTCAAACTTCAGAGACTGGTAGGTTATGATACCTATGATTGGAAAGTTTTAGAATGGAGCATATTCTTCGGTTAATTCAAAACTAAAGCCTCATCTTAACAAGTTTTTAGTATTGCTGTTTTGTCTGTCGCTATGTCTGTCTCTATGCCTGCCTCTCTGTCTGTCTCTATGTCTATGTCTATCTCTATGTCCACCTCTTTGTGTGTCTCTATGTCTGCCTCTATGTCTGTCTCTATGTCTGTCTCTATGTCTGTCTCTATGTCTATCTCTATGTCTGTCTCTATGTCTGTCTCTATGTCTATCTCTATGTCTGTCTCTATGTCTGTCTCTATGTCTGCCTCTATGACTATCTCTATGTCTGCCTCTATGTCTGTCTCTATGTCTGTCTCAATGTCTGCCTCTATGTCTGTCTCTATGTCTGTCTCTATGTCTGTCTCTATGTCTGTCTCTATGTCTGTCTCTATGTCTGTCTCTATGTCTGTCTCTATGTCTGCCTCTATGTCTATCTCTATGTCTGCCTCTATGTCTGTCTCTATGTCTGTCTCTATGTCTATCTCTATGTCTGTCTCTATGTCTGTCTCTATGTCTGTCTCTATGTCTATCTCTATGTCTGTCTCTATGTCTGTCTCTATGTCTGTCTCAATGTCTGCCTCTATGTCTGTCTCTATGTCTGTCTCTATGTCTATCTCTATGTCTGTCTCTATGTCTGTCTCTATGTCTGTGTCTTGGTCTATCTATATGTCTGGCTAGGTCAAATATTAAAATTGAATAAGCCCCTACTTCCCATTTAATTAACAAATTTTATAATACTAAGATTTAGCTAAGACGAGTTTATAGTAGACATAATTAGCCATACAGTCTAGGAGTAGAACACATGTAACACAACTTTAAACTTAAAAATTGTGATAATATTACATTGTTTCCATAGGAAGCAAGACTGCAATCAACGATTTTCACGGATTTTCAGTTATTTCCTTTTATCATTTCACCATTAAATAAAACCAAAAATCTATAAAATGAACAAATTTCAACCTGAATATCAAGGAAATTCGAACAAATGTTCAGATTCTTTATTTTAAAAAAATCTCTTCGATAAAATAAGAGCAGTAAATTTTGTTTAAATTTTCATGTTCGACTAACCGCCATTGGTGTCTGACGTGTAGATTTCTATGTGTAGAGTGTAGAGAGTTGCTTCGAGAGTTTGTTTAGTATGAGTGTCAAGGTGAAGGATTCTCATTTAACAGCTACTAAAGGTTACAATTTATATCCACAGTAAGCAAAATACTTGATTTGCAGTTATGATTTTTAAGGGGAAAAGAAGGTAAATTTTATCAGTTGAATTGATTTTTAGGACATAAAATTTGACGACACAGGACATCGACCTGTGTTCTCAATCGTAAGAACACAATTTGAGAATCACTGAGAAAAAAAATGAGCTGTCATTTTTGGGGTTAACCGTTGTCATTCATTGATCCATCACCAGTGAAGTCATCACCAGCACAACCATCACTTCACCAGGTAAAATTGTCGCGTTCACTTAAGTCAACTTTTATTATGTTACAAACTGCTACTTCTATTGTGTTGCTGTAGGATTCATTTATTTTATTCTGCTCATTTTCATGTGGTGACACTATAAACCTACTTTGATTTTACTTTATTTATTTATATCTTTTTCATCCTAACATTAAGCTACATTTATTTTCTACCCTTGAGCTGCTTGTAATATTTCAATTGGCGATATATGTGTTACTTCACTTGCATTAAAAATAATATAAACATTTTATGCACGTGTAAGACATTTACCTAAATATAACATCGCTGATGAACTCTAGTTTAATAAAACAATGAGATATGTGACGCATCAATTACATGTCAACGTGATATCTGCTTGAACATTAATTAATCATTAATTTCGCTGGCCTTACTTTAATGAAATTATTTCTATAATTTCGCATGCACCTTTCCTAGGTTTCCTCTGGCTACCAATTCCACCTCCGAATCCCGGGCGAGAAGATCGAGAATGTGTATGTGTTTGTTCTTTCAGACGGAATAAAGAAAAGTATTTAAAAAAATCTCTTTTGCAATCTCAGGGTTGGTTGTATTAGATTATTTTTGTGTTGTTTTCCCCATTTCGAATTAATTACTTTACACATTATTAATACGTTGCTCTTTGTTCTTGATCTAAGTCTCCCCTACATAATTCTTTATCTTAATAAGTTTCGAGAGGTATTTTTTAAAATAAAATCCCATTTATTAACTTCACCGTAGTCTCTTCGTCGGTCGGGCGGAAAAACAAAAGTAAATAATGACCCACTTTCCGTAATGCTATCGAGCTGAAAATTTGCACAAATACTCGTGTCACCTAACAATGCATTGTATCTAAATTTCCGATCGAACGAATGTACAATATATATAAATATATATATATATATATATATAAATATATATTATTCTCCTCATGGTTCAACCATGCCGGACACCAAGCAAGCTGTCTAACCCCAACGATCAATCAGCTGGCAAGAAAATGTAGTGCAGAGGGTGGGGGTCATCGAGCCCGACAATGCATTCAATTGAGGTCAATTACTGTGTTCTTTCAGAAAAACAGGATATCACGTATTTCTTAGTTTAGTGGTTATTACGTTTGCCTAACACGCGGAAGGTGGTAGGTTCAAGCCCCAGCTAAGACATTATTTTTTTTAAATTTTAAAAAATGTTGAACGTTTTGCCCGTTTATTTCCCACTTTCTTTTCGAACATGACTTCGCAACAAGCTTGTTCATTCGCGTTGTTCCGCTTTCTTCGTGATGTAGTTTTTGTCTGTTCTCCCCCCGCTTCCCCTAATTTCTTCACACTATTTATGAGCAAGTATGCGGCGTATGCTATGCCGCGGGCCGCATCTAGTAATAAAATAAATGCGCTTTTAGTTTATCTCTGTGAAACTCAATGTTGGCTGTCTGCTATTGTTTACCTCCACGTGTTCCGGAGTTCAGTCGACTGCGACACGGTGATGTGCTTCCAACTAAAATAATTGTCATCGAATGTTGGAACTTGTGGGATAAGATATTCTGGGATTGAGCCTACATTCAGTGGCGTCACTAGGAGGGGTGTGGTGGGGGCGGGCCGCCCCGGGTGACACCATCACAAGGGGGGGGGACACCATAATGTAAAATTCTATATTATATGTTCGGTAATTTGTCCGTGGATGACTCGGAGGAGTTCTATGGGGTAATTTTTGAGGGGTGACACCACGAGCTACCGCCCCGGGTGACACCAACCCTAGTGATGCCTCTGGACTTCCCCCCCCCTTTTTTTTTTTAAATAGCAAGGCTAGTTCAGTCTGTTAAGTCGCGCAGTGCAAATTAATTTGAATATAATCAATGCATTTAGTTCTGTCTCATATATATGGGATTAAAGTCAAAAACTTTGTTTTTTACGGGTTGTTTTAACTATCTTGCTGTGTCTCCACAGTCCACGCAATGTCAACTCAACCAGCGCCACTTGGACGACATGAACTGAGCGACTTGTTTCCTTTATTTGGCTAGAGACCGGTGTCCCTTTAATTTTACCCACTTTTTTGTGTTTTTTGTGGTTATACCCTCAGTGGGATGATAGCATTCCGTGACGTCACCAGACTGTCCACAAACTGGTTGATTAAATCGGCCCAGGTAATCCGTCACGATTTGTTACAGCCTTAAATCTACCTGACCTCACCTGTGCGTCTATCCGTTGATTGGTTTGATGATGTAAATCAGATGATCTCACATTTTTGTATTGTACGCCAGCCAACCGCGTTGATGCCACCCCCCCCCTTCCATGGGTTTTGCAAAATATAAAGATCCACTCTTTAATGTTATACGAGAATCAGCTTACAGCTTCGAGACATTTTATTGAACAGCTTTTTTTCACCTTTTCTTATCGTAATAATGTGATAATGATGTTTTTCGGAAACCTCTTGAAGCGAACAGAATAAGTTTCGTAGCGAAGACAACAGTAACAGTTTTAAATTTTGTGTAAAAGTTAAATCACATTAATTTCAATGTTTGTTTAACACACGATAAAACTAGATGATATCACCCCATGTGACGACTGAAGCAAGTACATTGAATATGCGTGGCCACATTTTATGTGCTACATTTCTACGAAGCTCTATCTTGTACGCCCATCTTGTTGATGTTGTATAACTAAAATTGCCTGCTGCTCTCAGAATTCAACATGTGCACTTTTTACTTAGATCTATTCATCGTCTGACAACTTTGCTAGTCAGTTTTATGGTAATAGCATAGAAATATTTAATTTTGGGTTCAACTTATTCCTTTCTTGTATCTCGGGTTTCTAGTTTTAATTTAAAATTTCCACCTCCGTCCTAAACTTAACGGAAATAATTTAAAGGATCAAAATTACATGAAAGATATCTGGAAATTATCGTTCAGATGAGATCCAATTTAAGATAAACTTTAGCTACCATAGTGAGACTTCAGGACGTCCAAAACTTTAGCTATAATAGTGAGACTTCAGGATGTCCAAAACTTTAGCTACAATAGTGAGACTTCAGGATGTCCAAAATTTTAGCTACAATAGTGAGACTTGTGGATGTCCAAAACTTTAGCTACAATTGTGAGACTTGTGGATGTCCAAAACTTTAGCTACAATAGTGAGACTTCAGGATGTCCAAAACTTTAGCTACAATAGTTAGACTTCAGGATGTCCAAAACTTTAGCTACAATAGTGAGACTTTTGGATGTCCAAAACTTTAGCTACTATAGTTAGACTTCAGGATGTCCAAAACTTTAGCTATAATAGTTAGACTTCAGGATGTCCAAAACTTTAGCTACAATAGTGAGACTTGTGGATGTCCAAAACTTGAGCTACAATAGTGAAACTTCAGGATGTCCAAAACTTTAGCTACAATAGTTAGACTTCAGGATGTCCAAAACTTTAGCTACAATAGTGAGACTTCAGGATGTCCAAAACTTTAGCTACAATAGTGAGACTTCAGGATGTCCAAAACTTAAGCTACAATAGTGAGACTTGTGGATGTCCAAAACTTGAGCTACAATAGTGAGACTTCAGGATGTCAAATTTATTAGTTACAGTAGTGAAACGTTGGCAAATTCAATCTTTGAGAAATGTTGGCAACGCCCTTTCTTTTTTCCGGCACAAATGTATTACGACATCGTGCCACTGACAAACACTTAAAGAATTATACCTGGCAGTAATGTCATGACGTTTCTTATATCATTCCGCCACTCTCATCTCTTTTTTCAACTACCAAAAGTCTCATTAGTTCTTACAACACATCTTTGATTGACAGATACCATGACGTCACAGACGTGCCGCACCTGGTTGACCATAGCGGTCATAACTCTGGTCCAAGTCGTGGGGGCATTCGAGCTCGGGGCGCCCGATTCAACGTGTGACAGTATGCGCCCCCTGCATTATCAAGTAAAGAAGAATGACAGCACGCCCCTGGTGGAGCCACTCAGCGAAGAGCTTTATTTCAGTATTCACTTGAACACCACCACGGTTAAACCAGGGGATCACGTCGAAGGTAATGATAACGGTCACGGTTAAACCAGGGGATCACGTCGAAGGTAATGATAACGGTCACGGTTAAACCAGGGAATAAAGGTACGCTACATTAATAGAAAGGTGTCTTAAGGGAAATGTAACTTTAGAGAAAGGTGACTGTAGAGAAAGGTGACGGTAGAGAAAGGTGACTGTAGAGAAAGGTGACTGTAGAGAAAGGTGACGATAGAGAAAGGTGACTGTAGAGAAAGGGTCTGTAGAGAAAGTTGACTGTAGAGAAAGGTGACTGTAGAGAAAGGTGACGATAGAGAAAGGTGACTGTAGAGAAATGGTCTGTAGAGAAAGGTGATTGTAGAGAAAGGTGACTGTAGAGAAAGGTGACGATAAAGACAGGTGACTGTAGAGAAAGGGTCTGTAGAGAAAGGTGACGATAGAGACAGGTGACTGTAGAGAAAGGTGACGATAGAGAAAGGTGACTGTAGAGAAAGGTGACGATAAAGACAGGTGACTGTAGAGAAAGGGTCTGTAGAGAAAGGTGACGATAAAGACAGGTGACTGTAGAGAAAGGTGACGATAGAGAAAGGTGACTGTAGAGAAAGGTGACGATAAAGACAGGTGACTGTAGAGAAAGGGTCTGTAGAGAAAGGTGACGATAGAGAAAGGTGACTGTAGAGAAAGGTGACTGTAGAGAAAGGTGACGATAGAGAAAGGTGACTGTAGAGAAAGGTGACGATAGAGAAAGGTGACTGTAGAGAAAGGTGACTGTAGAGAAAGGTGACTGCAGAAAAAGTTATCGCCTGCTTATAGCTTTGTTTATGACGATGTAAGCTTCCTACTTATGGGTATAACTTAACAAAATCAATCAAAGTCAAATATTCTCACTAAACTCAATGTACCAAAGAAACAAACTTTAAGTAATGATCTAGGGCACGATGGACTGTTCGCCTGGGCACCGGGACTCACTAAACTGACACTAAATATAAAAAAAAGTAATAAAACTCAAATGAGTATTTAAACGCAGTTTTCAACAAGAATTTCTGATTTTTTTATTCAAGGGAAATCATTCTAAATTACCTTAATAGTCATTTCAAACCAGTAATTCTTAAGCTTAACTAACTATGACGTCATATCCCCTCACGATACATCACACAAAGAATGTGTCAATATAATGCGCACCACGCAACAATCTAATAATAAGCATTTACAAAACGAAAAAAAACACACCCATTAACCATTATTCTAGAATTCCTTAAAAGACATTTTAATTTTAAATTAAATTTATGAAACCATACAAAACAATTCTTATCTACACATTTTTGCTAAAATTGCGGGAGTCGAATTCGAGTCCGTATGTTCTGATGTTACTATACTTTTCTATACATTCATCATTCTATTACTATGATGTCCTTATATCGTGTCTTTGTATGGAAGGGTTTTAAAGTTAAATTTTCCACTTGACAAACTGACATTTTATTGTTAATGTTGCAGTGTTACTAAAAGCTGACAAGAATTACTTTGAGGGTTTTGCCCTACAAGTTAGGGACATTAACCAGGTCAACGGTTCTACAGTAATGAAATATGGGACCTTCAAGCCTGTCAATGGATCTGAAGCCAAGACCTACTGTGTAAGTCGGTGTATGAGAGACAAGCTAAATGCCAAGACCTACTGTGTAAGTCGGTGTATGTGAGACAACGCTAAATGCCAAGACCTACTGTGTAAGTCGGTGAATGAGAGACAACGCTAGATGCCAAGACCTACTGTGTAAGTCGGTGTATGAGAGACAAGCTAAATGCCAAGACCTACTGTGTAAGTCGGTGTATGAGAGACAAAGCTAAATGACAAGACCTACTGTGTAAGTCGGTGTATGAGAGACAAGCTAAATGTCGCAATGTCAGTGGAAATACGTTCATATAACAGCATTAGATGCGTCACTAGTGTTGGTGTCATCCGGGACGGTAGCTCATTGTGTCCCCCCCCCTCACGAGTAAGTCCATAGACCTGCTCCGAGTTTTCCTGGGCCAAATAACGGGAACATATAGAATTTTACATTTTGGTGCCCCCCTTGATGACTGGGGCGTCCGAGGCGTCCCGCCCCCATCCTATCCCCTAGTGTTGCCATTGACCAACAGACCCGGCAATATGTATTGACAAGTGTCTGAGTTTAAAGAAGTATTACATAATTAATGAAAATATACAAGTTTTATTTTTGTCGATTTCGTAACAAATATCTATGTGAAAGTTGGTATCAAAATTGTGTGTCAGTGTAATGAAAATTTATTATTTTCGAAAAATTGTGATAAAATTGTAAATTTCAATTTTCATACTTAACACATAAAAAACATTAAACCAAAATAATTTTACTTAAAAAACAATTAGAGCTGTCTATTTGCACAGTTTTTATATTTACACAAGATTACTCCATTTACTTATCTTATGGGAGTTAATAGATATCCTTACACAAGTTGATTACATTTACTTATCTAAAGGGAGTTAATAGGTATCCTTACACAAGATTACTACATTTACTTATTTTAAGGGAGTTAATAGGTATCCTTACACAAGTTGACTACATTTACTTATCTTAAGGGAGTTAATAGGTATCCTTACACAAGTAGACTACATTTACTTTTCTTAAGGGAGTTAATAGATATCCTTACACAAGCTGACTACATTTACTTATCTTAAGGGAGTTAATAGATATCCTTGCACAAGTTGACTACATTTACTTATCTTAAGGGAGTTAATAGATATCCTTACACAAGTTGACTACATTTACTTATCTTAAGGGAGTTAATAGGTATCCTTACACAAGTTGACTACATTTACTTATCTTAAGGGAGTTAATAGGTATCCTTACACAAGTAGACTACATTTACTTATCTTAAGGGAGTTAATAGATATCCTTACACAAGTAGACTACATTTACTTATCTTAAGGGAGTTAATAGATATCCTTACACAAGTAGACAACATTTACTTATCTTAAGGGAGTTAATAGATATCTTTTTAGTCTTGAATCATATTGCAGTGGGTATATTGTTTAAAGGGGGCGCGGTGGTCTAAGTGGTAGCGCACTGTATGCAGAACCGCCGAAAGAACTCGAGTCACGGGTTTGAGTCGTGGTACTGGCAATTGTGCTAAACACACAATCCCCTGCTCGTTAGTGGTCAATGAAACTAGTGAACGCTACTTGACTTGCCCCATAAGCCTTCATGGTCTGAAAGGGGTTATTATTATATTTATTATTATAATATTGTTTATCTCATATTAAATCTAACATGTTATTTAAGCAGGTTATGTAAAGGTCTGATAATATATACATGTTTATTTATTTTCTAAAAGTCTGGTTGCCATCTTACACATACTTTGTCCGAAGAAAAAATTGACACTTTCTTCCTTAACAAATGTCAATTACAACATTCCAGAACAATCAGGGAATAACTCAGGCCATGCACAAAAAGTGGACAAACATCACAGTGATCTGGGTGGCCCCAAGTCAACGATTTGCGAGCGTGCAGTTTAAGTAAGATTTTTTTAAAATTAAAAAAAAAACAACAACAAAGATTGTTAAATACTAGAATATATAAGCTTGTAGTTTTAGCTCTTATGTAACTTCTAGTATATGGAAGCTTGTAGTTTTAGTTCTCATGTAACTACTTGTTTATATAAGCTTTGTAGTTTTAACTCTTATGTAACTACTAGTTTATATAAGCTTTGTAGTTTTAACTCTTATGTAACTACTAGTATATGGAAGCTTGTAGTTTTAGCTCTTATGTAACTACTAGTATATGGAAGCTTGTAGTTTTAGCTCTTATGTAACTACTAGTATATGGAAGCTTGTAGCTTTAGCTCTTATGTAACTACTGGTATATGGAAGCTTGTAGTTTTAACTCTAATGTAACTATTAGTATATGGAAGCTTGTAGTTTTAGCTCTTATGTAACTACTAGTATATGGAAGCTTGTAGTTTAAGCTCTTATGTAGCTACTAGTATATGGAAGCTTGTAGTTTTAACTCTTATGTAACAACCAGTATATGGGAGCTTGTAGTTTTAACTCTTATGTAACTACTAGTATATGGAAGCTTGTAGTTTTAACTCTTATGTAACTACTAGTATATCGAACCAAAAAATAACGTCTTATAAAAAAAAATACTGCACAAAAAATAATTAGTTTTGAACGTCCGGTAAACTTATTTAATATGTAAAGTTTTTTTTTTTTATTGGCTGTGGGTGTCTGTAGGAGTTTGAGTGACCAATCGCTATCGATGACCGGACGAAAATTTGCATTGTCTTTTATTATTTAGGATTTTGAATTGGGTTAAAAGAAGTACCATATTCTTGCTATGACTAGTTACCAAAAGCCAACAGACGACTCCAAACTCATTATTTTATCCAAAGTCAGTTTTTCCAATTTACATTTTTCAAAACATAACTCGATATTCTCAAATAACATATTAAAACTCAAGAGTTCTATTTCCATTATCCAAACTTAGTAATCCCAAATCCTATCTATGTAATCCTAACACAGTAATCCCAATTCACATAAACCATCTAAACCTGTTGATTGTATTCCCCAGGGCCACAATGGTCAAAGGCTACAGCAGCTTCTTCATGAACGTTCACTCCCGCGCACTGACCTACCAAACAGGGGCTGGCGTGCCAGTCATTCCGTCCGTAGCACTTACTGCAACACTCACTGTCACATCATTTGCCACATTTATGATCAATGCGCTGGCCTATTAAAAGCTCTTGGCAAAATCCAAGGGTCATAAACGTAATCCAAAGGTCATAAATGTTGAAATAAAATGCGGACAATTCCACCATACCAAGGGCCACCGGAACAACCAGAAACAGGGGTCTTGATGGACTAACTTAAACTGTGGGGAACTTCTTCAACCTTTAGGAACCAATTTAAGTGTCTATGTTAATGTGTTTTATTGTCATTCTAATGATGTAATATGAAATTATTTTGTTGTATACATTTATGTATAATACTGTCAATCACTTCTGCAAGGCGCGGTTATATTGAACCGGACCGATCTTACCCACTATAAATAGTCTCTTTATGGAAAAAAAACTTGTTCGTGGGAGGGAGGAGGGGCTGTAGTCTAATGGTATTGTAATTATATGTAAATATATGTGAACGTATGTTTGTTTACTATATATATATATATATATANACTTAGGTGTTTAATAAGTATCTCTGGGTATTTTGCATCGACTAGACGAGTGATGGCGAAGTTATGGAATGGGTGCCAGGCTCGGCACCCAGAGCCCCATCAGACGGCACGCGACTAAAATTTAATATTTTCTGTAAATCAAATCATTTAAGTCAAACCCCTATACTTGGGTTCAATTGGAGTGTTGGCACTTTGTGGGTTTTGGTTTGAATTTCGGGCACGAGGCCTCGCGAAGCTTGGACTAGACTTTGAACGACCCCCCCAAGCGTGGACTAGACTTTAAACAACCTCGTGGATGTTATTGGTGTCACATCACCCACAAGTGGCGGACATTACAAAACATTTAATTTTTCAAATTTCTTACTTGCTTGTTTGATAACTTACAAACTTGATATTGATGAGGATTATTTCTAGGGTTCTTATTGATAGTCAAGCGCACTGTATTAAATGTAATGTATAACATGTGTTTTAGTATATGTCTTGTATTAAATGTACTGTATTATATGTGTTGTAGTATATGTGTTGTATAAATGTGCTGCATAATATGTGCTGTATAATATGCGATGTAGACCAATTTCATAAGCATTTATTAAACAATATTTATTATATATGAGATCAGCTGACTTTTGAGCGTATATTTTAAATATTCACGAGCATTGACCAGGAAACGTTGAGAAAATCTTCGCACATATACCCCCAATAAAATTATCTGATCTTTATCACATTCTTATTTAAATTTAAACTTTTTGTTGTTGTTGAATCCATGTTTGAAAGTGACGTCATTGTTGATATTATTTCTCCATTTATACCAAAATATTACCAACCGTCATATGTTGCTACAACATGGAAAAACTAGGACTTAAAATTTGTTGTAAAAATTCAAAATTGTTATATATTTTTAAAAACTGGTCTGGAAATATTAGAGCTTGTTCAGTCCAATTAATGAAATCAAATAGACATTATTTACTATCAAACTCAGCATCAAAGACAAAGTTTGGGCTAAATAACTAACAAAAAAATTAATTAAAAAAAAAAAATTATTTGTTGTCGCACAGAATATAACATGTTAGAGCAAATCACACATAATCATCATATAGTCCTCATAATTTGAGCAGTAACATACAGCGGCGTAACGTGGATAAGTCCGCACGTGGCGGAACCCAGGTTTGCCCCCCCCCCCCCGAAAAGTACATTTATGTTATAAACCTACAATTTTTTTAAAAAGTTATAAGAAATTAATAATCACTTATTGGTAACTAATTGTTTGATTACCTTTTTTTCGCAGCTGGCCTATTTATGCCAGCTGTAAAGACGATATGTCATTATTATATTATAAGTTCCCGATAGTAAGCTTCGAGACTAAATACCTTAATGAACTTTGATAAATCAAGTTTGCTTGAATTCAATAATTCGTTGTTTTTGTTGTTGTTTTAGCCTGTAGGTAAAATATTCTTTGTTAGACAATTCAATGTGAGATACTTTAAGCCCCTAATGACCCAATGTGAAGGTAAAGTTTCAAAGTCTAATATATTAGCTATAATATACAAAAATCATATTTGTTCTACTAATTCTCTAACTGCCTAAACCTCACACGAATTTCTACAGTAACCTCTTCTTGTGAAGAAAAAAACGTTCCCCGTCAACTGTTGTTAATGTTTTATTTTACTTAACATTGGGTAACAAACAAGAATACTTATTCGCTTTAATAAAAAAAATGTTTTATCTATTGCTTTGATTGGAAGATTCATTTAAAATGATAGAGTCTCCACATATACTTTTTTACAAAGTAAAAGCACCTTTAAAGTAGTTTTTCTCCCAGAAGCCTCAGCAAAGCAATTTATTAGCATCATAATTTCAGAAATGATTTCTGGTATCTTTGACTTCTTAAACATGTTTCCAGACATTAGATCTACATGTTTTTACATGTTAAAAAAATTTCGTTGTGATTACCAAGTTCCCTGCGTGTGTTTATATTTTTGTATGCCTCTGTCAGTTTTTCTGTAGCTTTCAAATTAACTCTAAAATGACTCCCTGCTATATTCACTAATGTGTATGGTGTGTGGAGTGGACATTGTAAAGAAAGAGTAGCAACGTTCTAGTGCACCGAAAATATTTTAGGATAGTTTCTTATTTCTGTTATCAATTTCTTATTTGGTTAATTTTTTTAAAATACAAAGCTCCACTTTCTGTGAGTATTTTTTGAAAGCTAATTAGGATGGGAATTTAGTAAAGAAAGAGTAGCAACGTTCTAGTGCACCGAAAATATTTTAGGATAGTTTCTTATTTCTGTTATCAATTTCTTATTTGGTTAATTTTTTTTTAATACAAAGCTCCACTTTCTTTGAGTATTTTTTGAAAGCTAATTAGGATGGGAATTTAGCCACCCTTAGCAAAGTGCCGCTCGGAATTTGCCACCATTTCGCCCCCTCTCGCTACAACTCTGGTCAAATATCACCATCACATAGTCCTAATTTTTTCTTAGCAGTCACATGCAACCATCACATAATCCTATTATTTAGTAGTCACATATAATTATCACATAGTCCTAATAACTTGAACAGTCACTTATGACCCTCACATGGTCCTAATAATTTGAGCAGTCACATATAACCATCACATAGTCATAGTAACTTGAACAGTCACATATAACCATCACACAGTCCAAATAATTTGAGCAGTTACATATGACCATCACATAGTTCTCATAATTTGAGCAGTCACATATAACCACCACTTAGTCCTAATAACTTGAACAGTCACATAGAACCATCACATAGTCCAAATATTATGTAACCATCAGAAATAACCCACAGATAGTCAGTTTTTTTTTTCTTTGAAAAAAAAAGGAATTAAAAATTACCGTTTTGCTTTTTTTATTCTAAAAGTTTGGCATTAAATCCTTTTATTTTCCATTACTTTGATATTTAGACTGTTTTAGTTCATGATACAGACAAGACATAATTATCAGAATGGCTTTTTACTTTGAGCAGACGACATTGAATCTCATGATCGTCTCTGTAGGACAAGACGTCAGCTTCGCTGCTGGACAAAGTGGAGTAACTCTTGCCAACAACTTGCACGTGATCTCCACTTACAAGTTGACGACGTAGATAGTTGAAATTATTAGAACCAAGATGGCGTTGACATTAACAAATACCAAAACATGAGATGTGCAATTCTTCACATAATGACATGATACAGGACATCAACAATGAGACATGCCATAAAACATACATGACATCATACGTATCATGTTTGTGTTGATGTCAGAGAATCCTGTAGCCCAGTGGTTCCCAAACTATTTTTTACCGTGGATCCCTTTATAGTCAAAACCTGCCCACGGACCCCCAAATGAAAACGCTACATAAATTAAAATGTATACATACAAATATACTAATTTAAAAAAACACACATTTTGTTGAAGAAGTATTTATTTAAATTTAACTTTTTAATTAAATTTCTTTTTTTTTCTTCTTTATTATTTTAAAATTATTATTATTTTTTTTTAATTAATGACTTGGATGGACTTGATGTGATTTTAATAATTTTATGAGTGTATTGATATCCGGCTAAATGTTTGCTAGCAGCAAACACAATCAACACGAGTACTAAAGACTAGTGGGTTTCTTTTGTTTGTGATGACGTTCATAACTGCACTGAATCCATGTTCTACCAAATAGGAAGACTATAAAGAAGCCAACAACTTTTGAAGAATAACCCATAATGCAGGATATAATATTTGGATATCTTTTTGTTTACCAGAATTTGTGGTAATCTTTTTCAAACAATTGTTTAAGTTCCTCACTTTTGAATAATTCAATAAGTTTTTCCCATATTAGTATTGACTCATCTATATCTGGAATCTGGATTTGTCCCTGAGCAAAAGGGTCCAATGCCCAGTGTGGAATATCCAAGTGAAGAATGTCTTCAAATCTTTAGTTCAGGTCTGCATGAAGATCCATTAAGTGTTGACAGCAAGCAAGTCTTCATCTCTATTTTGCGATTATGAAAGATTTTGAATCTGAGAACATTATCCTCTTCCCAAACTTTGTTTATACAGAAAAAGTTTTGCAACAAATGCAGATATTACGCTTTTAGCTTGATTAAATCACCTTGTAGATTCAAATTAGTTTGGTTAAATTTGGCTAACAAATCAGGCATCTAGTTAATTTCAAGTTTTTGAATTAACTAAATTTTGTGTCAAATCGTTGTCTTTGCCTTCCAGGAATTCCAGCACAGAATTATAGATAGCATACCATAGATTTACACATGCACTTTTAGGTAACCAACGTACTTCAGTGTGAAGTTGTAAACTATTATAGTCTTCAACATTTTCCAAACACTTTTGAGCAAATAATCCTTTTGATTTTATTTTAAGCTCTAAAGACATAATATAGTGATTCATGCAAACGCTCAGTAAGATTTTTGTTACTAAATTATGTCAATGCACTGAACATACATTTGGCACAGCTTTTTAAGTATGCCAGAACATCGGTATCTTCCTACTATTGCCGGGGCACCGTCAGTAAAGAAAAATGATATTACTCAAGGGTATAGCTTTTTTAATCGAAAAACCTTTTTAATTCAGTAAATTAAGTTTCATCTTTCCCATCTGTTTCCAACCATTTAGCTAACAACAGTTCTTAGCAAAATAGTTCTGCTTTTACAAATTTAACATAAGCTAAAACTAAAGTCTTATTTTCTGTGGACCCCTGGCGTTGCCCAGGGACCCCCCCCCCCCAAATCAAAAATCAATTTTCCACGGACTCCTGAACAGGTTCCGCGAATCCCTGGGGGTCAGTAGGGACCACTTTGGGAATCACTGCTCTAGCCGATAAATTTGTGAAATTTCTTAAATCAAGCATCTTACCAAATGAAACTTGCTTTTTGGACTATGAAATAATAATTTATTTAACTCAAACTTCAGGAACCGAGTTTGCATTTATTTTTTATTATTTTTTTTAATTCTAGGATTCCATACCGTTCGGCCTATATTTTATTTAACTTGTCAATGCCTTCGTTGCTCAACCTTGTCCAAAAATAAAACACAGTTCACGATGTGGTTCTAAAATAAAAATTAAGTGATTCTACAATTATTAATAAACAGTTGTCTATGAGACCTAATACCTGTGAAAGTCACTGATTGCTTAAATCTGATATTTCTGATACAAGTGGAAAAGTTCTTGCCAAACTTGTTTTTGGAGAAGCTGCTTGCACGGTGTCGAGTTTCATGCTCGCTTGGCTGGTATACCGAGGATCACGGGTTGTAACAGTTGGTTTTTTGATCAATGCAACATCTTGTAGCTTTGTGATGTTGTAACAATTGACTATTTGATCAATGTAACATTTTTTGTGATGTTGTAACATGTGACTATTTGATCAATGTAACATCTTGTAGCTTTGTGATGTTGTAACAATTGACTATTTGATCAATGTAACATCTTGTAGCTTTGTGATGTTGTAACAATTGACTATTTGATCAATGTAACATCTTGTAGCTTTGTGATGTTGTAACAATTAACTATTTGATCAATGTAACATCTTGTAGTTTCGTGCTGTTCCCACGCCTCGGTGACACCAAGCGATGGTAGAATACATCACACGTGACACACTCCATTGCTTTCTTTGAACTGGGTAGTTGGGGACCAGGGTAAAGTGAATATGGGTTAGCCCCCTTGTCGGCCAGACGTTATCCAGACTCCAGCCAAGAGGAACTCACAGATTTCTTGGATCAAACGAGTTAACATATCGTAAAAGTAAGTAGATCTAACAATGTTCTACCTACAGGATAAATACATTTGTATTTACAAAATTATATTTTCCTTGTTTTCTACTTTGAATGTTAATTTTCTGCAGTGTTTAAATTTTAGTTTAAAACAATGACTCATACTACCTAGTAAATACCATAAAATTGCTTAAAACTAATGGCCAACTTTGTAGTAGTACACAACGTTATAGAGTACACTTAGTATTTCGAAATTTATATTCTACACTTAATATCACACAGTATATCCCCACTGAATTGCAAACAGACAAAACATGGTTTATTCTTCTTGAGATGTCTTTCTGGTGCGTGATGCGTCAGTCAGGTTGTTAATAAATCCAATTCAACTTGAGCATATTTCATTACAAGTACATATTTAATAAAACGAAATATATTTTTGTCTAAATGTAAGGTCGTCAATCAGTCAACAAATTGTTTTGACTTAAAAATCGATAGGGCGTTGTTAAATACCACATTTAAAGTGTAATTGATGGTTGTTTTATTTAATCCTTTAAAAAATTTTCTTTTTACTAAGGTGACATTTTAAAATGGGCCGTTTAAATGGCCGCTTGTTGAATCGATTGAGAGATGTTAAAACTCACATTGAGTCATAACTTGAAATAATGATATTCTGGGGTCGTTTCTGTGTACAGTATTAGCTTTAGAACCACGGCATCAAGAGCGCTTATATTGTCTACAAGGCCAGCTGGTTATTATGGAACTGGCATGAAATAAGCAGTTTTTGTATTTTGTGTTAAATTTAAAACTAAGTAAAAATCACTTGGGATCGGTGGGCATGGATTAGGACAAGTATCATTAATTATTGTTATCTTCAAGAATTACAGTTAATAATAAAAATACAATTATTCAACACAAATGATGTGTAGGGGGTCTTTTTTAAGCTAGTAAGCTGAAATTTTGCAGGCAGACTCATTGGTTAAATAGTTGTATAAATATCGTTTGTTGTATACATGCATTCCATTCAATTGCTGTCCATTTAATACTGGGAAATAATTTGACAAAATATTCACTGGATTGATTTTTAAAAAAACAACTGGTACGAAACCAAGTTGTATACTATAATTCCTTTAATCACGAGACATAACTCCTATAACAAACGATATTTATACAATTATAGTTTCAATTCAAAATTAGTTATTTCTTTAAATGATAACAGTAGCTATTGTGCATAGAAGCGTCATTATGTTTTGTATATAAGATACAAATGTATTACAATAAAAGCATTGCTAAAAATATATGTGTGTGTTAATATTTTAATTTGAATTGTCGTTAGCTCAGTTACCTGCTGGGGTACTGCACTATATAAATTATTAAATTACTATTAATTTCAAATTATTCACCATGGGTATCCATCCATCCATCCATCCATCCATCCATCCATCCATCCATCCATCCATCCATCCATCCATCCATCCATCCATCCATCCATCCATCTATATAACTATCTATCTATCTATCTATCTATTTGTCTGTCTGTTGGTCAGTCTGTCTGTCTGATATATATACGTGTGGAAGTTGTTTTTGTTTTTTAAACCTTTTAACCGAAATGTGCACACTTTCGAAAAAGAATTTTAATGCAATGGCCAACAATAAAATATTGTGAAACTTTTTGGCATAATTTGATTTGAAGACTGCGTTAAGCTTTATCCCTCCGTAGAACAGATTTAACCACAAAACTTAGTAAAATATTAACGAGAAGAAAGGATTCAATCTTAAAGTATTGAAGGAAATGATCGCTGGATTACGATGTTAGATTCTATTATTTGAAGATTTTCGGTAGTCACAGTTTATTTGAGACAGCTTCGCTACACCAAAACCAAAGTTAGAAATAGAGAAAATAATTCTTCTATATTCCCTTTTTTCTATTTTTTTTATTACATTCCTTCTGAACGTTGAAATAATCCCATGAAGTCATCAACACAAAAATATTTGACAATCTTCCAAGCGCAAAGTTTTAATTATTCCAACGTTGTTATTGTGACCGTCTGTACGTCTCCAGTAATGGAAGTCTTTCGGCGATCACGATCTCTATTCAACACCACGTCAGTGGAAAGGTGAAAATGGAGAAATATTCCAGGTTGAAGGTCGACACCCTTGAACTTGTCCTTTACCGCAGGCGTCCCGTACTCGGGTCCTTTTACCCGATTAGACGAACATTCTCACAAGATTTTGGAAATTTTGGTGTTGGCTTCTAGCAGGCTAGCCTTGTTTATAACATCAATAACGTACATACATTTAGATTATGAAATGTTACCTAATACACATTTGTCCTTATAATTAGACAACTAATTGACACTTTTGATAAGAGAGTTATACAACTAATTGACACTTTTGTCAACAGAATTATACAAATAATTGACACTTTGTCAGTAGAGTTATACAACTAATTGAAACTTTTGTCAGTAGAGTTTTATACTTAATTGACACTTTTGTCAGTAGAGTGTTATAACTAATTGACACTTTTGTCAGTACAATTATACAACTAATTGACAACTTTGTCCCTTGACTTAGAAAACCAAATGACATCCTTGTACCTATGGTTTGACACGTAAAAATAACACCTTAGACATACATCTACAAAACTATATGAAACCTTGCCACTACAGGTAGACAATTAAATCACATAAATAAATGACCTCTTTAAAACTATAATTCAGACATGTTTTCCAGAATAATAAACGAAAGAAATATTTGCCCTGACACAGCAACATATAAGTAGTGAGCTCACCTTACACACATCGCGCTTAATGAGAAGAAAGGTTTAATTACTGTTGATTAATTCAGTGTAGACTCCTATTATTAAAATAATCTCATAGAAAGTTGTTAAATTAAACAACCCGTAAAAACAAAGTTTTGACTTTAAATCACTTATATATGTAACAGAACTGAAAATCCTACATGTGGAAGAAAGTCAGCAGTCCCGAGCCTGCGCTCTTCATGGGGCTACCCGTAACACCCCCTCAGCCCTCTGGCCCCCTAAGGGACGTAAAAGCTGAACAAGCCCCCCCCCCCCTGGAGCGGTCGCTTCTAAAAGCGGCCACTTAGGCGTCCAGGACACAAGGTCGAAAACGCCTCACACTAAGTTGACCTCCCAAGGGAGGGTTTGAATTTTCCCTACTTCGACTCGCTATCACTTCGGCGCCACCCCGGCAAAGCTTACGAGTCTCAATAGTTAGGGCCGCCGCAATGCGGGGATCATCACTGCCCTACCAAGGGTTTAACCCCCACTGGCAGGTTTCCTCAGAGCTGGCGTCCAAAAGCGTTTCCTAGCGGGACCTTTTGCTAATCCATGCTGGCGCTTCTGGGCCTAAACCGGCACCGCTCAGTGGCGTTGCTAGTTAATTGAGGGGGACAAAAGGGTCGCTTCGGAGTAGCCCGAACCTCAACGGGTACTAAAACTATTGATTATATTCAGAATAATAAGTACCGCGCAATAAACGTTTGCTGCCTGACCGTAACTGAACTCCCCTTGCTGTAAAACGGGGATGGTAAGGGTGTGGTGACCGATGGCTGAACTGAACTCCAGCAACAACAACCTACGGCTACCATATATGAATATAGAGATAAACTAAAAGTACACTAATTTAATTAAGCTACATTCGATCGATCTGAAATTTTGATACTATGCATAGTTAGGTGACTTAAGTCTATGTGCAAAATTTCAGCTCGATAGCATCACGCGAAGTGGGAAACTTTTGCGTTTTTGTTTTTCCGCAGTGCCAAGAGAGAGAGATAGACGGCGGTGAAGCTAATATAAGGGATGTAAAAAAAATTTCCTTTTCATGCGACTTTTACAAATCCACATATTTCACTTAAAACTGGTACAAATGCAAAATTGCTACGGGATATTGTTACAAAAAATTTGACTCACAATGATTGAACCTGATATACGGACGAGTTGTGATATAAGATATAATAGACTGAAAGTAAAAAAAAAACGTTTTCCATCTTACTGACAACAACCTGAGTCTCATGACCAATGTCCTCCCACAGATGACCGCCTGCATGAGTCCACATACATCATCACGAGCGACATTGATGTTGCTTTTGACGGCCCTGGCAGTGAACCGTGTTCAGATGTACCCCGGGGGAGCCCCAGATGACGCGTGCAGTGACATGATTCCCATGCATCACGCCGGCAAGGAAAACATGTCCACGCCTCTGATACAACCACAGACCACCAGCCCTTACTTCACCATCATCGTCAATACCACAGATGTTGCGCCCAATGGCCATGTTACAGGTGAGAGATTTGACTAATGTGAATTAGTTGAAGGACTGGCCATGTTACAGGTGAGGGATTAGACTAATGTAAATTAGTAGAAGGACTGGCCATTGGTCATGTTACAGGTGAGGGATTAGACTAATGTAAATTAGTAGAAGGACTGGCCATGTTACAGGTGAGGGATTAGACTAATGTAAATTAGTAGAAGGACTGGCCATGTTACAGGTGAGGGATTAGACTAATGTAAATTAGTAGAAGGAATGGCCATGTTATAGGTGAGGGATTTGACTAATGTAAATTAGTAGAAGGAATGGCCATGTTACAGGTGACGGATTTCATAAATGTAAACTAGCAAAATGATTGATCATTGGTACAAAATCGTATATCGACTCATTTATACGGAGTCGTTTAGTTTTGGTGGTCGGAAACTTTGACTCCGGACGACTCGACCCTGGACGGTTCGACCACAGGACGTTTCGACCCTAGGGCATTTCGACCGCGGACTTTCAACCCTTTAGTTTCTACACTGTGATTTTTAAAAAAATTTATCCTTTGTTATTTTATTACTATTATTATTTGTAATTAATTTTTGGTATATTATGAATTTAAAATTAAAAACAGAATCTCAACTCCTATCCCAAACGCACTTAAAAAGGACATAATTTATAATAGGGTTTTTAAGATGTATATATTTAAGTAGTTCAAAGATTTCAAAGATTTTCACTGAAGAAAAAAATAAATGAACGTTTTTTTTTGTTCGTTTTTTTTTTGAAAGGTGTCGATTTGTTGAACAGCGCACCTCGCAGGCGCTGGAATCATTACAAACGCGCGCCCTTTCATTTACTTCTTGTGTTCCTTAACACGTGAAGACCTCCATAGCAAATATACTGATTTTAATACGACGTTTAATAATAAGTTGTGTAAGTATTTTAAGGTTACAAAATTTCAATACTTAATGCCGCTTCGTAGCATGCAATAATAAAATTCAAGCTGCTAGGCCCGTATGACCTGTCTGAACGTTAAGCCATTATTTACATTTATTCCGGGCCTACACGCCGTGTGCTTGCTAGGGTTATGGGAAAGGTAAATAAAGGGAGTGGGAGGGGGGAAGCGAGAAGGTGGGCACCTTTAGAAAGGACCACCTGACCACATTGTCTTTTTATTGCCGATTACATCGGATCGGGGTTGGGGGGGGGAAGTTAGATATGTTTGGAATGACTTGTGAAGAATAGCGCATTTATTACAATCATGGATGTACGCTGAGTGTTGACTGGTTATACGTGTATATACTTTTTCATATCATCGTAAATTAAACGTTACAAATAACTATTTCAAACTGAATTTAATTTTTAATGCATAATAAAAAATAATATTATTTGAATTAATTTTATACCAAGGATAATTTTAAAAAGTATTTCTAAAAAAATAATAATATATTTCTACGTTGTAGATAAAAAGGGAGTGAAACGTCCGGGGTCGAGACGCCCTAGGGTCGAAAGTCCTGTGGTCGAACTATCCGGGGTCGAATCACCCGGGGTCAAATCATCCGGGATCGAACCGTCCGTGGTCGAATCGACCGGGGTCGAAACGTCCTGGGGACGAAACATCCTGTGGTCTAACTGGCAGGGTCAAACCGTCCGGGGTTGAATCGTCCGGGGTCGAAGTGTCCGTAATTCTTTAGTTTTAACGTTTATATTAAGTCGCCAATTAATATTAATATCCACAGTAACCATCAAGGCGGACCAATTTTATTATGAGGGATTCTTCCTCCAAGCCAGGGTAGTCAACGATTCAAGCAACAACAAACAGGTGGGGACATTCATGGCGGATAGCAACAACAACGTCACCACAAGATGTGTAAGTCTGAATCTGAAATTAAAGTTAACTCTCATCTTAATAGTAACATGACACCCAGATGTGAAGGCTGACTATGTTATTAACGTTAACCCTAACTCTAACAGTAACATTACATCCAGATGTGAAGGCTGACTATGTTATTAACGTTAACCCTAACTCTAACAGTAACATTACATCCAGATGTGAAGGCTGACTCTGATATTAACGTTAACCCTAACTCCCTAACTCTAACAGTAACATTACATCCAGATGTGAAGGCTGACTCTGATATTAACGTTAACCCTAACTCTAACAGTAACATTACATTCAGATGTGAAGGCTGTCTCTGATATTAACGATAACCTTATCCCTAACAGTAACATTACATCCAGATTTGAAGGTTGTCTCTGATATTAACGATAACCTTAACTCTAACAGTAACACTACATCCAGATGTGAAGGCTGTCTCTGATATTAACGATAACCCTATCCCTAACAGTAACATTACATCCAGATTTGAAGTCTGACTCTGATATTAACGTTAACTCTAACTCTAATAGTAACATTACATCCAGATGTGAAGGCTGTCTCTGATATTAACGATAACCCTATCCCTAACAGTAACATTACATCCAGATGTAAAGGCTGACTCTGATATTAACGATAACCCTATCCCTAACAGTAACATTACATCCAGATGTTAAGGCTGACTCTGATATTAACGATAACCCTATCCCTAACAGTAACATTACATCCAGATGTAAAGGCTGACTCTGATATTAACGATAACCCTATCCCTAACAGTAACATTACATTCAGATGTAAAGGCTGACTCTGATATTAACGATAACCCTATCCCTAACAGTAACATTACATCAGATGTGAAGGCTGACTCTGATATTAACGATAACCCTATCCCTAACAGTAACATTACATCCAGATGTGGAGGCTGACTCTGATATTAACGATAACCCTATCCCTAACAGTAACATTACATCCAGATGTGAAGGCTGACTCTGATATTAACGATAACCCTATCCCTAACAGTAACATTACATCCAGATGTGGAGGATGTCTCTGACGAGTACATAAACGTATTTTGATGCCATAAGTCATGAAGGACGATTCAGTGTTTTTTTTAATGCCAAATTTATAATTATTTTAAGTCTTTCTATTTTATCAATTTTAAATATATAAACATTATGATACATAAGCAGTTTTCTCTTATTTAATAACATTAATATTAATGAATAGTTTTTACAAATATAAACAAATAATCATTTATTACATTTTTGTCATTTTAGAAGAAAAGAGTAACAAAAAAAAATCATGTTAAGCCTGGTCCCTATTGGAATTCAGGACGTGTTAGCGCATTTTCGTATTATGTATCAGTACTTATGTTAGATATCAGCATTATGTAGTTATCAGTAATTGTGTTTAGATTTTAGACATATTTTTATGAATTTTCTTGTGTAATGAATATACCTGACATTTTTTTT
>MUZC01000712.1:17723-53976 GCA_002072015.1 Radix auricularia | reverse complement strand
ATAGATCGTGGTTGCCAATCTTGTTGAAAGTATTTGAATGTTGAAGCTTGTTTCGAAAAAGTTTTCAATTTCTGCCCCTGGGCCGCTAAGATCTTGACACCACAAATGATAACGTAAAACTCTCTAAACTTTTACACATATTCTAATGACGTCAACAAAAAAAAACTAATACTTTTGCACGCTTTCGTACCACTAACAAATAACTTTAACACCAAACACACCACCGTGCGCAACTCACAAGTTCCATTAAGTTACAATGACTTAAAGTCCTACGGAACTTCCAGGAGCTCTACTGCCACTACAAGAGGTCGGATCGAGTAACTGAGTGTTGATGCACAAATGGCAGGTCAGGACATACAAAAAACATATATACATCATGGGTCTAGGACTTATGGATGCTGAGATCTAGGGTGATGACAGACGGACGGACGGACGGACGGACAGACGGACAAAACGGATACAATAGCGCATTCCACTTCTCGAAAATGCGCTAAAAAAACACCCAAAAAAACCCCAACATTTTTCACACTTTGAAAATAACTAAGTTAAGTCCCCATTTCAGACAATGATGGCTTATGGGAGCAAGTGAGGTAGCGTTCACATGTTGTTTTTTTAGCCACGATGTATGAGCAAGGCATTGCGTGACAGCACAGTGTCCAGCCGTCCTCCTCTTTACTCTCCCCGATCAATGTCAGAGATTAAATTAAAACGTCGCTAAAGACTAAAAGGAACATAACTCAATATTAAGACAGTATAAAACCGTTTTAAAGGTTACCTCCCTGCAAATCACCGTACATCCATTTGACTCCAAGTTTATTTGCATAAGTTGTGTGTTTACATTAAAAATTTAAGATCCACTTCATTCCTTTGAAAAATTATTTATGTTTTGGCACATATCAAAGTTTGACCACACTATGAATTGTAAAGAGCCATTCACAGACTTAACAGATATTTTACATTAAAAATAAAAAAAATTACAACTGTCTGAAATTAGCTGAGACAGTGAATCTGTTAAAGAGTTTTATCCTTGTGTTATCATTTATAGAATTCCCAAGGAATAACTCACTCGAACAATGGGAAGAGGTATAACACGTCAGTCGTGTGGATGGCCCCGGGGACCAAAGTCTACAACATCAGATTCAAGTGAGTCTATGTTTTGGTTGTGTAGTCTATAACATCAGATTCAAGTGAGTCTATTTTGTGTTTGTGTAGTCTATAACATTAGATTCAAGTGAGTCTATGTTTTGGTTGTGTAGTCTATAACATCAGATTCAAGTGAGTCTATGTTGTGTTTGTGTAGTCTATAACATCAGATTCAAGTGAGTCTATGTTGTATTTGTGTAGTCTATAACATCAGATTCAAGTGAGTCTATATTGTGTTCCATCTAGGAATTCATTGTTTTATTTTTTATTTTTTATTGATTGATTTTTTTTTTAAAAATTATTATTATATGATTATATATATAATAGCCCAGTGGTGTGGGTATGTTTGTAACGTAACGCGTAACGCAAGAGATGTACCACAGTCTACAGCAGTTAGTTTAGTTGAAAAATCGTGTTTTGATGAGCACTGTAAAAATATTTAATAGGATGACGTCATTGTTTGGTGTGCATCGGTGCGCAAAATACGGTGCGCAAAATACAACCCCTATTATTATTATTAAATAAATACTTTGCGTACATTTCATAAAGTTTAATAATTCGTATTTATCAAAAAAGGACAAGTTAGTTGGTCTTTAAAAAAAAGGTTGGCGCCGTAGGCGCCCAAAAAAAGGGGGCGCCGCAGGCGCCACGGCGCCCTTCACAATCTATCAAAAAAGGACAAGTTAGTTGGTCTTTTAAAAAAAGGTTGGCGCCGTAGCGCCCAGCGCTCAAAAAACGGGGGCGCCGCAGGCCTGGCACAATCTAGTAAAATAATAATTTTTAAAAAATGTTGCACCTGAAAGTTTTGCAGCATGGATAATTTTTTATTTTTCCTTCGGGCATAAGAATGCTAATGGAAACATTCGTTGCATAATAGACACAGAATTTGTCAATGACAACAAGTATCAAACGTTTCTATCATTCCATCACATAATCTCTCTTATTGTCGTCTAGTTATTGTTTCACAATCTTACATTTTTAGTGACGGTCTAAAAAGGAGTTTAGAAATATGGCAAGGACGTCATGTTTACGTTTCGCTATATTTTTTTTTTATTATGAAGTCAATACATGACAATTAAGTCACTTCTTTACCAAATACGGGTAGGAAATCAGATTACTAAAAAAAAAAAAAAAAACACCAAAAAATTCCAATTTTGCAACCTATTCTTTTTACGAAAACTTCGGATACTGCAAGGAAGAAATGTCTTAATTTGTAATAAATTTGTTGATCTGTTTACAAAGTAAAAGACAACAATAATAACAACTCGTATCCATTTTTAGTGCAATATTTTTCAAAATTCAATGCGTCATAGTCATAAATTGCGTGAGGTCTCTGAGACCTGTGTTTAATTAAGATCCTCCTTTGGGGCTTGATAGTAAAGCGATGCTCATTGAACTCCCAATGTCTGGCTAAAAGAAACAGGGCTTCTCAAAATTAATCTTCGAAGTCGAAATTTAACAAATAAGTAAGACTTTTACAAATGGTTACGCGGGACTTTTTTTTTTTTTTTGGTTCTTATTCTTCTTATTTTTTATCATCATTATTCACACAGTAATCATTGCTATATTAATAGTATTATTATTGTTATTCACATAGTTGTCATTATTAATTTAATATTATTGTAATTCACATCATTGTTTTTATTATTGTAATATTAATATCATCATTGTTCACACATTGTGACGTAGCTGTCATAACTATATTAATATCATTGTTATTTACATCTTTTTCCTTCTTATTTTAATGTGATTATTATTGTTATTCACACAGTTGTCATTATTATATTTATATTATTTTTATTTCTAAACACATTTACCAATATTCTATTAATATTATTGTTATTCCAGAGCTACTGTTGTCAAGGGCTACGAAACGTTTTTCACGAACGTTTACTCTCAGGTGTTGAACCCTTCAACTTCATCAGGACCTAGTTGTGTGGCCTCCCTTTCATTGGCTCTCTTTTTCTGTTTACTAATCACCATTGCCTAAAATAAGACATCACAGTGTTTCTTCCACCGAAAATTGTTATTTATATATGTAAACTGTTAACTAAACGGGCGATTTTAGAGTTGCGATCACGGGCTGTCAAATTTTCAAATAACTCATTCTCCATTTTCTTTACAATTTGTTTTAATATGTACCATCTAGTGTTCCCTTTAAGCTGTTCGTCTGTCGACCCAACTTAATTCTGTCACACACCTCGCATCGACTTATAGTTACAGAATAGAAAATGTTAATTTTAATATGTGTTTGTGGAATGAAAAAGTTTTGCACAGATAATATGGATAATTTTCACACGAGTTACTTTTATTTTGTACATCAACAAACGAAAGTTATAGGGAAAACTTGTTTAGGTGCTTACTTCAGTTTGTAATAAAATCTTAGAAAGACTTTAACATTTTCTTATTGTTTTCACACGCATCTTTTGCCGGACATTATATGACATTAAAATTGTTTTTATTTTATTACAAAGTTCATCGTCTTAAAGCATTCTATAAATGAGTGGCTTGAAAGTTGAGACGAATCATCGATTAAATCGATATAATTACTTCATTTAGGCTCTATGAATAGATGAATAGATTGATATCAGGGGACCATAGTAAAGCGACATTGGTAGGAGCACATTTAAAACAGCAACACACGTTTATATTATAAGCTGCAGACTGCAGGTCGATGTTTGTTTCATTTATTATGTACTTTATTTTTGAATGAATAAATTTTATTGTTTCGTCTAATTTCTTCCTGTGAATAAGTGTATATAAGAATAATAGGAATCATATACTGTGCAAGTTTTTAAAAAAAGAGTGATGGATGCATTGGTGTACTGAACATAGAAGGGAGGCTGTGTGTTTATAAAACGTAGAAGCAATAACTGATTGTCAAGTTATTTTTTTAAAATGATTGATTTTTAAAGAATAACCACAAAATTCTGCTTGATTTTAAAACAAAGTTTCGCGCTTTACACTTTTAGCGACTAAAGAGCAAATAAACTTATGTGATGTAAAGGTCTTTAGCTCCACATGGAAACAGTTTAAAACTCTTTGAAAGGTTGCATCCCTGGCAATCCCAATACATTTGTTTGTCGCCATGTTCATTGTCAACAGTTTTGTGATTACAGAAACAATTTAAAATCAATTTTATTGATTTCTGCCTTTGAGAAATTATTTATCTCCTAGCATAAAGCCAATGTTAATCGATGTTTACTTTTAATGAGCAATTCATAAACTTAACAAATATTTACATGTAGTGTAAATACTGTTTTATTGAGGTAAATTTTTTTTTACATTTTCCTGAAATTGAAATGATTTCAACAGAAAAAAATATATTAAAAAATACGATGATGATAATAACAATACAGAAATTAAAATTAGTGTTAAACCTTCAAGGCTTTTAATAAATGTGCTATTTAGTTATGAAACACTGGCATCACATGGTTCATAACTGTAATATTTCAACCTGCTGCAGGTGTGTGGGCGACGATAAAAAAATAAAATAGTTCACACAGACGTGTTATTTTAGACTAGATAAATTACTGTTAAACTTTCCCGACATTAACGGCAAATACAAGTAAACAGCTGCTCTTTCTAAATGATTTTTTTATCAGTAAACATATTTTTACACGTACATTACGAATTTTTAGTTACTTGTAAATGAAATCATTTCTATGATTTTTTATTAAAATATTGTATTAATTCAAACGTGTATTAATGATGTCATGCTAGTGGTTTATGACTGTTATAAAGATAAACGTATACAAAAATGTCATTTCTGAAGTATTAAGAAATTTTAGGATCAAATAACAGCGGTCAGAAAATGATATCTTCTGTTCTTGATCACAACTGTCCACGCCAAAAAATTCTCTTTTAAGGAAACGGTAAAACACTGTGAAAAAAAAATTACATTAGAATCAAGATTCGCGTCGAAAAAAAACTTTTAAAAGGTTTAACCTATTTATTTAAAATGTGTTTTATGTACTGTCAACACCTACCTGGTTCTACTTGATGACCTGCGACGCTCAGACTTGGAGAAACACTTGAGTTTACAACATAAAATTATAATGACGATGAGAAATAGAAAACTCAACGTTGCTGCAAAGCATAAGCCAATGATAAGTTTAGTGTCTGTCTGTTGGGTGATTTCTGGGGAAAAATTCAAAATGAATATTTATTTTTTTGTATAGAAATATCATTTTATGTGTAGGCCTATCCTCATACCTTGACCCAAAGCTTTCCATACATAAACAGAGGTTAACAAACCCTAACAACTCACATAAACCCTACCAATCAATATGAACCCTAACAACCAACATAAACCCTATCAATCAATATAAACCCTAACAACTCACATAAACCCTACGAATCAATATGAACCCTAACAACCAACATAAACCCTACCAATCAATATGAACCCTTACAACCACATAAATCCTACAAATCAATATAAATCCAAACAACCTCATAAACCCCAACAATCAACGTAAATCTTAACAAACCAAATAAAACCTAACACCCAACTTAAACCCTACCAATGCATATAAACCATAACAATCTACATAAAACTTTAGCAATCCATCTAAACACTAAAATCCCATATAAACCCTATCAACCCAAGTAAAATAGCCCTTATAAACCCTAAAAACCTACATAAACCTAACAACACTTATAATCCTTAATAACCCACATAATCAATACCAACCTACATAATCCCTAACAATCCACATAAACCCCACCAACTCATGTAAACCCAAACGAATCATATAAACCATACAAATCCATATAAATGCTACCAAGTCACATAAAGCCCTAAACCCACTTAAGACAATACATAAAACCTCTAACAAAACAACAAATATCAATGAATAACATTAACACTCTTTTAAAAAACAACATTAAAACATTAGAAACAGTGCACATGTACACAAGCCCACAAGAACTGGGTCATCTGGTAGGGATTTAACAGTTCTTTTTCGTGCAGCAAGTCCTGGAGCCTAATTGATAATTGCAACGCACAAACCCAAGCAATAGGAAAAGTATGTAGTCAATCAATTTTGAGACAAAAACCTTATTAAGAACCGTATCATTGAATCAAAATGTGACACTAATTACACGGCAGTAACGAAGGGCGGCCCATCGAACATGTTCAGAAAGAAACTATCAAACAGTACAAGGGTGAAAGTCCTGGAAGATCTGTCAACTTGACAAAAAACGATCATAGTGTTGGCCACAGTCTTCATGCGTTTATTCTTTAAATAACGGGATGACGACCAAATGTAGAACTTAACGTGGGAATTGAGGAGGAAAAAAAAAGTATTTTTTTATGCGGGGCTTGCAGCTGTAACTATTGCCATGGAAAAGTGAACTCTGTTCATTGAAGAGGTGTGATCTTGTGAGACGTGACGCGTAACTTTTTATGCTTCAACTACGAAACCTCGAGGTCTTTCAAATAAATCATTTAGGACGCTGAATGGACAGCTTTAGAAGAGCTTCAGTGGATTTGAGATTTTTGGGAGCATTCTGTAGAGTTTGAAATTACGTTATGTCAATGATCTTTGAAGTTATTGTTGTATTAGCTAACAGCTCTGAAGCGAACTCTCAAAACTTAAGTGATCAGTTTCTGCCCCATCCCAAACACCACGATTTAGTTTTTCCAGAAGTTTCGTTCCCAAGGAACTTAAAGATCTAATGCGGAGGTGTGTTTGTGTGTGTGGGGGGGATCGAGGTGTCAAGTGTTAAATTAAGTTTTGTTCCCAATTAACTCTGGTCAGTGATAGCGTCATTTAGACAGATATTTGAAAGTCCACTAAATTTTGTCACAGAGATCATTTGTGTTTGTCTTAAGGTTGTCTGATTTACAAACATCACCATTTAATAAGATATAACGTGATAAAATATATGATAAGCAGAGTTTTGAAATAAGAATGTATTATTACTCGAGATTCCTACAGGTGTCTCTGGCTTTATAGAAAAAATTGTGCATTACTTGAAGATGTCAATAGTTTGATTGAATTAATTGGTGTTATAAAATTGGTGCATTACTTGGAGATAAAAAATCCGTTGATGAAATTGTAGACAAAATTGGTGCATTACTTGAAGATGTCAAATCTGTTGATGAAATTGTAGACAAAATTGGTGCATTACTTGAAGATGTTAAGTCTGTTGATGAAATTGTAGACCAAATTGGTGCATTACTTGAAGATGTTAAGTCTGTTGATGAAATTGCAGAAAAAATTGGTGCATTACTTGAAGATGTAAAGTCTGTTGATGAAATTGCAGAAAAAATTGGTGCATTACTTGAAGATGTAAAGTCTGTTGATGAAATTGCAGAAAAAATTGGTGCATTACTTGAAGATGTCAAAAGTGTCGATGAAATTGTAGACAAAATTGGTGCATTACTTGAAGATGTCAAAAGTGTCGATGAAATTGTAGACCAAATTGGTGCATTACTTGAAGATGTAAAATCTGTTGATGAAATTGCAGACACAAGTGATGCATTACTTGAAGATGTCAAAGGTGTAACAGAAATTATCAACAAAAATCAGTGGCGGATTTAGCTGTAGGGCAGGGGGGAGCTCGCCCCCACGCCCCTGTTGGGTCTAAAATGGCGCCCCCCTAAAGACGCCCTAGATGAAAAAGGTGTCACTGGAGCAGAAAAAAAGATTGCTAATCACGAAACTTCTAATCAACACTAAACTGCAATACGACAATATTGGCTTGCTAAATATCGTATTTCAAAACTGTAATATCTGGTTTGATCAGTTAGGAGCGTCGCCAAGTGGACATGAATAAAGAAGTATAGAAACAAATGTTAGGCGTGTATTTGTTCTTAGCAAAACAAGACTTGTCATTCAGTGGACACAGATAACATTCTTGGTTTAGTGATGGTAACTGTAGAAATACTTGAAACTTTCTTGAAATGTTAAATTTATTAGCCAAATATTATTCCGCTTTGGATAGTCATCTGAAGTTGAAAAGAAAAATGAAGTTTATTTAACTCATGATGTGCAAAATGACTTAATATAATAACTCGCACCTGAATTATCAGCGACAATTGATAGTGAAGTCAAGTCTGCACATCTCTTCTTTTTTATTATTATTTTCAGTTTTAAAACCAGGACATGTTGTGGAAAGATTTATAGGCTTTCATTCTTTGGTAAACAGCAATGCTTTCCCATCAGCTGAGAAGATTTTAACGGAACTATTTAAGTGAAGCATTGATATCACACGGTATCGAGGATAGGCAAACAATGGCGCGTCTGTGATGTCTGGAACTAATAGTGGACTTCAAACTGAAATTAATTTTGTTTGACCAAATGAGATCTATGATCTTTGTTGTGCCCATGCTTTGAATTTGTTTTCTATCGAAGCAGTGTCTGTAAACAGTGATCAGGGCCGGACGAACACTCCGTCGTTCCGTGCGACTTTCTGATATAAGATTGGCAAGCGACTGTACGGAGAAAAAAATCGAGGGGCGCAAAATTTATTTATGGAAATGGGGAGGAACGACCCGGATAATGGATTTTTAAAACAAGTCGCGAAAATTAGCCCATAAATTCTTTTTAATAGTATAAAATTATCCTTAAAATAATAGACGATTCATAACTATTATATTATAAAGCCAAAAAATCGATTTAAACCTCGGCCGCTATGAGTTTCATGACAAGAGGCCATATCGTTATTCCTACGTCGAAAATGTTTGAACTAGGAAATTTTGCACCCAGTGAAAAATTATTTAGAAATTATTAAATTTGCACCCCCGACCTTTTCCATTTAATCAAAATTCACTGTATTGTTTAACGTAAGCCTCATTTTTTGCACCGCTGTACCTTGAAGCTCGGGGACATATTTACCTCGCTGCCCAACATTGTTACGACTTGGATGGCGCATGGTACAAAAGAGTTTAACTTTGAGTTCGTAGGCTGACATCAAACAATTATATAAGACATATAAAAAATAAAATTACCAGCCAGTGTTGGTGTATTCTGTGGCTAAAGATTTCTTTTTTTGCTGTTTTTTTTGCCTCTACTGTAAAATGTTTGCCGTCGCTACATCTTTGCTTAGCAAACGGAGGCTATGGAGATTTGCAGCATTTAGTACAAATCCTCAAAAAAAATAATAAAACTACTAAAAGCGTTTTAAAGCCCAAAATTTCTGTCTTAAATTGTGTGTTCGTTTTAAACTTTCCAATCAATATGTAGTCTACTTCTCAAAGGTTTTGGAACTCAGGAAAACATCATTGCACGCTGTTTTTCAACGGATATTTTCGATCGTCAAACTTTGCGACAGCTGCTTTGCATCCCCACAATGGATGCACAGGAAAGATACTAATTTTAATTCTTTTACCACCTTGTTGACACTGCAACCATGTCTTCAGAACACAGATTTTCTAAGCTGCAACAGCACAACAGTAACTTTTTTAAAATGTATATCAATAATATGAACTAAAAGATTTTAGTTCTGTGCTTTGGAAAATTGCAAATATTTGAAAACCCTTTTAACAAGTGAAGCATCAGCGTGCATACAATTTAAAATGATATATATAATGGGTGTATTTTGCATTGAAAAATATGTAGAAACTTCAGAAGTTTTTAAATCAATAACAAAAATGAAATATGTGCCAAACGTGACTTTAGTATTGCCCTGAGAATTATTTGCTGATGTGGGGAAAGTAATTTTCACAAACTAAAAATAACTAAGTACTATTTTGGAAACAATATCTCAAAACAAGATTGTCAAACCTTTCTGTATTAGCTGTTAATTATGAACGTAGTAACAGCTAAAAATATTTCTAAATTAATTAGAGAAGTTTCTGAACTAAAAGTTCCTTAAAAAAGTATTAACTTATGTTAACTGTTTTTTTAAATGAATCATTTTAGTAAAATATAATTAGAGCATGTGTGCTAATCAATGTTATTAAGTTTAAATTAATAGGATTTATATCTACATTTTTATTTATTTTGAAAGGGGGATTCTTTCTGAAAAATATAAATGGGACATATCATTCTTAAATATCTTAATACTTTAATTGTAATTAAGTAGGGATGTAACTTTTCACTTTTGCACGGAGTGGTTCAAAGGTTAAGTCCGGGCCTGCAGTGATGTACAGTTGTTTTTTTTTTGTTTTGTTTTTTTGGCACAGCTGAATCGTTGTATGCATTCCTTATGTCTACTTTATTACTTTATCACGTCTACATAAAGAACGTCACAAATCTCAATATGAATCACAGTAGATACTCTGAAAAATTTTTCTTTTATAAGATGGGCAAGCATTAAACATGCAGTTGATGCAGTTGTTGGATCATTTTCTGCTATTCTAGCCACACTAGAAGATATAAACTCAGAGGAATTAACAGAATATAAAGGAAGAGTCGGAGCAGAATCTAAGGGGCTATCTGTTTTAGTAAAAAAAAATTCTTTAGTTTTTCTGGCGCTATTTGTAAAATATTTGTTGGATAATATCTTCGTGTTATCAAACTATTTACAACAAAAGGACATTGAAATTGCATTTACAAAACTATTGATCGATGTTGAAAGAAATAAGTTTGTTAAAATGAGAAGTGATGAAGAATTGTGAATGTAGATGTCAGATCATTTATTAACGAAAATTGATCCAAACTCGTTGTTAAAACATAATTTAAAGAAGGACAAAGTGTAAAAACGAAGAGTATGGCAGGCAAACTTAGCAGAGAGGAAAGGGCTGATGATCCAAATACTTTTACATTTTTTAAATTTGAAACGTACTTCACTATCTTGGATACATTTATTGTATCAAAAAATAGATGGTCAATTCAATGACTCTCGGAGCACAGTTACTTATTTCTATGTATTGATCTATCAAAAATGTCAGAAGAAAACAAGGATTCTTTTCGAAGTTTGCTCTAAATTTACAAATACCAAATGAATTTTCAAGAATCAATCATATAATATGATACCTTCAAAGATTTGTATACATCAATATGTCCATCACTGTCTAGTGAACTACAAATCAAAGAGGTTCTGTCATTCTTGAATGACAAAAAATAAAAAAAATGGCGTCTGGTCTTCCTAATTTGTCAAAATAATTGACTTTTCCTGTTACCATTGCTACTGCTGAAAGAAGTTTCAATAGCTTCAAAAGCATCAAATCTTATAAGAGCTCAGCAATGACAAACAAACGTCGGTGTGAATGGGCATAAATTTCAATTGAACGTGATCTAGCTGAGGACGTTGACTTTGAATCCAAGATAAATCGTTTGGTTCAAATGAATTCACGTAGACAGGAATTCATTTAGGGCTCATGGCTCTATATAAATTCGCCATAAACTAAGTTTCTTTCTAAGATCAATAAATATACTATTTAAATAAATTTAAGTTACTATTTTGAAAAAGTAATATATGTTTATATGGTTGTTTCTGTTTGATTGTTCGATGATTAGGAAAATGTACTGAATTAGTAGGATAATAATTAGTATATACGTAATGCCTGGATATTAGTAAAATTTGGCGGCGCCCCCTGAATTCTCCTCCCACCATGCAGACAAAGCTAAATCCGCCACTGACAAAAATGCAATATTACTTGGGGAGATTAAAGGTGGTGATGAACTTGTAGACAAAAATGTTACATTACTGGAGATTGCCGAAGTTGTTTCTGATATCTTTAGATTACCTGAAGTTGTAGTTTTAGTGGAAGATGCACTGCTTAATGAAGATGTAACTAACGTAGTAGTTTCTGTTGAAGACGTTGTTGACGTTGTAGTTTCTGTTGAAGATGTTGCAATGTCAGTGAGGTTGGTTGGCGTGACGTCAACTCTGTTAAGTAAAGGGAAATAATCCTTCATTTTGCTTGATTCACAATTGTTGTTGAGGTAATTTTAAGATATGATCTAAGATTTTATTTTTAAAAAGCTATGAGGAAGCTCATTATAATACGCAGGGCAAAACAATCTGAAAATGCAAAATTCTAGTTTTGGCTCGTAAAACATTTTTAATATAATACGCACCGATTCTGAATATATTTTTAAAATGTATTGACTCTATAATGCGCACCTCATTGCGTGAAAGGAAAGTTTGTTGAACATAATACGCACAACAACACTATATCTAAAAAAAAAATTAACATGATACATAGAGATAAATAAAATAATTGAAAAATTCAATAATTCAATTACTGTCCATTCGATCGATCTGAAATTTTGGTACATCATTTTTATCATCAAATTAAGTCTGCCTGCAAAATTTCATCTCGCTAGCATACGAGAATGTGGGTTAAAATCTAATCAATTGTTTTCGGCAAGCAATCACGCACGCACGGTCAGCTGCACGGGCTCTGACACCATAAGTTAATATAAAGGATTTAATTTTTAAAAATACGTAAAAAAACAAGTTTTTTTTCACAATAAATCCTTTATATAGAAGACATAACTATAAGGATATTCATTATAATACGCAGGGCAAAACAATAAGAAAATACAATCGTCTAGTTATGTCTCGTAAAACATGTTTAATATATTGCGCATCGATCGTGAATATATTTTTAAAAAGTAATGTCAATGTAATGCGCACCTTATTGTGCGACATGAAAAGCTGGGGAACATAATACGCACCACAACACTCTATCTAAAAATTAATATGATACATAGAGATAACAAAATCGTTTTAAAATTCAATAATTCAATTACTGTCCATTCAATCGATCTGAAATTTTGATACATTGTTTTTATCATCGCCTGCAAAATTTCAGCTCGTTAGCTTACGAGAAAGTGGGTTAAAAAGCGATTCAAAGTTTTTTCGGCAAGCAAGCACGCACGCACGCTTGGTCGGTCACACGGGCTCAGACACCACAAGTTAATATAAATGATTAAAAAAAGGTTTGAATGTTAGAAGTGAAGCACTTGTTGTGACATACCTAAAGCCATAAACACTTGTTGTGACATACCTAAAGGCATAAACACTTGTTGTGACATACCTAAAGGCATAAACACTTGTTGTGACATACCTAAAGGCATAAACGCTTGTTGTGACATACCTAAAGGCATAAACGCTTGTTGTGACATACCTAAAGGCATAAACACTTGTTGTGACATACCTAAAGGCATAAACGCTTGTCTGGTTGACATTACTGCCATTGACAATGTCAAAAAGTCCTGGTGTATTGGACAGAGCGAGTCTTACACTGGAAGCGTTGTCCCCTTTGTGAAAACCGATCTGTGAAGACATTAAGAGAGCGATGCTAGAAGGTGATAATACTAGGAGATGATAATGATTGTAGGTGGTAATACTGGTAGATCATAATGATTGTATTTGATAAAACTAATCGGTGATAGTGATTGTAGAGTAGGTGATAAAACTAGTAGATGATAATGATTGTAGGTGATAATACTGGTAGATGATAATATTTGTAGGTGGTAATACTAGTAGATGATAATAATGGTAGGTGGTAATACTAATAGATGATAGGGATTGTAGACGATAATACTAGTAGATGATAGTTTATCTATTCAAATGAATACCTGAGTTTTAAAGGCATCCTCTGGAAAGAGTTGGATGTCCCCATAATCATCGTAATAACTCGGGTTGTCTGCGTAAATCCACTCAAGTTTGATGTAATGAAATAAAACTAAACTCTTGACTCCGTCCGAGGCCAGCACAGCCTGGATAGTGTCAACCTGTGATACAAATTAAACGATGATATTACATTGATTAAAAAAATAATATGCCTAAATACTATGCTGTTTTGCGTACAAAATACCATGATGTCAGATGATGGCAAAATTCAATTACGTTTCAATGTATACCTACATGAATATTATTACAAAAATCCGATAAGGTTATAAACTGTTATTTGTAAGAATTATTTATATATATATATATATATATAATTATCCAGGAACTAGAGCAATCAAGACGCCGTGGCAAGTGAGACTCATTTTTTATATAGATACGCAAGGGCAAGCAAGACGTTTTAAACCAGGGTGAAGGAGGGAAGGGCTGAAGCGCAATGCGCATGTCTTGAGAACAACAAATGGGTGGGGAAAGAGAAGAAACGCTATCATATATCCTGTATATAATTTTTACAAATCAACCTTTGTTTGTAAGTTTGTCGCGGGTCACTTTTTCATTGTGACGCCAACGTTTTTACAGGGATTAATGGATCTCAATGGACAAAACCTGTCACGTTTATGCATCATTACCCGGATCAAAGTATAAAGTTTTTTAGTTTTTTTTTTAACTTTACATCACTTACAGTTTAGAAAAGGAAATTGTTTAAATCTTTTTAATAAATTGCGAATAAATCTCCTGCAAATTTTCACTATTATTATTATTATTTTAACCTGCAATCCTGCATTGATTAAGGCCGGGGCCGTGAACGTCAATTATTTTGTTATATATTCTATACACTAGGAATTCCAGTATTTTCTCCTGTGTAAGCTGTTAACCAAACTAGGTTTATAAAAACATGGTAGCTTGTATTGAAATAGTATAGGCCATTGAAACCTAATGTCCATTCTTTCAGGGCAGAGAGCCCCCAATTATTTGTACAAAATGTTTGAGATTTTATTCCACATTCAGTTTTAAACGATCCTTCTAAAAAATGGCAAATATTTCCATTATGAGCCAGATTGACATAAACATGTGTTTCGAAATTTTAATTTTTGTACAGATTAGGCTCAAAGGCCCTTCATGCCATTTTTCGCTTTTATAATCGATCAAAAAATTTAAGTGTTAGCTAATGGTTAAATAAATGGATCTTTGCCTAACTTGGGATATAAAAATTTGATAGCTGAGCCCTGATGCCCTAATGCCGCCATTTTATAAGCTTTATAAAAAGAGTTTCGGTGTTAGCTACTAGACAATTGAAAGGATATGGACCAAAATTGGTATATACAAACTTGATTATCCATATTAAAATACTTCGGGTGATTAAACTCCTGAAATCCTTTTTTTCGGGGCCAGGGGCCCCTATTCATTTTTTTTCGTAAACGTTTAATATTTTATTCCCCATTCATTTTACGCAGTCATGACAAATATCAACGATATTTCCATTAGGATCAAGATTGTAATGATCAAATATTTTACACTTTAAATATAGCCACACATATGGGCTCGAGCCACCACGAGACACAAGGTCGAGGAATTGAGAAAGACTTGGAAAAATTAAACTTCCAATATGCTGACGAAACGTTGTCAGAAATATGGAAGCAAGAAAGCATAGACAACAGCTGCAGAGTCTGAGATTGAAGTTGAAAATGTAAAAATCAAAGATCAAATTTTGTTTCAAAGCCATGCTAGATCAAGTCTGTACTTTCTAAAAATTGTCAAATGTTTTGATTTAGCTTTGTTGCAAACTGATTACAAGCTCATGCTTTGATATTATTGCCGATCGGCGTATGCCTCCCCCCAACAATTCCAATCAGCACCCACACTGTTTGCCTGGACGCAGTCAAATACTACATGCATTCGTCCAATGCGAGTCGCAGCCAGAAGACGAAGAGAGCTCATGGGAATTACTGCTTATTTGGAGATGCAGAATGGCTAGATGAAGAAAATTTGACTTAGATCTATATGGTGTTTTGGTTCCAGAAGAAACATGAAATTTTTTTAAACACAATAAAAATTATAAATACGCCGAGCTACGAAAAAAGAATAGAAAAAAGTTCATTGTTCATACCTTATTGTTGGTGGAGGAATCGTAAAAATTGGTTCCCATGTTGTTCCAAGTGGCAATAAAAGCATATGCAGGAACAAAGTTGATAAAATCAATAAATGGGTCTGTGAATGAAGCGATCTCATTGAGTACCGTAGAGTTTGTTGTCAGTCTACAAACAACAAACATGACAGAAGTTAGATACTTCCACTTTTTTCTTATATCCTGTGTCATTGTTTGTTTTTATTTTTATTATTACATATACATTTTATGATATTATAAGACTCATTTGAGTAAGTATTTCATGTTAAAATAAAGCTCCAATTTATTGTCTTCTTGCACAATTAGTTTGTGTATTTTGTATTTTATTTTGACATGTGTTAAAGTAGATTTTCCAAGGTGAAAAAAAAATTAAACTATGAAATATTACATAATTTTTATTTTTATAGCTATAGGTATAAAGTATAAAATTTTTTAATTTTTATATTATTAAATTAAATCATGTTATTTAATTGTGCTGTCAAACTATTTTAAACGTATTAATTAGACAATTCGAAAGATTGTATGAGATTATCTTTGTTTTATACTTTCAAGATAGAATTAATGGACTTAATTGTGATAAAAAAATTTTAAAACTCGTATTTATTATATTTCTAGTGCGTCTAAGCTTAATGATTTTACTTATTTTGTTAAACATATAAACTTTGTATATTTTCCAGTAATTAATTTTCTAGTTTACCAAAGTTTTCTTTTGTGGATGGGTCCCATACAGAAGATGCATATTTCAGTGAAGGTTCACCAGCACAAGGTAGGAATTTACTTTCCTTTTCTTACTACATTGTCAAAATTTCATTTTTTTTATAAAGTCTGTTTTACTGTCTTTTTAAAACATGACTAAAAATTGATCAGGTTAAAGCATTACTCATACAACTCAGAGAACACGTCTTGGCTTTCAAAACATTTCAACTTTTAAAATTTTGTTATTATAAAAAAAAATTAACACATATTCCTTCTTTTAATAATATCAGTCGAATTTCCACGGGAAAAAAACAACATAATTAATACTTTATTACCTTTCAACATTTTATACCTTTAAATTACCACTTTACTGTGATATGTACACATATAATTGTTAAATCTACTGGTTTATGGTTAAAGTTAATGTTTTTTCTATGGAGTTTACTACTTCATAAAAGAATTACTATCTAAAAACTACAAAGTAGCTGTTACTGACCCAGTTACAGTAACGGCTACTGTCGTGTCCATTGCATGAACAACGTCTAATTACACTATGTAAGTTTAAATATAACATACCTGAATAATGGTTAAGGTAAAACATTAACTATTAACTAATGACACGAGAGTCTCTGTTGGGTCGTGTTACACTCCCAAGACCCACCTCATTTGATACTACGTCATTTGATACAACGTCATTTAATACTACTTCATTTAATGATACGTCATTTGATACTACGTCCTTTAATACTACGTCATTTAATACTACGTCATTTGATACTACGTCATTTGATACTACGTCATTTAATACTACGTCATTTGATACTACGTCATTTAATACTACGTCATTTGATACTACGTCATTTGATACCACGTCATTTAATACTACGTCATTTAATACTACGTCATTTGATACTACGTCATTTGATACTACGTCATTTAATATTACGTCATCTAATACTACGTCATTTAATACTACGTCATTTAATACTACGTAATTTGTTACTACGTCATTTGATACTACGTCATTTAATATTACGTCATTTAATACTACGTCATTTAATACTACGTCATTTAATACTACGTAATTTGTTACTACGTCATTTAATACTACGTCATTTAATACTGCGTCGTTTGAAGTATGACATGACTAAGTAAGGTTTATGACACAACAGTCCTTACTAGCTACTGTAGTTTTTTTTATTGACATTAAATTGAACAATTACCGGCTGGGTAGCGAAGTCAATAGTGCGCTTGCCTCACGAGCAGAGGAGCGTGTCATCGAGCCCATGCTAAGGACACCACAGAGATGTTGAGAAATGACTATCGCTAAAAAAAAGTCCTCCGTTTCGCTGGAGAGGGATGGGCGCCACCATGGTCTATCAAGCCCGAGACATGTTCTAATGAAAACTTAGAACCAACTTCAATTTTGTAAAAATATGTTATGGGCCTAATTTTATTTCAATTTTAAATTTGAACAATTGTATGTATAGGCCTACCTGTAAAACACATTTCCCGCACTCCGTGTCGCGTCCATTATAGCCAACCACGGAGCCACCGCAGGAAACACCAGCTCCTGGCTGTCGAACATGTATACATTTCTTGTACCATTGTCATCGAACGTCATAAAACCATCCTCGTAAATCTAATTGTTGATATGACAAGTATCAAATCCTTATTATAAATTAAATTTTGTAATATATATATATATATAATTAAACAAAAGATTATCATATTCGTTAACCTAAACGTGAAAATGATAATTCGTTAAACCATCTTAAGTAATTTAATTCTTCTCCTCTCAGTTAAAACTCATTTTCGAAAAGCAAATAATAGAAAACACATAATAACTTAATTAATTAAAAATTAAATCCTAATTAAAACTTTTAAATTAAAGGTAATACAACTCAGTTGTTCCTCATTGCAAAACTCAAAGCTATAAATATCTTCCCTCATAAATTGAATTTATAAAAATTAGAAAAATATTATATAATGTAAATTTTCAAATCTTCTTAAATATTAAACTAAAAAATTGAATTATGAGTTATGAAATGAATATTTTTAAACTGTGGAAATGACATATATAAAATCATTTTCATTAAGTTTATTTTGAAACTGAGTGTTGTAAAATTATTATCGTAAGCCAAATAGTATAAGTGTGAGTAATAAACCTTTTTGTAAACGACGTTTTTAAAATTTGTCTTTATTCAATTTCAAACGATGTTTGCTATTTTAACTGTGAAAGTAATCAAGACTATTTACAGCAACATTTTCCTAAAATATTATATGTGTTTTCCAAAACTTATTTTCGATTGAGGGCTATAAAACCATCCAGATAGACCAATTTTTTTTTGTATTAAATAGTGCGTTAATTAAAACTGTTTAGGTAGTGCTGTTATTAAATTTGAGTTATAAAACCAGTGGCGTAGCTAGAGCTTTTGCCGCCAGGGACGGTCTCCAATAGGTCACCCTTTTAGGGGCTGCCCATAAATGACGTAACGCACCGGGGAGAGAGGGTAGGCAGACATTTGACGTCATTCAAAACGCGCAACTTTAAATAAAAGTTCCACTTAAATATATAAATACCTACACTTTATTTAATGTCGTTTTACGTGGTTTCACGCGTGTTACCATATAAGAGTGCAGCCTAACACTAAAAACATATTTCTAAATACCCCCCCCCAAAAAAAAATGATTTGAAGCATGCTCATTTTCAAATAGGCAATACGGCGTTTGTGGGGTGGGTGGGGGGTCTAAATTTTCGTTACGTGACGCCGTGTGACAAGGGGGCGGGAGGAGAAAAATCTGCGGAAATCACGTGACATCATCTATAGACTAATTAATGGAAAGGAATAAATGATTGTAATTGAAACGAAGTACATAGTAAGAGGTAGGGAATAGATTTACTATTGCATGCCCTATTTAGGTAGCTGTAATAAAAGAGGCTGCATAAGATGATATAACTATAAATACACATTTATAAAAATACAAGATAATTCTTTTGAAGGCCACAAGAAAAAAATTGGGGTCACAAGCCCCCCCCCCCAACCCCCTAAAATGAGACAAATATATTGAAAATTGATACCCCCCCCCCCCNCCCCCCCCCAAACAAAAAAAAATTTAAAAATAAATAAAACACACACACACACACAAAAACACCCAAAAAACAATAACAATTACTATGCTTTCATTTGTTATTTACAAATAAATGATTTCTTTTATAAACAAAGAAATTGTATCCATTAGTATGTAAACATATTTTTTATTATTTATACATTTACTTACTTTTACCTAACTTTCTTAGTAGAAAAATAGTGCATTAAGTTATCAAAATTTGAATTATCTGTACTCTTGTTCTATGGACAATGTTGCAAGATGTTGTAGGCTTAAATCACTTATTGTCGAGCGAATATAATTTTTTTTTTCAACTTCAGTTTGGAGACGCTCCTTTCACAACTAGATACACTGATAGCAATTGTTGAAAAAATTCTTTGCAAAATTATAATGGAGGGTAGAGAATTTTCTATTGCATACTGCAAAATATATTTTAATAGATCAAGATGGCATTTTCCCGCGTTTTTTTAACATAATGCCCCTTCTTGTAGTGTAGGTACAGCCAGGCCGGCCTGGTCTTAGGGCTACCGCAACCTACGCAGCGGGCCCCATGTATCTTAATTTTCACATAGTATCATTATTAATACCTTATCCCTGCTCAAACTGGGCCTTGCAATTACTAAGAACGCCCTGAGTACTGCCATAAAAACCTGGAACGTTTCTCTTTAAAATCGAACAATTCCTTTTAAATTTAAATAAAGAAATGTATTGGACATTCAAATTCTTCATTCGGTAGGCTATATGGTATTATACACGAATATTTTCTTGCAAGGACTGGTAACTCATCAGCGCGTTCTTTTCTTTTCTTTTATAATTACATCTATGGATAACAACACATCTCATTGTAACTCTTGCTCTAAAGATAGAACAACGTCTTCTGAATTTTCCCAATTCATATTTTTTCCTTCTAAATCGGTGTTTAGATGATATCACCAACTCTCTGTGACAGCGTTCTGTATGAACACATATCTTAGTTCCATGAAATGGGTTTGCATTAATTTAAAAAAGAAATGGGTTGCCATAAATTGAGATACCATAGAAAGAAAAACATGTCATTGAACTGAGTAAAATTCAAGCTTCTGTTCTCGTTTTAACTAGTCACTGCCGATGGCAATTTTTCCAAGACACTTGGCATTTTTAAGTTTGTGTTTTTCAAAATTATTTATTTTATTGTGGTTTTTATTAACGCAGAAATGAATAACCGTTAATTTTTAACTAATAATCGTACTTTAATGAAAAACACAAGCTATATGTGCTACTTTAATGCAATAAAAGCAAAATAAATTAAAATTTTAATAAGTTACCTTATAATAATTTTATAAACCCTAAAACAGTAATATAAATTACTACTTGCAAGTTACACACACTATTTTAACCACTATGTCATGTAGTTACTTGTTAGCGCATAAATCTGCGCATGTCGAAATTTCGCACAAACACTGTTCTGGTGATATTAATAGTGCATATTTTCGGACCAGCGGTGATGAGTTTATGTTTTTTGTGCAGTTTTTTAATTTTTTTTTAAAAATCCATCCATGACTTGTATCACTTAAAATTCCAAACAAATAATCGTTAAGTTTTTTGAGCGATTTAAAATTTTAAAACGGTTTTGCGTTAGTTATACCAACCAGAGGCGTCACTAGGGTTTGGTGTCACACAGGGCGGTAGCTCATGGTCTCACCTCCTCACGACTTAACCCATAGAACTACTCCAAGTTTTGCCCAATAAAGGAAACATACAGAATTTTAACATTTTGCTAATATTCCCCTGATTGTGTCACCTGGGGCGGCCCACCCCACCGCACCCCTTGTGACGTCACTGAAAACAACCACTATGTAATAAAACAAATTTTGCACGAATCCGTTAGTTAAGACTCAAAATATAGAATATTTTTGTTTCACCTTTGTTTTCCCCCTTCAAAAGAAAAAGTGCTGTTTTCGGAAATGGCTTTAATTTTTAAATGCCCTCAAATGCCGCCCTCAGAATGAGTGCCGACGTGGACCGACCACCCCCACCGCTCCTCTCAGCTACGCAACTGTATAAAACTATTTTAAATATATATTAATTGTTAAACTAAGTATGACAGAGGCATTTTGATACCTCAATTATTTACAAACTGTAAATTTTAATTCGGTTTTACGCTTTAATGTTTTATTTTTATACCAGTGGAAGTCAAGCCCCGTCATATTTCAATGATACGTCAATCTCCTTTTAAAGAACGTTGGGTGTGGTAGTCTTAAAATGTAATTAAAATGACTTGATTGACTGAAGGCTTCATTGTTATCTGTGACACGTGACATCACCGGCGTGTTGCTAACCACGCCCTTAAGTTTTTGTGATACAAGTTAATACTCTCAAATATCAGTTATCGTTTGGTAATTTCAAACCGCTCCTCTGTATTTGCGTTACTTAAACATCTTTGGACAAGTCGAACACAAGGGCCATCACTGTTGCATTCCTCAATTTCAACAGTCAGACAGAAGCTTAATTGTTACTGCGCCAAAGTGTTGAATTGCTTGGACACGATCTTACGTGCTATTATGCTAATGTTGTGCGGCTTTATTCAAACTATCTACCCACTCAGTAGCGCCATTCAGTTGTTCATTACAAAAATATATGTAACCAGTGCAAAAATTAGCAAGTGGTGGCTAAACTGTCTCACTTACCCCAATTGTAGGAGACGTACAATTTGTCGATAGCAATGAAGCATTTGAGTTCCTATATAATACCCCATCTCTACCGATGTCAAACGTAGTCAACTTTTGGCTCCCGGAAAAAAAATGTGGGATTAATATCTAAGATTTTTACAGCTTAACAAATTCTAAATAACTTCTGGTCTTGAGGACATGTTTATAAAACAAGGCTGCGTTAAAATAAACAACGAAGTCATCGTAGTGAATAGAAAGGAGAATACAAAGTTCTCTGTTGCTGTTAGCATCCTATTGTTGGCAATAGTGTATTCCGTTAACGCCTACGAAGGTGATAGACCCATCAAATACCTGGTCGAGAGCAACATTCTGCCCTGATCAGAGGACAATCACACTCTCAGTACTGACAGGGTCAAAAGACAATCACACTCTCAGTACTGACAGGGTCAGGTGATAAACCCACTCTCCTTATTGACATAATCAAGGGACAATCACACTCTCCTTAGTGAAAGTGTCAAAAGACAATCACACTCTCAGTACTGACAGGGTCAAAAGACAATCACACTCTCAGTACTGACAGGGTCAGGTGACAAACAAACTCTCCTTATTGACATAGTCAAGGGACAATCACACTCTCCTTAGTGAAAGTGTCAAAAGACAATCACACTCTCAGTACTGACATGGTCAAGTGACAAACACACTCTCCTTACTGACAGTGTCAAAAGACAATCACACTCTTCTTATTGACATGGTCAGGGGACAATCACACTCTCCTTACTGAAAGTGTCAAGGGACAATCACACTCTCCTTACTGAAAGTGTCAAGGGACAATTACACTCTCCTTACTGAAATTGTCAAGGGACAATCACACTCTCCTTACTGAAATTGTCAAGGGACAATCACACTCTCCTTACTGAAATCGTCAAGGGACAATCACACTCTCCTTACTGAAATTGTCAAGGGACAATCACACTCTCCTTACTGAAAGTGTCAAGGGACAATCACACTCTCCTTACTGAAATTGTCAAGGGACAATCACACTCTGCTTACTGAAAGTGTCAAGGGACAATCACACTCTCCTTACTGAAATCGTCAAGGGACAATCACACTCTCCTTACTGAAAGTGTCAAGGGACAATCACACTCTCCTTACTGAAATTGTCAAGGGACAATCACACTCTCCTTACTGAAAGTGTCAAGGGACAATCACACCCCCCTTACTGAAATTGTCAAGGAACAATCACACTCTCCTTACTGAAATTGTCAAAGGACAATCACACTCCTATTACTTCTATTTTGTATAGGACTGACTTATGTCGTATTCTGTGTATGGCTCACCTATTCTGTGTATGGCTAACCTATTCTGTGTATGGCTAACCTATTCTGTGTATGGCTAACCTATTCTGTGTATGGCTAACCTATTCTGTGTATGGCTAACCTCTTATGTGTATGGCTAACCTATTCTGTGTATGGCTAACCTATTCTGTATAAGACTGACTGTAGGGCTTATCTCGCATGCTTCAATATGCAGCCAACAAAAGATTTTGGATCATATCTTAAAAATCCAGCGCGCCTTTTGAACACCTGGATAGCCTTCGAAATTTTGGGATAAATTAATTATTTTAGATGCACAATTCTAAGGAATTAGCACTCAGAATTATAATTATTCATTGAAAGCTTAATAAACAAAACCCATATAAAAAAATAAACAAAATTAAATGCAAATTACAAAAAACTGATTTCTTTTAAATTTCATTATCACTGTTTTAAAAGAAGAAAGCTTTCATCATCAAATGAGGGTTCCACCGCTAACGCCCCCCCCCCCTCACTCTTTTGCGAAGGCTACATACTAAATAAACAATGTCTTCATTAGACTTACAATATAACTTATTTAATTTTTAAGGTTAGTTTAGAGTTAATGTCAGGATTAGTGTTAAGTTCAGTTAAGGTTTAGATTTAAGTTAAAGTTACTGTTATTTTAAAAGTAAGGTTGTGGTTAGTTTAAGGTTAGGGATAGTTTAAAGTTCAGATTATTTTTTAGTTGAAATTTAAGATTAGGGATATTTAAGGGTTCAGGTTAGTTTTAGTTTAATGTCCAGGTTAGTTTTAGTTTAAAGTTAAGGCTAGGGTTAGTTTAAAGATAATTTTAGGGTTAGCTTAAAGTTAAGGCTAGGGTTAGCTTAAAATCAAGGTTGGTGTTAGTTCATAGAGACTTACTTTGATCGACTTGTAGCTGCCACCGTAAAAGGGAAAGGGGGTGTCAAGGTTTATGGACGGTGACGTTTCCCCTGTCAAGGTTGTGTCCCCTGCTGACATTCCGAAGGGAAAGATTAGTGTACAGCTAGAGCTGATCAACGTTTGTATCACTAGAATTCGTGCTAATGAGATCTTCAGTCTGCAGCAAGCTTTCATTCTTACATCCACAGTATCCAAAGTCTCAGTCTCATAGTTGAATGGCGAGATGGGGTTATAATGTGGAACCTGCCTGTCTGTGAAAAAGAAATAAAATAAATTTTTGAGGGAAATCCCTGATGTACAACAGTAGAATATCCAATGAAAACACGAGTCTGATTTTTTTTTACCCAAGAAATGAAATTCATATAAAAAACAAATGAAAAGCTATAAGATGTAAAAATATGATCAAAATATTACAACCCATGCACAGAAAATATAAAAAAAACCTCTCAGATTTTTTCAAATTAATTAATTTTTTAACAGTGAATTACCGGTTAGGAAAAGGATATTTGAAAATTAAATATGCAAACAGTACAGATGAACAGTTCAGGTTTATTTTCATTATTATTTAAACACAACTATGAATACGCATAAAGTTTATTGTTCATATACGACTAGCTGGCTGCCCGTCGTGCGTTGAAACGATGTCAATACATAGGAACAATTTCAAAGAATTCAATTAGTAATACTTTTTTTTAAAAAAAATTATACCGGAAACCTTTGCGAAAATGTACCAGTGATGTAGCTAGGGGAGGGGGTACAAATTTGAAAGTCCTCCCCGGGTCCTACTAGAGGGGGCCTCCATAGAAGTTTCTGAAAATATTTTTTTACATTAAATATTACATATTACGCCATCGGTCAAAATTATGGGCCCCTTAAAAAAGCCAAGCCCTCGGCCCCAAAGGGCCCAAGCACCCCGGGTCCCCGAATCCCTAGCTACGCCACTGAAATGTGCTATAAAAAAATTGCCAAGTTTTATAGAGATCGCATTAAGAAAATAATATTTTAAAATCTTGAATTTAAAAAATATTAGTAAGGGCCCCGGCCCAAAAATAAGTGATATTTTAAAAAAAAATGTATTGCCATTGTACTCAGCAACTTAGCAAATTATTTGGGCTGTATGTTGAATAAAACATGCTGCAAGGTGTAAATTTGGAAAACCCTCCACTATACTTAGCAATCTGGATCACGATGGGTCTGTGTCTTAATATGTCCAGATCGTGTCAAATCAAACTGAGAAAATCATCTTAAAAGTTTACAACAACATACATAAAAAAATAAATCAGACCCCTACCAAAAATAAAATGAAAAAATCAATGTCCCAAATTATTTTTAATACGATTCATCAATTATCTATTAACAAAGTTTAGTCAAGATCTACACTTCTACCCAGTAACTATATATTTTGGAATAAAATGCAATTTTAGGCCTCAGGGCGTATAAGTTTTTATTTTTTATTTTTAAAACTATTTAAACGAAAAACTTATCCAGAATGTATTCAACAACTTCTTTAGAGTTCAAAAACATCTGATAAATAAATTAATATTTAATTTACATTGCTAATATAAGTAACACGCAAGAAACAACTTTGAGGGTTCGCGTGTCCAGTCATGCGAAAGTGTTTGAGAAGCACTAGCTTAGCAGGCTATAAGGACAAGTACACACACAGATATTCTTATATANTATATATATATATATATATATATATATATATACACACACACACACACACACATGAAAATGTATTTTTACGAGCATTGCTAACTGTTAATTTCTTAAATTATATTATGTTATTTATACATTGTTTGAATGAGGTAAATAAAATTGTTTCCAAATGTTTAGGTTATAGTATAGCTGTAATTTTAACTAAGTTGTATTGATTTAATTTGGTACAGTTGTATTATTTAAATACTTTGCAATAGCATATTTAATATGAAATAAATAAAGCAATTAATTAAAATTTTGAAATTTTACACAAAAATAATTTATAATCCAACACAAACTTCAGACAGAGGGATAAAAAAAACACTTAACTTATTCCGTATGCAAAAAACTTCACATACAAATAGCACCACAAATATTTATAAATCGATTTAATTTAAAACATTGATGCTCTGATTAATAAATAACAACATAGCCTTACGGTGCACATAAGCTATGTTTATTAGTCTGACCAATGTTTGAGTTTGATGATTAATTTTGAAAGTGAAGTTTGTGTTTTTAGTGCAGTCTTGAAGGCATAAGTGGTAAGAACAGAGTGAAAGTGTAATCGTAGTGAATTCCAATTTTTGAGGGGCTCAAAAGGAAAACAACCTTTTACAAAATGAAGAGCTAAAGGGAAGAAACAGCTATGTCACATTTTTGTAGATTTGAGATTTTCAATCTTTAAAGCTCAAAATTATACAGATTTCTTATAAATTAGATATATTTGAATTTTTAATAGCGTCATTTAGATAATTTTATCATAAAACCTCATTCAGAACATTCTATATTCTATTTTTGATCCCCTATCAGAGTCAGGGGACAACTAATACAATTTTAAAATGTCATGTAGTCGTTACTTCCCTTGAGCTCTTCAAATGCTTCAGTGCGTGTTTTAAACAAAAAGAGTAGCCTAAATATATCTGCAGAAAATGGTAGCAAATGCGGTGGTGGGTAAACAAAAATAAGTGCAGTAAGATAGGAAAGGCATGAGTCAGTAAAAGACGTTTTGGCTGATAACTGACAGTTTGTAATAAATGCGTGCGCGTACAGGGAGCGAATTTCCTAATTTAAATTTAAATTTGAGTTTACTTTGCATTTTTATTGATTGAACTTTATTTAATACAATTATTTGAAATGTTTAGAAGTGCATAGATTCTACTATTGTATTTATTTATTAGGTTTTATAAATCTTCTTTAAAAAATCATGTTAAATAACAATAATAATTTATTTTTTTTAGAAAAAATATTTTTATTATTAATTCATTCGTGTATTGAATTTACTGGCCAAATTGGTTTTAAAAAAAAAAAAAAAAAAAAAAAAAAAAAATTATTGTTCAATGAACACATACATTTGTATGTATATATGCCTTGTTTTCCTTTATGCCGTACTACACCATTCATGCGATCGCCGTGAAACTTTGAGAAATTGAGCACGCTGCCGGGAAAGTAACTGGGATCTTTGAAAAGATGAAAATCTATGGGGGAGGGGCAGGGACAAAATTGGCGTTTGATTCATTTTATGAGCTGAATAAAAAGTATTTTAAAAAACATTGGCTACTGGGTTAGTGGGTCTAGACTAAACATGGTACCTTATAGTCAACAATAAAATAGTATAAGGCATTTATTTCTTAATATTCAATTACAATGGTGCCGGGTGACACATTTTTTTCTTGTAAAATTTCAAGACTTCTTTTCCCACTCCATTTAACACAGTCCTGACACATATAGACTTGAATCATCATCATGATCCAGGTTTAACACGATATTGACAAACATAAACATACATATCCATTATGATCCTCATTTAACACGATATTGACAAACATAAACATACATATCCATTATGATCCAGGTTTAACACGATATTGACAAACATAAACATACATATCCATTATGATCCAGATTTAACATGATATTGACAAACATAAACATACATATCCATTATGATCCAGATTTAACATGATATTGACAAACATAAACACACATATCCATTATGATCCAGATTTAACAAGAAATTGACAAACATAAACATACATATCCATTATGATCCAGATTTAACACGATATTGACAAACATAAACATACATATCCATTATGATCCACATTTAACACGATATTGACAAACATAAACATACATATCCATTATGATCCAGATTTAACACAATATTGACAAACATAAACATACATATCCATTATGATCCAGATTTAACAAGAAATTGACAAACATAAACATACATATCCATTATGATCCAGATTTAACATGATATTGACAAACATAAACATACATATCCAGTATGATCCAGATTTAACACGATATTGACAAACATAAAACATAAAAATCTATTATGGTCAACATGTAACACGATATGACAAATATAAACATAAAAATCTGTTATGGTCAACATGTAACACGATATTGACAAATATAAACATAAAAATCTATTATGATCCACATTTAACACGATTATGACCATTATAAACATGCATACACATTATCATCCAATTTCAGATTTAAATGTTTGAACTTGACAGCTTGCACCGTTTAAGCACAGGGTGGGGTGGGGCTTTCTTATCTTATCTTTTACAAACACTCCTTCTATACAGAAGAATATTGCGTCCTTAGCTTATCTATGGTTTGTGTCTAGTCCTGCATTCTTAGTAAACTTTTAAATGTTAAAATGTTGGTTTTCCTTGTTTCTTCTGGCAACCCATCCACGCCCGAATTCCGGACAGATAGAACGAATCTTTGTGTGTGTCTGTTCTAACATATGAAATAAGAAAGATGTGTTTATCCCTATATCTATTTGAGAGTTGTGTTAAGTTATATTGCACTCTTTTAATTTTTTTATCAATGTTGTTTTTAGTGGATGGGTCCTATACAGAAGATGCATATTCTAGTACAGGTCTCACCAGTGTGAGGTAGCATTTTAGTTTTATATCTCTATTTCATTTATAAAAGGTTTTTTTTTACAAGTCTAAGGTTTTGTTTGATTTTGTAATAGCAATATGGAAATAGGGATTCCATGATAGTTTCTAATTTATTATGACTCCTAAGTATTTTGCATCTTTAGTTTGGGTTAGTTCTTTTCATGAATGAAATATTTTAAATGTATGTCTTTCTTTTTCTTTGTTACTCTTAACAGTTGACACTTTTCTGGGTGGAAAGACATACTCCAGGTAGTTTCCCATTTTATTAATTAATCTAAGTCGTCTGTAAAATAGCTCTATGTTGTTTTTATTTAATTTTTCTATAGATTATATAGATTATATAATCATCAGCAAATAACCTAACTTTTGCTTCCTGTTGAATGTTGCTGGGTAAGTCATTTATATAAATTAAAAAGAGTGAGGGACCTAGCACAGTTCATTGTTGAACTCTTAATGTCTTTATTTTATGATACATCTTTATAAATATTATTTTAATCAACCGATCTCAGCTATTCTCTCGCACGTTGTTAAGTACAACGGCCATATATTTTTTCTTTCAAATCATTGCTGAATTTGGGCTCGGGGATTCTTAAAGTCAACATTTTCTTATTTCAGCTTATTGAATATAATTTTAATAATTCGATCGCCATTAAACAAGTAAATTTCCACGAAGTTTACATAAATTTAATATAAATTTAAATATCCCATTTATGTCTTCGAATTCCATTTCTTCAAAAATCGATGTATTGAGCGACGGTTCAGCTAGTGTAACATAAAACATTAACATTTTATAACCTATATTAAAGTAAAATAAAACTAACTTTAAGATTATTGACAGTTAGGACGACGTACCTGACACCACAGTCCTGTCAGCTCACCTTAGAATTAAAACACATTGGACTTTAGGGGACACTCCTTATTATTAAATATCAATAGGCTGCGTCCTTACAGGCACTATGTACACTTCGTAAAGCATTTAACCTATTAGAAGAATAAGTCAACATAAAACACACCGCTCCTCCGTGAACTAATAATATATTCATAGATTTGCTTTTTAACTGTGACTTAAAGTCCTTACTATCTGTAAATCTTTCGCCAGAAATGAATACGGCTAACTGTGCCGAGCTTTTGAAGTCACGCGCTAAAACCAGTGAAGCGAATAGATAATCTGTTTAGTAGAGAAAATTGATACAGCCTAGTGCTTTGTAGGGCTTCGACTGATACTTAAATATTGATAAAAAATAATTCAACGTAGTTAAAATTTGAACGCCTCATTTCAATTGAATGTTTAAATTTTATTAACACAAAATAATTATGGAAATAGATCGATGCTGTGTGTGGATAATTCTAGACATAAAAAAATAAAATTCATTAAAAAACTACAAGAAATGTTGCATATTTTATGACATAAAAGAATTTGAATACTTTTTCGAGCATTTAGACTGGTAGATGGTAAAATTTGTCTCGTAGATGATAATTTTTGTCTCGTAGATGATAATTTTTGTCTCGTAGATGTTAAATTTTCATTGTAAGCACGTACCAAGTTTATGTTTTCATATTGTCTTAAAATGTTCGCAATTGATAAGTCAACTAGTCTTTCATTATTCTAGCTTTTTTATTCTACGTTGAGCGAGCTGCGTTCTCTTTGTCAATGATAGCAACGAGAACAACTAACGCCAACAATACGAAACAGTCACGAATAGAAATAGAATAAAATAATGGCTATTGATTTAAATTAACAAAAGATTGAAATTTCATTAACATACCTTCATGTAATTAAATATATCATTCTTTTATGTAAATAAATTGAAATAATGTAAATTTTTAATAAGCGCCTGCAATCGATATTCATATTACTTAAAGATCTATTAAGGACCTCTTGTGTCAACTCAATACCGTCCTACATTTTTGTACCACCTGTGAGGTCTACCATTAGAGGCCCAACCTTGAATGCACATGGAAATATATCAACATTTATTTATTTGACAATGAGAGCCAAGACTGATCTTGTTAATACTCCATAAAAATTTTCTCAGGCGACAAATTCCTCATAATCAACAATTTAAACAAACGTAGGCGAAGTTAAAAGTCCTCCCGCCGCGAGCAGGGAATCCCTTGATATTTGATATCTCCATATCGTGTTCTTATTGTAGCTGTGGCCCGTTTCTCGAGAGTTACATAAAGGCTTCGTCGACTGTGACGTGGCAGGGAGATCTATTGTTTACTAGGGACAAGTTGATGAATGGCGGATCAGGTACTTGACATACATTCATAACCACTTTGACACGTTGTCTATGGGGAAACTTTACAGGACAGAACATTTTCATGGTAAAATGCTCATGTTTTTGAGAGACACAATCATTTTTAGATGTTCGTTCAGTTGTGCTAGAATACAGAAACATTATGTGTCCACATTTAATTTTAAACTTTTAGTACTACACAAATATGTGCCAATATTTAGGTTTAAACTGTTACTAGTACACAAACATAATGTGTCCACATTTAGGCTTACATTGTTACTGGTACACAAACATAATGTGTCCACATATAAGTTAACACTGTTACTAGCACACAAACATAATGTGTCCACATATAAGTTAACACTGTTACTAGTACACAAACATAATGTGTCCACATATAAGTTAACACTGTTACTAGTAGACAAACATAATGTGTCCACATTTAGGCTTACACTGTTACTAGTACACAAACATAATGTGTCCACATATAAGTTAACACTGTTACTAGTACACAAACATAATGTGTCCACATATAAGTTAACACTGTTACTAGTACACAAACATGTGTCCACATTTAAGTTAACAGGTACACAAACATAATGTGTCCACATATAAGTTAACACTGTTACTGGTAAATAAACATAATGTGTCCACATTTAGGTTTACACTGTTACTAGTACACAAACATAATGTGTCCACATTTAAGTTAACACTGTTACTGGTACACAAACATAATGTGTCCACATTTAAGTTAACACTGTTACTAGTACACAAACATAATGTGTCCACATTTTAGGGGTGAGTTTTATGGGCATGTAAACATACCACAACTAGAACACCAATAAATTATTTTTTAATGATTAAATCTCGAAACGTTTATTAGTGAAAAATCTAATATAAATTAACTTTACAACAACGATAGAGGTTAAACTTATTTTCTAATATTTTTTATGTACTCTTGTGTATACTAAAACTGAAACTTGCTCCTCGCATTCTCAAAACAGTGTTGCGAACTCAAAATAAATACTAGCAAACACGTTAAAAAAAAAAAAAAAACTAGATTAGAAATTTAAAAAACCTAGACACGCTAAAAATAAACAATATGATATGACGTCACAAATAGCGCGGTAAAATATAGCCAAAATGTAAAAAAAACAACAACAAAACACATTTAAAAAACTGGTTAATGACCAGTATAACATTTTTATTAAAGTGTGAAATGTTAATAAGATGTTGTTCCTTATGTTTTCTTCAGGTAATCCATACCAGGTCCGAATTCCAGGATAAGGAAATGTTAAAGATAATTGAAATTCACAAGAAAACAGCATTTCAAAGTTTATCGACAAAGGAGCAGATAAAATGATGTAAGGTAGCACATAATGGAAAATGAGAATCCTTTGTAACACAATGACGCTCAAAAGGAACCAAATGTCCTAGTCAGGCCTGTTTCATGCTCTTATGGACCCTAGGGAGCCTTGTATTCATGGGAACTAGACACTCTTGTATTCTTGGGACCTAGGCACTTTTGTATTAGTGGGACCTGGGCATTTTTTGTATTCGTGGGACCTAGGCACTTTTGTATTAGTGGGACATGGGCATTTTTTGTATTCGTGGGACCTAGGCACTTTTGTATTAAAGGGACATAGGCATTCTTGTATTAATGGGACCTAGGCATTTTTGTATTCGTGGGACCTAGGCACTCTTGTATTAATGGGACCTAGGCACTCTCGTATTAATGGGACCTAGGCACTCTTGTATTCGTGGGACCAAGGCGTTATTGTATTCGTGGGACCTAGACACTCTCGTATTCATGGAATCAAGGAACACTAGTCACCTTGTGTGCTCCTCAACTTAAACTGCCTTCTAAGTAAAGGAATATTCATTAAAGTTAAAAATTTTCCATCGATTCCAAAGACTTAACTCATTTTTTTTACTTTATGTAGGGCTGCGGAAATTATCGATTAATTTCTCGATTAATCGGTAAAAATTTTTATGGATTAAAATTATTTTAATCGATAAAATACCAATTAAAATTAAGGAAAATTTTGTAAATAACGTAATCAATTTATTAATCAATAATTAATTATTAATAATTTACAATAGTTTGCTTTTTTAAGTACAAACTTCTCCATTAAAATAAACGATTTTTAAAGTGTAAACTTTAAAATAAGCTGTTTTGTAAGGAAAATGATATAAAATATTAAACATTGTTTTAACTTAATTATTAATAACAAAATTTAAATTCATTGACATTATATTGAAATTTTAAAAAATGTCAATTGCCTGTTTTTGCTACTTCCCCAGAAATTTTCAGTTTAATGACGTCATACATATTATTTTTAGCTTTAATCAAAATTATCAATTAATTATTCGGTAATTTTTCAAAAGTTAACGATTAATTTTAAATTTATCGATAATAGCCTTAATTTTATGTATTTTCGTTATGATAAGTTTTACTCTTTTTATAAAAAGCTCATTTTAAAAATAATAGTTATATTAAGTTCTAGCTGACCAGTTGCTGTATAAAACATCATCTTTTGTCCATTTATTTTTACCCGTATCCAAATATATTATTTTATTGCGATTATTTAAAAGTACATATTTTGCCCAATAGCTTCTCAATATGTGTCATCAAAATCTTATCTACCAAGTTTAATCAAGAAACATACAGTGTAGCCAGAACCCTTTGCTGGAATGTATTCAAGAACTTTCTCAAGTTTTATTTGATAAGTGAATAAATGATATGTTTTCAACTTTTATAGAAATAAGATTTTATGTACCAAGTTTGGTCAAGATCCATCCATTTAAACAGCAGCCAAAAGTTTAACCAATCTGTTTTAGTCCCCACCTGAGCCAAAAAATCTACATTTTGGCTCCCAAATTAATTTTAATCGCTTGTTACTGGAAAAATAAATGGATCTCGATCCAACTTAGTATACAAATACTTCAGACCCTTTTTTTAAAAAAAAAAATACTGTCGGCCACTGATCTCCTAATGTCCATTTCTTCGGGGCCATTGGTCCCAATTGTCTATTTTTGTAAAACGTTTAATGTTTTTCCCACAATTCCACAATGTTAATATGGGATACAGAGTTTTGTTATACAAAGTTTGGTTAAGATCCATTCATTTACTCAGTAACTAACGCATAAACTAATTTTTATATAGCTCATATTAGAAAAAAATGAGATAAAAGGCCCCAGGGGCCCATTCAAGGCAATATATAAAGTTCAAAACATCTGTTCATTTCAATACGGATAATAATAGATACATTTATCATTATTTGTTAAGAACTTTAATAATTAAATTGAGGGATAAAATCTTAAACGTTTACTAAAACTGGTATTTTGGGCCCCCAACCCTGAAGAAGTTGCCATTAGGAGTTTAGTGCCCTATAATATTTTAATATTGACTATCAAGTATTTATATACCAAGTTTGGTTAAGATCCATCAATGTAGCAAGTAGCTATCACTTAAACTAATTTTTATATAGCTTATATAGGCAAAAAACGACATTAAGGGCCCCAGGGGCCCATTCAGGGCAAGATATAAAGNGAAGAAGTTGCCATTAGGAGTTTAGAGCCCTATAATATTTTAATATTGACTATCAAGTATTTATATACCAAGTTTGGTTAAGATCCATCAATGTAGCAAGTAGCTATCGCTTAAACTAATTTTAATTTTTATATAGCTTATATAGGCAAAAAACGACATTAAGAGCCCCAGGGGCCCATTCAGGGCAAGATATAAAGCTCAAAACAACTGTTTATTTTAAGATGGATAATAATGGATACATTTATCATTATTTGTCAAGACCTTTAATAATTGAATAGTGAAAAAAATCGTAAACGTTTAAGAAAACACGTATTTTGGGCCCCCAGCCTCAAAGGAGTTGCCATTAGGAGTTTAGTGCACTATGGTATTTTAATAATGGCTATCAAGAATTTAATTGCAAAGTTTGGTTAAGATCAATTAATATAGCTAGTAGTTAGCGATTAATTTTTTTTTTTATATAGCTCATATAAGCAAAAATTCACATTTAGGGCCCCCGGCGCCGCTTTAGTGTTAGATTGAGAAAAAAAGTAGCCAGTTACCATTCCGTGAGGGTACTCAACAGTCTTAAATCTTACATCTTGAGACATTTAAACCATAGAGACACTGAATGTCGTTATTCCTATTATAAGCTACGGCCTTTGGTTATCGGCACTATTCAGCCAACCGACATGAAACTTTAAGAAGTTCTTACTACACTTCCGCATAGGGTTCATGGTTTATGAATGAATCTTGTCAAAACTCGATACATAAATACGTGACGGATCATTACAAACATACTGTGGGTCATTGGGCTCCTTATGTCCTTGCCTTTTTCCCCGTGTGCAACTATCTTTTTTTTTTTTCTTCTTTTTTTTTTTTTTTATCTTAAGACCTTTATTCCCATTTGATTGTACACGATCTTGACAAATATTAACAGACATATCCATCATGTCACAAATATTAACAGACATATCCATCATGTCACAAATATTAACACACATATCCATCATGTCACAAATATTAACACACATATCCATCATGTCACAAATATTAACAGACATATCCATCATGTCACAAATATTAAAAGACATATCCATCATGTCACAAATATTAACATACATATCCATCATGTCACAAATATTAACAGACATATCCATCATGTCACAAATATTAACACACATATCCATCATGTCACAAATATTAACAGACATATCCATCATGTCACAAATATTAACACACATATCCATCATATCACAAATATTAACACACATATTCATCATGTCACAAATATTAACAGACATATCCATCATGTCACAAATATTAACAGACATATCCATCATGTCACAAATATTAACA
>MUZC01000712.1:1205-17327 GCA_002072015.1 Radix auricularia | reverse complement strand
CACAAATATTAACATACATATCCATCATGTCACAAATATTAACACACATATCCATCATGTCACAAATATTAACAGACATATCCATCATGTCACAAATATTAACACACATATCCATCATGTCACAAATATTAACACACATATCCATCATGTCACAAATATTAACACACATATCCATCATGTAGCAAATATTAACACACATATCCATCATGTCACAAATATTAACACACATATCCATCATGTCACAAATATTAACACACATATCCATCATGTCACAATACAAATATTAACACACATATCCATCATGTCACAAATTGCAAAATATAAGGATTTTAACATTTATATCTTGGACCATTTGTGACGTAAGGGCCCTTTATGTTCTTTAATGATAAGAGCTTTATAATTATCATTTTATTCAACCGATCGCCTTGAGAATTTGAATTGTTTTTTTTTTAAAAGCAAAACGGCAATATATTTTTAAAAATGTTCACTCATTTTGGGGCCGGGCCCTTAATATCTTTTTTTCCCTCATGTAAGATTTAAAAATATTATTTGCTTTATCTTTTCTCTACAAATTGACCACATTGAGCAATTTCAACGGTTTTTATAATTATGATTCTATCTTCCAAGAAGTTGGTACGCGGGTCACCAACACTAACAGAAATTCTTCTTTCTTACTTTAGCGCGAGTATTTTACTAGCATATTTTAGGGCTGTTATCGATTAATTTAATCGTTAACTTTTTAAAAATGTACCGAATAATGAATTGGTAACTTTGACTATAGCTGAAAATAAGATGTATGACGTCATTAAACTGAAAATTTCATAAAATGCCCATATCTTATGTATTTAATTTAAAAAATATTTTTAGGAGATATATATTTAAATATAAGTCAAGTAGTTCAATTTAATAAATTCAATGAATTTTAATTGTGTTATATTTAAATAAGTAAAAACAATGTGATTTTTACATCTTTTTCCGTATAAAAACTGTTCATTTTAAAGTTTACACTTTGTAATTCCTTTGTTTTAATTGAGAAGTTTGTACGTAAAGAAAACACTCTCATTTATAATTATTTGTTAATAAATCTAAAATATTGTTTAAAATATTTTCTTTAATTTTAATCGCTATTTTATAGATTAAAATAAATTTAATCGATAAAAATTTTACCAATTAATCGAGAAATTAATCGTTAATTACCGCAGCCAAAATATTTATATATATATATATATATATATACATAAATACGTGACGGATCATNATATAAAGATAGATAGATAGATAGATGGATAGATAGATAGATAGATAGATAGATAGATAGATAGATAGATAGATAGATAGATAGATAGATAGTTTCGTATTAACTGCATTCACTATTGTCAAATTATCCCAGTGTTTTTAACTAATATTCGAAACGCCCGCGGGCAATTGGAATAGACGAAGAGCTTTGTGCGTTTCAAAACCTTCAATACATGAAAATTGTCCAGAAGCAATGAGACAGTACTTATACGCTTATCTAACAATGGAAACTGTATAAGTTTTAAAAGAAGAAAAACCTCATTTAAAAAAGACACTTAGAAAAACGCACATTCTGGAGAAGTGCTTGAATTAACAGATTCCAGTGGTTTTATGCTAATTCTTGAAATGCTAAGTGTTAAATATTATGTAACCTAAATTTCACTTCTGACGCCTCGATTGTGGATCCTGCTTATAATTAATTTTTAAAGTTTTTTCTTTCTTTTTTTGAAAACGAAACTTAAGTTTTTTTTAAAAATACTTTATTTAAATTGAACAGCAGGACTCAACAGTTCTGTTGTGTAAACTAAGACCTCACGGTATTCATATCCAACAACAAAAGCAAAAACCCCATGCCGACAATGAAATGTTTACATAATTGAATTTTTGTGTACAAGTAGGTTAAAGGAAATTAAGAGTTAGCAGTGATGTGTGCCAAGTTAGATATATGGGTTTACCTGCCATCGAGAAATGTTCAGTTATATAGAGATGTTCAGTTATAGATAGATGTTCAGTCATATAGAGATCTTCAGTTATATAGAGATGTTCAGCTACAGAGAGAGGTAAATTTATAGAGTGATGTTCAATTATAAAGAGAAGTTTAGTTATAGAGATTTGTTCAGCTGTATAGAGATGTCCAGCTGCAATGTGGCTACTTTTCAGTCCTTCAACGGGTTTTCTCTCAGCTTAACGACAGAGATGGTTTTAAAATGTACAGAAAGATAGAAAGATAGAATTGTTTATTTTTAAATTGATATAATTCGAAGATTTTTCCGAGCATGATTTGAATGAATTGTTTAGAGAGTGTTAACGATGAGCCTTTGTCCAAGAAAGAAAAATACTAGTTAAAAATAAACCAATATTGAGACAGATTTAAAACTTATACCTGCATTTGAAAATTTACTCTAAAAGTTGATCTATCCAGTAACGTTTTTTGAGTAAGTTTTTCCCCATCTTTGTTCTTTCCTTTTCTTTTCTGTGTTTTATAAACATCTGTACACTATAATTAATTTGTTTTTTACTTTGTAATGTATTTGATCCACAATGTAAATTTAGTTTAAATTCTTTTGTTCATTGCTTTGCATTGATGAAGGCATTAGCCGAAATGTTTACTTATATAGTAATTATCTTATCTTCTTATCTTATCTTCTTATCTTATCTTTTAGAGACGCTCATTTTATGTAGAAATGTTTGCGTCCTACGCTTATCGATAATTTGTGTTTACTTCTGCATTCCTATTAGAGTTTTAAACGATGATAAAGTATTAATTTCCTGGTTTCTTCAGGCAACGAAAATGTACGTGTTTGTTCTTGCGAACGGAATAAGAACGGTGTTTCTATCCTGATGTCTATCCGTAGGTTGTATAAAGTTATATTTTAAGTATTTCTAAATTAGAATTAATTGCTATATGTATAATTACTACTTTACTCTAGGTTCTTCTATAATATAAGTGTTTCAAGGTTTAATGACTTAACTATCAGTGTTATTCTTGTCAGTTTTGGAATATTCTCCAGTAATAGCAGCTCTTTTTTGAATTTGTTTTATTTGGTTGATGGGTGCCATACAGAAGATGCATATTCTAGTGTGGGTCTCACCAAGGTGAGGTAGCATTTTAGTTTTATAATTATAACTTCATTGCATTTGTAAAAGTTTCTTTTAATTTTTTATTTTTTAAAAATAAAACCTAAGGTTTTGTTTGATTTTTAAATAGTTCACTAATAAAGCTTTAATATACTTTAATTTATTGTGTCATTCACAAAATTCTTTTATTTATCTAAGAATTTATTTCTAAAAAAGCTGTATGCAGTCCTTTCTATAGGATATATTCATCAGATTAAAAAGAATGCAAACTAAAATAGTAAAGTTTACAACGAATTAAGTTGATTAAAAAATGATTCTGTTTGAATCTTTATTACTCTGGCATCATAAATACTGATCTTGTTTGAATCATATATACTCTGGAATCATAAGCAGATATAAATATGAACCGAGATGAGAAAATTTTGTCTTCGTTACACGGTGTGATATGAGCGGTTGAAATGGTGTCCCGGTTACTTATTTCTTGTACCTGTATGAATTACCCAGGGAACACTCGGTCACTGTTCCTTGTAACTGTATGAATTACCCAGGGAGCACTCGGTCACTGTTCCTTTACCTGTATGAATTACTCAGGTAACATTCAGTCACTGTTCCTTATGCCTGTATTTATTACTCAGGGAACATTCAGCCACTGTTCCTTATACCTGTATTAATTACTAAGGGAAAATTCAGTCACTGTTCCTTGAAACTGTATGATATACTCAGGGAAATTCAGTCATTGTTCCTTCTACCTGTATGAATTACTCAGGGAACATTCAGTCACTTTTCCTTGTACCTGTATGAATTACTAAGGGAACATTCAGTCACTGTTCCTTATACTTGTATTAATTATTCAGGGAACATTCAGTCACTGTTCCTTATACCTGTATTAATTACTAAGGGAACATTCAGTCACTGTTCCTTGAAACTGTATGATATACTCAGGGAAATTCAGTCATTGTTCCTTCTACTTATATAAATTATTCACAGAACATTCATTCACTGTTCCTTGCACCTGTTTGAATTACTCAAGGAACACTCGGTCACTGTTCCTTGTACCTGTATGAACTACTCAGGGAACCAGCAGTACTGTTCCTTGTACCTGTATGAATTACTCAGGGAACCATCAGTCACTGTTCCATGCACCTGTATGAGCTACCGAGGGAACCATCAGTTACTTGTTTTTGTACATGTATGAATTACTCAGGGAACCATCAGTTACTGTTCCTTGTACCTGTATGAATTACTCAGGGAACCATCAGTCAATGTTCCTTGTACCTGTATGAATTACTCAGGGAACATTCAGTCACTGTTCCTTGAAACTGTATGATATACTCAGGGAAATTCAGTCATTGTTCCTTCTACTTATATGAATTATTCAGGGAACATTCGGTCACTGTTCCTTGCACCTGTTTGAATTACCCAAGGAACACTCGGTTACTGTTCCTTGTACCTGTATGAACTACTCAGGGAACCATCAGTTACTGTTCCTTGTACCTGTATGAATTACTCAGGGAACCATCAGTCACTGTTCCTTGTACCTGTATGAATTACTCAGGGAACCATCAGTCACTGTTCCTTGTACCTGTATGAATTACTCAGGGAACATTCAGCCACTATTCCTTGTACCTGTAGGAATTACTCAGGAAACCATCAGTCACTGTTCCTTGTACCTGTATGAATTACTCAGGGAACCATCAGTCAGTGTTCCTTGTACCTGTATGAATTACTCAGGGAACCATCAGTCAGTGTTCCTTGTACCTGTATGAATTACCGAGTGAACCATCAGTCAGTGTTCCTTGTACTTGTATGAATTACTCATGGAACCATCAGTCACTGTTCCTTGTACCTGTATGAATTACTCAGGGAACCATCAGTCAGTGTTCCTTGTACCTGTATGAATTACCGAGTGAACCATCAGTCAGTGTTCCTTGTACTTGTATGAATTACTCAGGGAACACTCGGTCACTGTTCCTTGTACCTGTATGAATTACCCAGGGAACAGTCTGTTACTGTTCCTTGTACCTGTAGGAATTACTCAGGGAACACTCGGTCACTGTTCCTTGTACCTGTATGAATTACTCGTGGAACACTAAGTCACTGTTCCTTGTACCTGTAGGAATTACTCAGGAAACCATCAGTCACTGTTCCTTGTACCTGTATGAATTACTCAGGGAACCATCAGTCCGTGTTCCTTGTACCTGTATGAATTACCGAGTGAACCATCAGTCAGTGTTCCTTGTACTTGTATGAATTACTCAGGGAACACTCGGTCACTGTTCCTTGTACCTGTATGAATTACTCAGGGAACCATCAGTCAGTGTTCCTTGTACCTGTATGAATTACCCAGGGAACAGTCTGTCACTGTTCCTTGTACCTGTAGGAATTACTCAGGGAACACTCGGTCACTGTTCCTTGTACCTGTATGAATTACTCGTGGAACACTCAGTCACTGTTCCTTGTACCTGTATGAATTACTCAGGGAACATTCAGTCACTGTTCCTTATACCTGTATTAATTACTCATGGAACATTCAGTCACTGTTGCTTGAAACTGTATGATATACTCAGGGAAATTCAGTCATTGTTCCTTCTACTTATATAAATTATTCAGGGAACATTCATTCACTGTTCCTTGCACCTGTTTGAATTACTCAAGGAACACTCGGTCACTGTTCCTTGTACCTGTATGAACTACTCAGGGAACCAGCAGTAACTGTTCCTTGTACCTGTATGAATTACTCAGGGAACCATCAGTCACTGTTCCATGCACCTGTATGAGCTACCGAGGGAACCATCAGTTACTTGTTTTTGTACATGTATGAATTACTCAGGGAACCATCAGTTACTGTTCCTTGTACCTGTATGAATTACTCAGGAAACCATCAGTCACTGTTCCTTGTACCTGTATGAATTACTCATTGAACCATCAGTCACTGTTCCTTGTACCTGTATGAATTACTCAAGGAACATTTAGTCACTGTTCCTTGAAACTGTATGATATACTCAGGGAAATTCAGTCATTGTTCCTTCTACTTATATGAATTATTCAGGGAACATTCGGTCACTGTTCCTTGCACCTGTTTGAATTACCCAAGGAATACTCGATCACTGTTCCTTGTACCTGTATGAATTACTCGTGGAACACTCGGTCACTGTTCCTTGTACCTGTATGAATTACTCAGGGAACCATCAGTCACTGTTCCTTGTACCTGTAGGAATTACTCAGGGAACCATCAGTTACTGTTCCTTGTACCTGTATGAATTACCGACTGAACCATCAGTTAATTGTCTTTGTACCTGCATCAATTACTCAGGGAATCATCAATCGATGTTCATTGTAACTACATGTTCAAGTCTTTTCAGTTGATTTATTGATGTCAAAAATGTATGCTAAGACTTCTTCTCCTTTGTAAAGTTTTCATACTTACTGCTTGTAATCTGAATCAAAAGTTTTACATTTTTCATTTCAGGTATGAGATACAATTACCCGTAAGCTGGCGTGGATTCCAGGACATAAAGGACGATTGTGTAGCGAACGAGGTGTAATAATAACTGCGCATGCGCTTTAAGTGGCTGTTGAGACTCCCCCTAACCTTACAGACATTAACCGAGGATTAGGACGAGGCTTTACTTGACATGCTCGTGGGGGGTTCGAAGGCTATGTTAAAAACCTGTGACAATCTTGTAGCTTTATTTCAAAAGATGTGCTGGCAAAAATTGTAATGGGTTTATGTAGGCTTTTGTTGAGGCTTGCCATCAGCAGTATTCACTAAACTTAACTAGATGTCCTTCATGTTTATTATGCATTGTTAATGTTGACCTTGGCCCAATTTTTCATAATGCACTTGGCCCGTATATTCATCTTGATATTTTAGCTTTCATCTCCATCACGTTAACTCTTAACTAACCGACAAGCTAAGCATGACTCGCTTGGAAATAGCACAGTTCCTGATATGATCTTTCACTTTAGTTCCTATGAAGCCGTCCATCCCGTAAAGCTACCCCAAGCGTGGCCCAACGGCCTGCTAAGACTTGTTTGCTCTATTTGTTGCTATCTGATATCTAATTCATCCCCTGAGAGATTATTTTGTTCATGGACCAGGAGGAGAAGATGTGATATCTCTGCGGGCAATCACACTTCTTGTAACAGGAAACGTTTCTTAGCATTGTGTGTAACATAATGAACACGCGTGCAAAGTTGCACAGCATTTCTATTTTTTTAAAAAGTTATACATCTCAAATAGACATTTAGGCCAAGATTAGTTAATTTAAAAAACAACAACAACAACAACAACTAGATTCTACAAACTCTCATTAAATTAACTGACGGCACAATGATTAAATAAAGTAGAACGATTCATTTTAAATAGCATTATTTGACTGGCTTACCTTATGATATTTATCTAACCAGGAGAACCAACACGCTATAAACATTTAAAAGTCTAATAAAAATGAAAGATTAGACGTAAACTATGGATAAGCAATACTCTTATGTCTAGCAGGAGCTTCTGTTATCCACAAGATTGGATAAATCTGGCAACTCAATAACTCTCTTTACCATGTAACACTGGTCATCTCTTAACCACCAAATTCACTGTTACACACATAGTCAATGTTGATCTGAAAGTGACCATTCTGATATGATTTTATTCTCATCAGTTTATGAAAATAAATTTCCTGTATCACATTCATGTATTTAAAAAAAATATTTGTGTACTCTTCATTACGCCGGATGAAGGCTAAAATCAAAGCTTGAAGTCAAAATGTTAAAATAAATATCATTATAAATGGAAATGTCTCCACTTTGTTCACAAAGCGAATCATCTTTGCGATAGTCTGAGTTTAATTGTCTATGTAAAGAGATAACTTGGGTTGGACTGAACGTCTTTATTGTAGTTACAAACAGTGCAATGTTTCTTGTTTAGTGCTATGAGTGCAATGTGTCTTGTTTAGTGATGTCAGTGCAATGTGTCAGGTTAAGCGCTGTGTGTGCAATGCGTCTTGTTTAGTGTAGTAAGATCTTCTTGACCAAAATTTTGAACGTTAATAGTCATGGGCGTTACTTATATGTCAAATAATAAGACACCATACATATTGCGTTTTTATAACATACCGCTAGTTATAGATTTTCAATTAATTTTAAAGTGAAGCCAACTATTGGTTATTAAAAAATATATTCAGTAAAATAGATCCAAAGACATTATTTGCCAGAAAGACATTACAGGACTTTTAAAAAAATGGCACTCCAGTAAAATTATAAAATAAAACTAAAAATTTAAATAAACAAGGAATTACTCCAGGGTAAAATATAAAGGAATACAAGAAAACCATAAACGTGACATCAAATTACAAACAGAGGTCTTAATGATAAAAAAATAAATAATTGAAAACATACACATGAAACATCTGTTCTAAACAAATTCGTAAAACTATGAGATATATTGATGTTAGGTGCAGTCAAGACCAGTGCTTTTTCAGTGGGAACTCATGGGAAGTGAGTTCCCATACCTTTTTTGGCCAGATTCGTGTATATTTATATAAATAGTCGGCATTTTACTTACTGTCAGTCCTCTTTACAGTGAGGACTCATGGGAACGACGTAAATTACAGTTTACAAATAAACAAACCAATTGGCAAACGCTGTTATTCTACTAATATGATATCTATAGACCACAGATATCATATTAGTTATTATTAGTAGAATAAGAATAACAGCGTTTGCCATAAGTTAAAAAACAGATGTGAAATGAGTTCCCAAACATTTTTCGTTAGAAAAAAAGCATTGGTCAAGACTGCTAAAACAAAAGGGTAGACGGGAGCTCCAAGTATTAGCTGAAATCATCGTCAAGTTTGGAACATGGCAAACTGAAGTCAAAACTTTTTAAAATGTAGCACAACATTTATCTGACATCATTTAAAAGTATGTCACTTATTCATTGCGTTCACTTCACTCATGTTTATGACCGCCTCCAAGAGAACTTAGTCAAAGTACTGAGACAAAATAGTTTAGGGTTAATATATTCGTGAAAATGTTGTCTTTCTAATTTCATTCTAACTGATATCATTCTAACTGATCTTACTCTAACAGAGCGTTCCAAGGTTGAAGTTCTCATGAATACTATGAACTCTAGGCACTCTAGGACGTTTGAAACATAATGTTAACATGAAGATCTAATTACAAGATTTGACGAATAACAAGGCGTACACAGAAACTGCGGTATCGGGAAATCAATTTACAACTGACAACTACTAAAACAGTTTAAGACAGAGTACGTTTTGTTATAACACTTAATCTCATGGTTAAATGCAGTCGTTCTGATTTCTTGTTTTGAAAAAAAAAACACCAAATAAATTTGAGAACTCCTATTTTAATCAAATGCATGTAAATAAAACAGTGCATTAAATATGTTAAGTTCGGGAAAATGGCTGTGCCCCTACGTCAATAAAATACCAGGACATTTTGTCAAAGAATAAAACTCAGCTTAATCTCTCAATCAGCTGTCGCCACGTCTACTTTATTTTTGTGCTGAGAGATTTGCTGAAAGTTGACGAATAGAATAGATTGTAATATTACTAACGTACATATTCTCTGACAAAGGGCAGGAATTGAGATAGGTCAACTATAAAAGAATATCTATCTTTGAACAAAAAGGTATGTAACACAAGATTTGTCATTTTGAAAAGATCATTCAAATAATAACATGTGTTTAATTGTCTCTAGCAAGGGTCGGCGAACAGATGTAAATTACTCCATTTAAGGTAAAAATGGAATTATTTGGCGTAATACGGACTCGTTGGGGACATTATATTCAATATCCATCCTGCGTACGACAGTGTACGTGTACGCATGGAAGATAAGCCCAATATTGAACAATTTCCTTCCAGAAACACCTATTTTAAAGTTCAATATCGGTGTACATTTCTTATGTAATACTTTATAAACACACCAAATTCAACAATACTTTCATTTATATTGACACGAATGCCTATATTCTTAATCCTCATTACTAAATTCTATCAAATATCCTCTTTGCGAATTTTAAAATTAATGATTTAAAACTGAGCCAATATGCTTCTGTATCTATATCAAGCCATTTTAAAAGTACATAATTCCTTTAAATGTAGACGTTGAAGTGGTATGATTTTTTTAATACCATGAGTTGTGATGTCAAGCTACAGATGCAAGTTTAAAAGTTTTGAAAAGTTTAATTTTAAATGGGAAGACTGTATTTCTGTGTCTGTTGATGGATCTCCAGCCATGTTGGGTCGTGTACGTGGTTTTTTAGCTATCGTAAAAGACAGGAATCCCAGACTTGAAGTCATCCTTGTATGACACAACGTCAAGCTCTGCTTGTCTAACATTTGGAACCTGAACTGCTAGTCGTCATGCATGATCTTATCCACATTGTAAATTTCAGTAAAGGACATGCACTGCAAACGGATTGTTTCATGATTTATTTAAATATGGTGAGGCTGGATATTAGGACCCACATTACTCCAACAATGTACCTTTTTTCACGTGGTAATGTTCTGAACAGAGTGTGGGCTCTGAAAGCGAAACTCCATATATTCATGGCTGGTAAAAAGCAAACTCGGGGCAGAGAAGTTTATGATTTATTATTGGATTTTCACATCTTGCATACTTAGCTGATATTTTTGAGCATTTGAATGCGTTCCAAAAAAGTTTAGGAAAAATATCCATACAATTTCAGTAAGAGAAAGGTTTGCGTATATGTATTAAGGCATTCATTTTTGAAAAAAAGAAGGAAAAACCTGAGTGGTCTTTTCAAAGCTGACTTTCCATATTGAAGAGTTTGGAAATGTTATAAATATTATTTATATGATTACATTAACGTTTGTTCAATTAGTTATTTAAAGAAATTGACAAGTTTGATGTCATTTATTGAGTAAAATCACTGCTATAAACGGTGACGGTTATTTCATCATGTTACTAACGTTGTTTTCAGAAAGTCCTTGGCAATGCTGACCCTGATACTGGGGGCACTTTGTCTTCTCATCACATCACTGACAGCTAATAAAAACAGTGAAGTCTCTAGTGAAACTATAGATACATTCATTGAGAAAAATGTAACATCGATTGGTGAGTGTTATGGAAATAAAAATTTGATAGTTTTTTTTAGTGTTGTTGGGCTGTAAAATAAAATATATAGCTATTAGTAAAACACTGAGAGAGAAAGGCTAAAGTATGAAAACCATTGACTAAATACGCTGTGACAAGAAATGCTGTAAGTTAATCATTGACTAAATAATCAGACAAAATGATGAAACTTTGAAAGTTGAAGACAATAGTAACTAATGTTTAGTCACTAACACGATCCCTGGAGGGCAGGAGCTTTTATTGAGCGTAGGGGTCGGGGCGAGTGTTTCAAAATAATTGAGATGTAATTTAATAAGAGATTAAGCTTACGACATTTAAGGGAGAAAGAATCCCAACTGATTATGTTTTATTTATTAGATTACCGTGTCAACTGCATCATATTCTGTAGCCTATGAGATCAAGTCATAAAACATTGATATAAGAAAGTTTTACATTTTCAGACCAGTGTGTTAGTACCAGCCTAGTTGTCAACCCAAGGTGCACACCAAAGCAAAGCTATGGTACGCCATTACCAAGTATAGACTTCCCGTGTCATGATATGGTTTGCTTGGAAGTGGTGAGTCTAATTATTGTGCCCTTTGGTTTCAAGTGGCAAACGCCCAAAAACCTTCCGGAAATGAAAGTGAGCATTCAAAAAAACAATCACGCTTTACGTTTATATAAACAATTGTGATACCACAATTGTGGAATTTCCTTGTGTCAACCCGTTTATGTATTATGTTCCCTGAAATTACACATCCATAAATGATCTTTAAAAACATTTAACATACACCTTAACTAAACACAACATTGCACATCCAAACTGGATAAAATATTTATAGAATCATAAGCTCATGTCAAGAAAATGTCAACAAAGAGTATGTCATAATTCATTTTCTTTTTTTTTCTTTTACGAAACTACAAAAAAAATAAAAATAAATAAAAATATTCTGCCTCTCTTTGTCGAATCTCTCCTGAAATAAAACCTTTTTTTAAAAAAAAAAACAAAACTAAATATCTTTATTATCTAGATAGAATTATTACCGAGGAATAACCTACACATAAATGTCATGTGAGGAGATCATTTTTTTCCCTAAATAGACATTAATACATGTCTGGAATCTTATAGAAAACTAACATTTCATATCCTGTTTACACATCTCTTTCCTTAAACCGCATTTCCCCTCATTGCACGCTATATAAACATTCTAACAAAACGACAGATCTTTACTTTAATTTCTTTGAGGTTAGTACGAAAATTCCCCTTACAATTAACATACAAATCCCTGGTTTTAAAAAAAAACATCAGCAGTACAATTAAATTAAATATATCTCGTAGCAGAAATTTAAAGAAATTCAGCTTTTTTTTTTTTTTTTTTTTTTTTAAATCCCTTAAATAAACTTCACCGTCGGCTCCGTCTCTTTCTTAGTCCTGCGGAAAAAACAAAAGTAAAAAATGACCCACTTAACGTGACGCTATCGAGCAGAAATTTTGAGCTGGACTTGTGTCCTCTCACAATGCATTGTATTACAGTTTTAGATCGATTGAAAGTACAGTTATTAAATTAAATGGAAAAGACGTAAACAAGGTAAGGGTTAGCCTGACAGGACGTAATTAAATTAATGCACTTTTAGTTTATCTCTATTTAAATGTATGGTAGCCGTCTGTTGTTGACATCAACGTGTTTGCTGGAGTTCAGTCCTGCTATCGGTGACACCACAACTCCTCCCCCCCCCCCGCCCGTTTTACAGCAAGGGGAGTTCATTCACGTTCAGTCTGTAAATGTTTGTGACGCGATGCATTTTATTTTGAATACAATTAATACATTTAGTTCTGTCTGATATAGCAGGGATTTATAGTCGAAAACGTTTTTTTTACGGGTTATTTATTATCGGGTGCCTTGTTTTGATCAGTGACTCTAAAGACCAATATGGTGAAATATCCTCTCATATTTTCTCCAGATGTTCCAGAGACTAGAGCGAGATTGTCCTCTGATTGAGTTAGAGTTTCTCTGTGCCTATGTTTACCCTCCGTGTGTCAACAATACAGCAATAAGACCATCCAGACAGTACTGTGAAGGTAAAACGGTTCAAGTCTAGTCATGAATCTTCATTAAAATTAGCCATAGAACCATAAATAAAGTGTAGTTTACTTTACTTGAAAGTGAGAGACTGAATTATACTATAAAAGTGTTGTGGTATACATGAGTGGGGATCGGGAATACAATACTCAAACCTTTGTGTGAAGTATAAACCATAATACATGTGTAGGAAGAACAGATCTTATATCACAATATAATAATAAATAATAATAATAATATGAGTAAATACTTGTCTCAATATAAGGGTGACTATTAACGTATTTTTTTTTTAGATTAGCCAGTTTAAAGAAATGTGACGTATTTTGTATTAACTTGCCAAAGAGGAATTCTTTGTGGTCTTATGGCAGCCCGATGACACCATTTGGTTTTTAAATCCTATATTATTAACCTGCAGTGTCTGAGCCCTTGCCGAAAAAACTTTGGATCGATTTTTAACCCACTTCCTCGTAAGCTAGCGAGCTGACATTTTGCAGGCAGACTCGTGCCCATGATAAAAAGGATGTATCAAAATTACAGATCAGTACTGTAATGTAATAATTGAATATTTAAATTATTTTATTTATCTCTATGTATCTTGTTAATTTTCGAGATTGAGTGTCGTGGTGCGTATTATGTTCAACAACCTTTCCTGTCGCGCAATAATGTGCGTATCATATTGACAATACTTTTCAAAATATATATTTACGATCGGTGCGCATTATATAAAACACGTTTTACGAAACATAACTAGAAGTTTGTATTTTCGGATTGTTTTGCCCTGCGTATTATAATGAACATCCTTATAGTTATGTCTCGTATATAAAGGATTTATAGTCAAAAACTTGTTTTTTTTAACGGTTTAAAAAAATTTTAAGTGTTTTTTTTATATGAGCACAGTGTAAGAATATGAAATTATTGTTTAATTTACGGCTATACTCTAGGTGTGTAGAGATTACAGCTAACGTTTACATGATGAGCTCATTTTTCTAAGTACTGCAGTACCAAAGACATTTCAGTTACTGCATGCCCTTGTCCTGACATTACATATGGTTCATAACATATCATTTCAACTAATTGCAGACGAAGCTACTAGATGCCCCAATTGCAAACCAAGATGTAAAGACCTGCCAGACAACAGAGACGACAACGAAAATCTCTCAGCGCCCCAAAGTAAAACCTTGTCCCATTTATATATATATAAACATAACCTACATACTTTAAAACGTGCAAGTAATTTAAAGTCAGTGAGTGAAAAAAGTTTTGAAAAATAAGTTGAACCGCCCGCTGGAATAAAGTGCTATTACAACAACAAAAAAAAAAAAGCAAAGTCTTAAGTTTCTTTTAGGTTAGTGAATTATTTTGATGTAACCGACCATGCGGATTAAAGGAGGCTGTCTTCTGCCTTTGGTTTAACCCGCCCCCCCCCCCCCCAAGGCCATGTTATATTACTCCCAACAACAATTTAAAGTTGGTATTACTTCTGCATGGAGACACATTTACGTAATACATGTTGACACAATCATGCAATCTCTTCGTTTGTTTAGCATACACCGTACGTTGTTTGTAGTAATAATTACACAAATGTTAGCGACTGCAGAATTTATTTGAGTATACTTATATTTGTCATAGTAAACTTTTACTAATAGTCCACTTCAAAAATTGAGCGTCACAATTGTCGATAAAATGGTCAGTGTAAGCGTAAGCAATAGATGTCAAACATATGGTAAGTGTTTGTAACAAATTCAAACCTATAGTCAGTACATGCAATAGATGTGAATCCAATAGTTAGGGGGCAATGGTTTTCGTGTGATTCAATACAATGAAAACGTTTATGACACACATGTAGTCTTTTAGTAAAAAATCAGGCGAATTCTGCTATGGTAAAATGTATAGTAGGCTACAGTACGCTATGAAAATGTGCCATCTATACTGTAAATTAGAAATAATGAATCCTCAATGTATTTTATATATAGAAAAATCGTTTAATTGGACATGTGCTAGTGGATACGCTATCCAGAGAACAAAGAGATGTGATGGCAGGCACGACTGTGAAGATCACACGGATGAAAGACATTGTGGTGAGAACATAAAAACTAGTCAATGTGGTGACAGCATAAAAACATAGTCAATGTGGTAAGGACACAGTCAATAGGGTAAGAACACAGTCAATAGGGTAAGAACATAGTCAATGTGGTAAGAACATAGTCCATGTCGTAAGAACATAGTCAATGGGGTAAGAACACAGTCAATGAGGTAAGAACATAGTCAATGTGGTAAGAACATAGCCCATGTGGTAAGAACATAGTCCATGTGGTAAGAACATAGCCCATGTGGTAAGAACATAGTCAATGGAGTAAGAACATAGTCAATGTGGTAAGAACATAGTCCATGTGGTAAGAACATAGTCCATGTGGTAAGAACATAGTCCATGTGGTAAGAACATAGCCCATGTGGTAAGAAAAAAGTCCATGTGGTAAGAACATAGTCGATGTGGTAAGAACATAGTCAATGGTGTAAGAACATAGTCAATGGGGTAAGAACATAGTCAATGTGGTAAGAACATAGTTCATGTGGTAAGAACATAGTCAATGGGGTAAGAACATAGTTCATGTGGTAAGAACATATTCAATGTGGTAAGAACATTATTCATGTGGTAAGAACATAGTCAATGTGGTAAGAACATAGTTCATGTGGTAAGAACATAGTCAATGGGATAAGAACATAGTTCATGTGGTAAGAACATAGTCAATGGGGTAAGAACATAGTTCATGTGGTAAAAACATAGTCAATGTGGTAAGAACATAGTCAATGGGGTAAGAACATAGTCAATGGGGTAAGAACATAGTCAATG
>MUZC01000711.1:171813-189000 GCA_002072015.1 Radix auricularia | reverse complement strand
TTCACCAGGTACCGATGCATTCTTTTGCCCGTTTGACACGATTTTCTCTGTACTGATTTGATAGCAAAATGAGGCCCTACAAAACTTAAAGTTAAAGCCCTATAAGATTAAGTATGAATTCAGATTGTCTTATTTATTATATTTTTAAAATAAATGTTAAGTTTCCAAGTCATTGCAAGACAGCTAATGAACAATGCAGCGGTAATGTCAAAAACCATTCGATGTGATTAACCTTCATGATTAAGCTCGTGAATATAACTGTTGATGTTACTAGAATCATTGCATTTTTGACAGACCTAGAATATATAGATACAAGTAAGACAATTCCTCCAATTGATTTCAATCTTTTAATGACAGTTTTCCTACTAAGTATATGCACATCAAAGACATTTGAACTAAAATTATCACATTGGTATCACGTCTCATGTTTTCTAAAAAAAATTTTAGGCATGCGCTGGAAGTGGAAGAGAAAATCGGAAAATAGCCAATACTGTACGAACCCCACATTTGTGCAGGAAATTAGAGTGCCATCTTGTAAATACAGTAATTCCTGCAAGTTGAGGAGTGAAAAAATACTATAACATTATAAAAATATCCAATCTTATCATAACTTTTTACTCCGAAGCTCACAAGTTTGTTTGTTTTGTTGTTGTTTTTTCCAATTCTTTTCTCTTCAGGATTTCACGTACGTCACACAAGAGTTGTAAATATAATGTCACCAATGGACGAGGAGTGTTTAAATTGTTGCATCCTCTTGTGGAATTTATAAACTAATGAAAAATACATGGCTACCGCTATCGGCCTGTTAAACCAAGGGGTCGGTAAACAGCGATAAATTATCTCATTTGGGGTAAAAAGGGAACTCTTGGGGGTAATGCTGGATCATAATCATTGTGGGGATAAAAGGCCGTGAAAAAAAACGATATGTGTTAACATCATTAGATTATATTTTATTTTAATTCATACAAATTAAACATTGACTATAAATCATTACTGTTAACTTCTTTGTTTAAAAAAATATTTTAAAATAATATTTTTAAAATGTATTTTATTTAAAAAATCCCCCAATTGACTGACGGGCATCCCTTAGGAAACAGGTCGGACAACACAAAAAACAGGGGTAAATTACCTCATCTTGGGCTTAAATTAGGTCAAAAGGGAATTTTTGTGAGTAATGCAGACTCATTTGGAACATATAACATCCACTCCACTCCACTAGATATTTTCAAATACGTCATGTGTACGTTTACGCTTGTAACATATGCCCACTATTGAACCGGTTCTTTCCATTTGTTAAATTTGTTATCTATGAAGATTTCTTATTTACGTATTTTACGAAGACACCTAAATCCAACCTACTTTCATTTATGTTGACACAAGTGACAATAATCTTAATCAACATGACTGGACTGTATCAAGTATCCTTTCTGTCATATTTAGAATTAATGCCTTAAAAACTGAGTTCAGAAGAAAGTAATTTTGTGCTCCTCTTGAATTGCGATGTCAAGAATGTGATGTATTCAATAAAGTTAATGAATAATTTTGACTAATTTTAAAAGAACACATTAATCATTATATTTAGAATGGTCAGAGGCGTTTGACCAAAAACCAATCGAAAAATTATATCAAACTTAAAACGTTTATAATTGTATCATATAGATTCCNAGGGGCCGTCCATAAATGACGTCACGCACCTAGGGGGGGAGGGGGGGTCACACTTTTGTGACGATGCGTGACGTGGGGGAGGGAGGGGGTTGAAGAAATGTGACGTCACATCGAAAGGGTAACTTTAAATAAAACTTCCACTGAAATATTTGGTCACTTAAAATTTATTTAATGACTTTTAAAAAAAAAATTCAATGCTTCTCAAAGTGCCGGTTGATAGGCTATCAGACCCCGGTTGGCGTAGGTTAACACGACACGAAAATTAAATATAATTATAATTCTTAAGTTTGAGAATCTACAAGAGAATATACGAAATTGTAACCCTGCATCGACTGATGTTGACATCAAAGCTTGTGTGATGTAACGTTTTCGTTAGATTCACTCTGGGCAGGAGTCTGCGAACTTTTTTGTGTGTGGGTTATCCCCCCCCCTCCCCCGAAACTGCTACTGGTGAGTTTTACAAACAGGACAAATGTCTTAAAAGAACTGAATAGGATTATATGTAGATATTTTATTAGTCAAAACGACTCCGAATATCCTTTTGGACGGTGGGTGGGGAGAGGGGAATTTATTTGATAAAATAATAAAAGTTTTAAGTTTGATATAGTTTTTCGATTGGTTTTTGGTCAAACGCCTCTGACCATTCTAAATATAATAATTAATAAATGTGTCCTTTTAAAATTAGTCAAAAGTATTCATTAACTGTATTGAATGCATCAAATTCTCGACATCGCAATTCGAGAGGAGCACAAAAAAACTTTCTTTTGAACTCAGTTTTTAAGGCATTAGTTTTAAATATGACAGATAGGATACTTGATACAGTGAGATTAGGATTATTGTCACTCGTGTCAATATAAATGAAAGTAGGTTGGATTTAGGTGTCTTCGTTTAGTACGTAAATAAGAAATCTACATAGATGACAAATTTAACAAATGCATTTTCTGGAAGGAACCCGTTCAATAGTGGGCTTATGTTACCAAGCGTGCACTTACACATGACGTATTTGAATATATCTAGTGGAGTGGAGTGGATGTTAAATGTCCTAGATGAGTCTGCATTACCCCCAAAGATACCCTTTTGACCACATACGAGGTAATTTACCCCTGTTCACCGACCTCTTTCTTACGGGGTGCATGTCAGTCAATCGAGGGATTTAAAAAAAGATATATATATATTTAAAACATATTATTTTTAAATAAGAATTGAAAAAAAAAACATGTGAGCTTCGGAGTAAAAAAATGATAATATTGGATATTTTAATAATATCATAGTATTTTTTCAGTCCTCAACTTGCAGGAATTACTATATTTTGCGACGCACAAGATGACACCCTACTTTCCTGCACAAATGTGGGGTTCGTACTGTATTGGCCATTTTCCTCTTCCAGCGCATACCTGGATACCTAATAATTTTTAGAAAACATGAGATGTGATATTAATGTAATAATTTTAGATCAAATACCTTTGAAAACTGTCATTAGAAGATCGAAATTAATTTGAGGAATTGTCTTGTATCTAAATATTCTAGGTCTATCAACAATGCAATGAGCCTTGTAATATCAATAGTCACATTAGCGAGCTTAATCGCGAAGGTTAATCACATCAAATGGTTTTTGACATCACCGCTGCATTGTTCATTAGCTGTCTTGCTATGCCCTGGCAACTAAACCTATTTTTAAAAAAAAATGTAATATATAAAACAAGCCGAATTCATACTTAATCTTATAGGGCTTTAAGCTGTGTAGGGGATCATTTTTGCTATCAAATCAGTACAGAGAAAATCATGTCAAAACGGGAAAAGAATGACTAATGAAAAGGAAAAATTCTTGCGGTATTCGGGCGTGGAATGGGTTGCCTGAAGAAACCAGGAAAGCCACCACTTTATCATCTTTTAAAACTCTAGTAAGAATACAGGACTAAACACAAACCATAGAAATACGTAGGACGCAATAATCTTCTGTACAGAAGGAGCGTCTGTAACTTATAAGATAAGATAAGATAAGATGTCTTTTACATAGCTTCACGGGTGTTAAAATATTACAATGTAGACCGACACTAAATAAATACTTAAATGACAAAAAAGTGGTTTGAAACATACTTATTTTCAAATAGAAAATAGTTTTTTTTTGTTTTTTTTTGTGTGGAAGGGGGGGGGGGTGTCAAAGTTTTGTGACGTACTTTTGGNAAAATAATATTTTTAAAATGTATTTTATTAAAAAATCGCTCAATTGACTGACGGGCATCCCTTAAGAAAGAGGTCGGCTAACAGGGGTAAATTACCTCATCTTGGGCTTGGGTCAAAAGGGAATTTTTGGGAGTAATGCAGACTCATTTGGGACATATAACATCCACTCCACTCCACTAGATATTTTCAAATACGTCATGTGTACGTTTACGCTTGTAACATATGCCCACTATTGAACCGGTTCTTTCCAGAAAATGCATTTGTTAAATTTGTTATCTATGTAGATTTCTTATTTACGTACTATACGAAGACACCTAAATCCAACCTACTTTCATTTATGTTGACACAAGTGACAATAATCTTAATCAACATGACTGGACTGTATCAAGTATCCTTTCTGTCATATTTAGAATTAATGCCTTAAAAACTGAGTTCAGAAGAAAGTAATTTTGTGCTCCTCTTGAATTGCGATGTCAAGAATTTGATGCATTCAATAAAGTTAATGAATACTTTTGACTAATTTTAAATGAACACATTAATAATTATATTTAGAATGGCCAGAGGCGTTTGACCAACAATCGAAAAATTATATACCAAACTTAAAACGTTTGTAAATGAATCAAATAGATTCCCCTCCACCACCCACAAAATGGATATTTCCTGTCGTTTTGACTTAAAATATCTACATATAATCCTATCAAGATCTTTTTTTAGACACGTGTACTGTTTGTTAAACTATACAGTTGAAGTTGGGGGGGGGGGATAACCAACAACGAAAAAAAAGAAGTTCGCAGACTCCTGCCGCGAGAGAACTAAAAAGAAGCTGATGACATCACAAACGCTTTGATGTCAACGTCAAACGTCGCAGCGTAACAATTTGGTATGTTCTCTTGTGGGTTCTCAAACTTATAATTATATTTAATTTTCGTGTCATGATAACTTAAACCAACCGGTGGCTGATGGCCTATCGACAGGCACTTTGAGAAGTACTGAAAAAAAGTCATTAAATTTAAATACATTTTAAGAGACCAAATATTTCAGTGGAATGAGTGGAAGTTTTATTTAAAGTTACTGTTTTGATGTGACGTCACATTTCTTCAACCCCCCTCCCTCCCCCACGTCACGCATCGTCACAAAAGTGAGACCCCCTCCCCCCTAGGTGCGTGACGTCATTTATGGACGGCCCCAAACGGACAGATCAACTCAAGGTAGAACACCAACACTTCTGAAAATCTATAACTTTATTAACAGCAAAAGGTTCCACCATTAACAAACACGTCCTATCACTCGCTCACACCAACTGCCTCTCTACCACCTACGTCACGCTCACACTCTTACGTCATACCCTTTTATACCGTGGGCACCGCACCGCACCAAACACAAGTAACACATTGACATGTCAGGGAAAACCCAATAACTCCATAATGTTTCCCTGACACATACGATAGAAAATGCTTTATTAATTAAAAAAATTATCATGTTCCAAAGTGAACCAGCAAATTTATTGAAACAATTTTAAATTAAGCTTTAGCATTCATGAGGGGAAAGTGTGGGCATTTGCCAGCCCCTTGGATTTGTAATAAAAAAATGTCATAAATTTGTTACAATAAAACTGCTCTAAAGTCCCTGAAAATTTAATACATTGAAGACATTGTACACATAAACAAGAGTTTTATCGGCATGTTCAACTGATTACGTAACTGATTGTTCTAGTTCTAAATAAATTTTCTTTATCATTTTTATAAAAACCACGCCAGCTTTAATATTTATGTGTCCATGTAATTTCACATAGCAAACGAAAATTTTGAGTTAGTTTTCTTCGCTAATTACTTTATCGGAAAACACTCTAATTGATTTAATTGTTCCTATCCTGTTTCATTTAGCTTTCACATTATTTCATTCGTTCATGGCAAGATTTTGTTTATGCGAGCTGCAATGTACACATTTCGTTACGAAAACTTAATATGATATCCATAATATGACGCCAAAAAGCTGTGACACCCAACCTTAAGGGGGTATTGTTTTTTGAAAATGAACATGTTTAAAAATACATTATTGTTATTTTAGTATAATGTATTTAGCGTAAGGTGCACTCTAATATCGTAACATGCGGGAATCCATGCAAGACGTCATAAAATAAATATTAAGAAATAGAATATTTAAGCGGAACTTCGGATTAGAGTAGTGTGTTTTGACGTAACGTCACAATTCTTAAACCCCCCTCCCAATCTCGCTCTGGTCACACATCGTCACAAAGTTGGGGACCCCCCCCCCCCACCTTAAAGGCGCGTGACGTTATTTTTGGACGTCCCTTTAAATTAAAATACGTGATTTTTTCCACACCCCCGAAGAAATGCCTAGCGTCGCCCATGTAAGCATATTTTTCCAACACTATTATATCAACTACAAGTATGTCATTTTAAATTGTTCCAAATTTCCTTGGGTTCGAACTTAGCTCCATCGCCATCAGTCTTGGTTCATTTTTTTCACCTGGCGAATAGCACTTGTCCAATGTATTTGCATTTTCTAAAGCATAATTAAAAGCTTTGTCGTGACTTGTTTATTATGGCCATGGCAGAATCCATACTCTATACATTTATATACACTCCATCAAAAAGTTACCGCGTAAAAATCATTTTGCGGACGGAATAAGCGGACAGCCGAGAGATTATTTTGAATGATATTTATATTGTTTGATTTCTCCTAGTCATTTCATTTTGTATGCGTCATTCGATAGGCATTGGCCGTATATGAATTGAATGAGAAAGCTGTGACTGTACTGGACTGCAGGTATTTGTGCATAATGGCATAAGTCTAAACCAATGACCAATGCCATGACTTGTATTCAACTTAACTCTTGACTCACTTGATCTAAAAGGTGGATTGTGTACACAATAAAAGGAATCTTCATTCATTAGATCAAATGTAAATACACTTTATCAAAGTCGCTCCACTTTTAGTGCGAGCGCAACATTGCAACTCGGAATGCTATGAAATTATGAGATTGAAAATGCATGTTCTTTGTTTATGATATGAATGTTAATTAATTAAATATTTTGTTTCTTACCTTTAATTTTACGTTCGAGTTTTTATTTTTAAAACTATGAAGTTGCCCTTATTTCCAAATAAATTATTTAAGTCTCCCTTTTAAATTCATGCCTTGTAACTTGTTTAAAAAGAAAATATAACCATTCGGCAAGCAAAGTCAACACTCTGAATTCTGAATAATTTGAATAATACTATTATGTTGTAACCGTCATTAACTATTTAACTGCCATCAATCTTTAATCTACATTTATTTATACGTTAATATTTTTTTTATTGAATTTTCTTTTTTGCAACATCTTTTGTCTCACATTTAAGTTAAAGTAATGAACAGTGGCCACTTGGACCTTCTGTTTCAGTTTCAGTGTTAGTAAATATTTCCCCTGCAATGAATCAGACGATAGCGAATAATTCGAAATAGGAATCATTTATAAAAATATGCATTTACTAATACAACAGTGAATACAGTTACTGTCAACTAAGGGAGCTTTTAATCTTAATGATATTATTTAATAATGTTTTTAAAGATCTTGTACTATGATACTATGGAATGTGAATGGCCCGTCTCAATGGGTAACTTAGACTTAGAGAGCGAAATCTAAACTGTCTAAACTTGTTGAGTTTTGAATGTAAGAGTAAGTGCGATGCTATTTTTTCTTTTCTATGTTGTAATTATTTGCATTTAATATTTAGTGACCATCCCGAATCTAAACTAAACACAACTAAACCGATGATAGCATAAAGAGTAGCCTATATTATAAAGAGTTATTAAAGTATAAATTTGTATCTACAGGATATCTCTTTGGCATGCTACTTATTCTGCCATTCATTCGGTGCCAACTTCAAGGAATTACCATTGTAGGGGACCATGAAGATATTTTATATGTTAACGCCGGGCCGACATCTTCATGCGGGCGTTACATTTATTTCACAAACAAAAATAACTTTGAAGTCAACGTGATCGTCACTGTTGAAAATTCCAGCCAGAGTGATCCCGGTCCTGCAAACAGCGTTTCTCTACCGATTCTTCTAACACTCGACATACCTAGCGGTTGGTAATTATTGTAATAAAAATTTTAAAAGTCTCTTTAACGTATGAAGTTATGTGGTACCACAGAGAGATTTTAGATCATTCAACTATCAATTGAATATTAAACTAATTCCATGCATCCGAATTCAAATATTTTAATTAGGGCTGCGGAAATTATTTTAATCGATAAAATTGTGATTAAAATTAAAGAAATTTTTTTTTTAAATCTATTTATAAATAAATATAATTAATAATTAATCATAGTTGTTTTTTTTTAAAGTACAAAGTTCTCCATTTAAAAATGAAATTTCGAAATCGTAAACTTTATAATAACCTAATTTATAAGGACAATGATAAAGAAAAAATGTTTTTAATTAATTAACAATAACAAAATTTTAATTAATTGACATTTTATTGAACTAATTATATTTAAATATATCTCCTAACAGTATTATATTTTTTTAAATGAAATTAAGTACTTAAGTTATGATTATGGGAATTTTAAAAAATGCCCTAAATGGGCACAAAATTTGAAGGCAAAAAACATAGGCAAAAAAGTAATTATGAGGTCTCAGAAAAAAATTATAACTTTTGAACCCCTTGAGATAAAAAGATGATCTTTATGTTTTTGTTAATATTCAAACAATTTCTATACAACTGTTTTGCTGTTATATTTTAAAATTAATTTGTAGTGTTCATCCAAGTGCCTGAACTTTAAGTATTAAGTTAATACGTTATTTAACTTATTATTATTATTTTTTTTGCAAACTGTGTTTTTAAAAATATCTTTTCAGTCAAATGACGTCATACAATTTTTTTAGCTTTAACAAAATTATCGATTAATTAATCGGTAATTTTTTAAAGGTTAACGATTAAATTAAATTTAATCGATAACAGCCCTAATTTTAATACATAAAATAATATATGGGTACTCTAAATACACGAAAACATAATTATAATGTGTAGGTATACTGTTTAACCATTTTTCAACAGCATATAAATAGGGACACAGAAGAGTTATTTACATGAATAATTTTAAAAATATGAACTCGATGTATTCCCCATGGGTTTGAAATATCACTTCCTGCGGAAAAAAGATAATTCTTTTAACATTTTGATATAAATATCATGTCAATCTATTCAAGCCAGTCCGTCACTGGATCAGATTATAAGCTAGTTTCTTATAACATTTTTTATAGTTAATAATTCATGTATTATTATTTTGTTTTTATTATATTAGACCTTGTACTATTGCGATACCCCAGCATGGAGCTCTCGTTTCTTTTCTGTTTTTCCCCCTTTTTTTCCCTCCAGGTGCTAAGTTTCTGACAGTCAACATCTCAGCCTACTTAATTACAGTTACTCGCCCCTCAAACGACACGGACAACTTAAACAACAGCGCATCGAATATAACAGAGGCGGAAAAGCCTCAGCCATATTACAAATATTTTGCCAAAGAGATTCATTTGCTGCAGTACGTCCCCCCGACAGGATTCTGGGTCTCGGTAACCAACGCCATAGTTGACACTGAGTCCATGTACAGCGTCTCCGCATCTATGTTGGCCGGAACCCAGCCTGTGTTTATGTTCTCTGTGAGTACCATTGTTACAAACATATTCAAAACACTAAGAATATCTTGACTTTATGAAAGGGTTAATGTTTCAAAGTTGAGACTTCAGGCGTCATTACTTAAAACTTGATGTTTTGAAGTATATTTAAACTTTAAAGTCTAAAGAAAACCATACATACAATATTCTAAAATTGAAAAAAAAATTATAAAAAATAACAGGGGATTGCATGCTATATTATAAAAATATAAAAATGCAGAACCAAATTATACTATGACTTTATAAAGTCACGTGCCATAGCAACAAGATGGCCGCAGATAATGACGTCACAGTGGAGATTCAACATGGTTACCTACAAATTGTTACAAAATTGTTATTATTAAGCCATAAAGCGTTGACAAAATACTCAGTTGAATAAACTAGACTTAAGTAACGGGGCAGGGTTTACATACAGTATTATGTAATCAGATATCGATATAATTATTGTCAATATGATTCTATTTAACATTCGTTAACAGCAACATGATGCAGGAATTACAGCAGTCTAATCAAAATCAATTCCAATCTTAAAAGAGCTTTCAACAACAGTTCATAGCCATATTTTTAAATGGGTGCAATACTATATATCGTACGAGATAAAGGAAATTGTTAATTTGTTTTGAAGTTTAGAGAACAAATATGAAAACTAGGATCACATACTAAAATTATGTGTGCAATTTTTCCCCTTGAAATAAAAGGCAGACAAATAGCATCAAAAAGGGTGTAAAAAATATAAAATAATTTTGCTTCATTAAAAAAAAACATAATGTAACTTAATACAAAATATAACACAATTCTATAGTAGGGCTACTGAAGCCCATTTATACAGATTTAACCAAAACTTGTATAGTAAGTAAAATTTAATCCAATTGATTTGGGTCCAACATAGCCATGGCAAACAATTTAATTTATATATAACAAGGAGCCACAATGTCTGGAACTGAAAGTTTTGTCCTTATATGAAACAGAAAATGTTAGGAAAGAGTTGGGTAAATATTTACTTAACACAGATCGTAATCATCTGCTATGCATTGAAAAAAAAAATGAGGTATGTGTAACAAGGGTAAGAATAATGTTAGAGGAGATTTATATTTGGGTTAACAGTTCATGCAGCGTACGACCGAGAGAGATCCCTAGTTGAAACTTGAGGGTAGCTGTAATGTAGCGATCAGTCTATCATCAACCAGATTAGGTCTGAGCTTTGTCCCATGCGAAGATAATTACTTAGATTTTAAGCTAGAAGTGATATTGGCTGCCGATTATGTGGCAATTCTGAGATTACGGTCGAGCATCTGCTGATTAAATGCACAACATTTGTCGGTGATTAGAGCAGGACAACCTCGATTCCTGTGGGAAAATTATCTGAAAGATAAAGCCCATTCCATAAGGCTCGCTAGTGAAATAATAAGACGCGATCCTAAAGCGCGAAGCTCAACCATAAAAGAGAATGTATTGTATTTAAGCTATTAACAATAAGGCGTCAAGAGAAGCCAGAAGGGTGTCCAGTTAAGTTTTTATTGAACCTGCTTGGTTGATTTAATTATAATAAATATTAGTTTTTATTTTCTTGAATAAATGGTCTCCTCCTTAGACCGATTGACTTTGCTAATACATTCCCTACCCTAGGATGAGACCACATAATTAAGAAAAAAAAAATACATTAAAAAAAGACGTTCACATATTTCCGATTCTAAATTGAGAACGGCTAAGGCTGTCAAACAAAATTAGTGTAAACCACAGGTGTGGAAACTTTTTAAGGACGACGGCGAATTAGTGAGAAATAAAAATCAACTGGTCGAATCTATCAAAAACTTAAAATTGATTCAAGTAGATACATACATCTTTAACAGAAATTTCTTGATTTTTCGATGTTACCTCAGGCTTCAGCGGGAATATAAAAAAACTCCGTAATGGACCGCATATGGCCAGCGGGCTGTAGTTTGCCCACCCCTGGTGTAAACAACTTAATAAGAAACACTACGAACCAATCAAGAACTGTTCATAAAATACACCTCGACATTGAGATGAGAACCGCTATTTTTGTAGGGAAATTCTATCAATTTAATAAAATAATAGTTACAGTCTTAAATTAACCGACAACATCTGCGATTGCTCTCATCCACACTCCGCTGCTTGTATCAATAATTGAACCTAAATCACCGCATTACTTTCCCCGTGACCTCACATGACCCCAATAGTTTATTATAATTATAACCACTAACCACTACACGTATCCTTTGGGGTAGCCACTAATAAAACACATCGCCTAACAACATCACACTCAGATAAAAGGAAATAAATACATAATCATAATAATTGAATAGTTACATGATTATCTATTTTTGAAATCAATACTCTAATTTGAAGAATTCTTTATAAATATTAATTACTTAAATAATTAACTTATTAAAATCCGCATAAGAACATCAAAACTCTTTAATAGAAAATAATTGACTAATTTAAATAATTAAGTCGTATTAATTACTGAATTCCCATAATTTAAATACCCTATGTGTGATAAAGTACCATATAAGCGCAGACCGCAAGTCCAGGTCAAAGTTCATCCCACCTGTTTAAAGGTGAAAGTTCAATAATGCACATAGTCCCCTACAATACTACTTTTTATTATTTCCAAGGATAAAAGGCAAGTTTTAAAGACACATTGTGTCTCAATGCGGATTGCAACAATAATATTCTTGTTTATTTTAAAATGCCTCACAGATACTAATTTTAAAAATGTCAATTAAAAAAAATATTGAGATGCTGCAATAAAAAAAATTGTAAGCACTTTTTAAAAAAAAAATTGTTAACTAAAATACAATTTTGTTATTATACAAATGTATTTTGTAACACGGAAAAATAGCCTACATAATAAAAGGCAATTTCTCTGTGCGGCCATCGATAGTGATTGGTGTATCAGACTCCTAAAGACTCCCACAGCCAATCACTAGTGGAGAAAAATTAAATCTCATTTCCATACGGAACAAATTTACGGGGAAGTCCAAAAGGAGTGATTCTTGGTGCCGTATTTTTGTCATAATTCAGTTTAGAGTTCCCATCTTGAAGTGTCTCACTCCTGCTAATCACTACTGTTACTCCTAGACTACATGCCACAGAAACAACAGCAGAACGTCCCTTGTTCCTCGTTATTATTAGAATAATTTCTGCCAGAAACCAAAGAAAATTATTAAAGTGATAACGCTTTTGTAATAATAATTAATTTCATTTATGTACCTTTCATTAACTAAACTTTTTTGTACGTTATTCATGTGACGATTAATAGCCGGGAAGCTAAACATTCTTTTATTGTTTCCCGTTCCTTAGGTTACATATAACAATGAGAGTGATCCTAGCCAAGATTTCCTAGTTAGCTTCAATGAAGGTCAACCTAATGGATTGAATCAGACTATATCTTTCATACCACAATGGGAAGGAAACTACACAATTACTGCCAATGTCACATGTCGTTGTGGCGACACTTTGATCCAAGTATTAAACTTTAGTGCATTCCACCCAATCAGAAGGATATATTATGGTAAGTTGCACTGTTTGTGTTAGGTAGGTAAGTGTAAGTTAAGTTTGTTTAGCCAAAGATCTATACCCACCACTGCATTGTATTCTGTCTGTTTTGCTGCTTTTTTTTTTTTTGGCCGAGTTTAGTTAATGGAAGAAATATAAAAAATCTTCTGGTAAGATCCATACATAGATAACCCTTGTTTTGACAATTAAAACTTACAGTTTTATTTTATAGGTTCAAATTCATTTTAAAAAGATTGGTAAAAATTAGCAGTGGCTACAGCTTTAACGTTGTTTTGAGTTCAGTCTCTTAGATAGGGAATTTATTTTCACTGATCTTGCGTTGCTCTTGGATAATTGGTCTTAGCTCACACTCCAGTGCTGTAGCTATTTATTTGTACAAGAATTTAACGTTCATTAAAAAAATATGATCACTTAAAAACGATAAAATAATTTACCCAGAATTTCACCAAAAATATTTTAAGTTATCAATTATTCAATGCCAAACGCCTCCCAACAAGGACTCTGATAAAAAAAAAGTATTATTTACGACCTCTTAACAGACATGATAAATATAACTCTGAAGTACAACATCATTATCGTGATGGAATATTTCAATGCAAAGACGGTAGGTGACGAGACATGGAAATTTGCATGGGTAAACGTAAAATATCGATCATAATTGGTGATAGCCTACTCTCTATTCCTGGAAAATAATGTGCACCCTTTATGTTAAAATAATAGTTGATTATCTGGATCCTAAGCTCATAGAAGAACAAGCGGATTTTGGCGCAAAACAGCCATGCATTAACCACATATCAACTAGGAGACACTTCATCAAAGAAAAAATAGAACACAATTCAAGCTATAATATGCCTAATCGACTTCCAGAAAGCCTTCCACATTTTGCTCTGCCCATCACCGTGGAAGTTATTAGAAATATGTGAGTTTCTACCCAAATATTTAAACTGAATAAAGTTCATCAATTTAATGGCACGCTGTCGTGAAAAAAAAAAATTACTGTGAATCTTACTGGTTACCAGTTAAGACAGATTCAAGCCCGGATGCGTCCAATATTAGATTATTTATGCTGTTTGCTATTACAATAGCATGGGATGCGACAATAATTTTTTCAAAAAAGGACTAATTTTCAAATAGTTTGAAAATAAAGTCCTAGAAGACCTTGACATTGCAGATGATATAAACCTATTAACCTTTTCAAAATCATGTCCAAAGGCAAATGTGAACATTCTAAACTGTTGTATTACAGAAAACAGCTTTGAAATAAACAAAGAATAAACTAATTTTATCACACATAAAAAACATACAAAGCATCTTAATAAATGAGAACGTCAAGGAAAACGTCAGAATTGTCACGTTTTAGGAAGTAAAATGTCATCTCATTAGATCATTAACAGAAATATTAATATGTATATCCAACACCTTCAACAAATTTACCAACAACATGACCTCGACAATATTCAGCAGTAAAAACATCAATAAAACCTGCCTTACAGAAATCCTAACTTCTAGCTGCAAAAGTTGGAAGGTAACTAATATAACACTAACAACAAACAACTCAAAGCTTTTAAAAACAAATGCCACCCCAGACTTTTACATATACATTGCTCTAGCTTTAAGAAGACTTCATAAGAAATTGGACTTTCTGGGAAGACATATACAACAACTGCTAGACAAAAAGGGAGAACGTCTTACACCCGCCATGTGCTCAAATTTACAGATTGCAGCTACCCCGACCGACCTCACATGGCAACCAATAGGGCAAGATGATAACAGGAAGGCACTGAAAAACATTAACTATAAAAAAAACAATAAAAGCTAAGTTCTAGATCTTCAAAAAACCAAAGATCTTAATCGAGCTTCAACATACTGAAAGGATTGGAAAACATGTATTGGCCTGATGAGTCTTTTAGCACGAAAAGAAAAGCAATAAATCAAAACTAGCTAAACACTGATTATGTTACTATTTAAAGTACTATTAAAAAAACAAAACAAACTACAAGTAAATCATTTTCAGTCTTTATGACCTTTTGATAAAAAGCTACATATTAACTGATTGAAATACATGATTTTATTTAAATTAATTTGATTTTAGATTTATCATATGAGATCACACCAAACAGGGGGAGAAGAAGTACTTTTTACCCAGAGGAACCAGTTGCAGTTGCTTTCAAACGTAACGAAACTGGTGTCAGAGGAGTAATGCCACAGGTAACAGCTAATCAACAACGAGTAGCTATTGGGATTTATTATACTTATTGTAATACTTTAAAGAAATCGTAGATTGAAAAAGTGCAGCATAGTGCTAGTTAAGATTTTTTACAATCCATCTTGAACTCTACAATGGACTTTAAAAAGCTGTAAAAAAGAAAATTAAGAAAAAAATTAACGTTAATTAAGGAGCAAATTTTGAAATAATTACGCATTTGGGGCTATTATTAACTCTGATTTTTAAAGAGTCTAAAATTGGCCCAAAATATATATAAATATAATAACATGATTCAAGGATTTGGATGGCCAACGCCGCCTGCTCCAAATTTATTATATATATATATATTATTATATGTAAACATATATATATATATATATATATATATATATTAGGGCTGCGTAAAATACCGATTAATTTCTCGATTAATCGGTAAGTTATTTTATCGATTAAAATTAATCGATAAAATAGTGATTAAAAATAGAAAAATGTTTGTTTTTGTTTTGTTTTTTTAAATTCGATTTATTAATAAATAATTAATAATAGTTTTTATTTTATTATTATTTTTTTACATACAAACTTCTACGTTAAGGGAATTCAGAAAGAGTATACTTTAAAATATCCTGTTTTTAAAGGACAATGATATAAAAAAACACATTGTTTTTTAAATATTTAACAATAACAAAATTTAAATTCATTGATATTTTATGAACTACTTATTTTTAAATATATCCATTACAATACTATGTGTTTTAAATTAAATTAAATTAAATACTTAGGTTATGGGCATTTTAAAAAATGCATTAAAAGGGCACAAAATATGAAGGAAAACGAAATAGTGAAAAAAAGAGATTATGAGGTCTTAGAAAAAAATCATAGCTTTCGAACCACTTGGGATAAAAATATGATCTTTATGTTTTTACTAATCATCAAACAATTTCTATACAGCTGTATTACTTTTATATTTATAAAATTAATTTGAAATTTTCATTCAAGTGCCTCAACTTAAATACGTTATGTAACTTGTTTTCGCCTATGGTAATGAACAGTTTTTATCCCTTCCATTGATATATTCAGTTTAATGACGTCATACATCTTTATTTTTAGCTTAACAAAATTATCGATTAATTAATCGGTAATTTTTCAAAAGTTATTGATTAAATTTAAATTAATCAATAACAGCCCTAATATATATATATATGAGGGCTGTTCTCAATTAAATTAAATTTAATAGTTAACTTTTGAAAAATTACCGATTAATTAATCTATAATTTTGTTAAAGCTAGAAAAAAAGATGTATGACGTCATTAAACTGAAAATTTCAAGGGAAGTAATAAAAACAGGCGATTAATTATGTTATTAAGTTATTTTTAAAACATAGTTAGCAATGAAAATAAGTTAAATAACGTATAAAGTTTAGGAACTTGAATGAAATTTTCAAATTAATTTTAAAATATAAAAGTAATACAGCCATATAGAAATTGTTTGATGATTAACAAAAAGATAAAGATAATCTTTTTATCCCAAGTGGTTCAAAAGTTATGATTTTTCTTCTAAGACCTCATAATCACTTTTTTTACTTGCTTGTGTTCCTTCACATTTTGAGCCCTTTTATGGCATTTTTTAAAATGCCCATAACTTAAGTATTTAATTAAATTTTTAAAATATAATATTGTCAGGAGATATATTTAAATATAAATAGTTCAATATAATGTCAATGAATTTAAATTTTGTTCTTGTTAGATAATTAAAAACAATGTGTTTTTTATAGCCTATCATTGTCCTTATAAAAAAGGTTATTTTAAAGTTCACACTAACCACATTTAGTTCACAGAGAAGTTTGTACGAAAAAAAATATTTTTAAAAAAAAGATTATTATTAATTATTTATTTATAAATCGAACATTTAAA
>MUZC01000711.1:155880-168267 GCA_002072015.1 Radix auricularia | reverse complement strand
ATACCTTGCATTTCAACTGTAGATTTATTTGATGAAACATACAGAAACATTTCTACGCCTTTAACAGTTTGGCTGTCTACAATACCAACAATAAGCGCCAGGGCAGAGAGGACTATCTCGTGCAACAGCTCGGATCAATTCCTCATCCAATGGAATTTATGGAAACTTGATTCGACAAACTCTTCTGATAACTGGACATCCATAGGTTTGACTAATGTAACTGAAAACGCCATAGCCGTTGATTTTAGCCATTCCATCAAAGACATCGGGATGTATAAGATTATGATCAACATGTCCGCCATTGGTAGAAAAGAGAAAGAGATTGATGTCATGTTCATGAATGTAACGTTTCCCCCTGTTGAGGCAGGCATTGGCGGTGGCGTGTTTCGGCAAGCCATGCTGGGAGAGAAAATAATCTTGGATGCATTCAATCACTCTAAGGATCCCGCACAAAAGAATTTGAATTTTTCATGGGCCTGCTACAAATTGAATTCTAGAGATGATATACCCCGGTACACCCAGCCTTACAATGATGACATGAGTTACAGATCGCTGCCAAACTGCTCGAAATCAGGTTTACCACCTGGCAAATTTATAGAGTTTGTTACGACTGGTTTTAAAGTCAATGACATTCTGATATTTGAAACAATTGCATGCACATCAGAAGCTAATAGTAGATGTGACACTGCAACTCAGGCCATTGAATTGTTGGCTACAAGTCCACCAAATCTTGTTATTGAGTAAGTAAAATCAATAATTATTGTCAAAAATATACTTTTCATAGTGTTTTCATTGACGTGATCTTCTTTACACTCTAGGAAACCATAGGAAATCCTTATTTTGATTATTACAACAAACGCAAAATTAAGTAATATGTTCTTTAATCGGAAATTGGAAACGTTCATTTTTTAGCTTCTTCAGATCACAGCTGTAGTTTTTCGTTTATTTGTAATTCTTTATCTAAAGGACTTGATTGACTTTGTTTTATTCTTCACAGTTTTTATAGACTATCTGGCAAACAATGCTAAGCAAAATATCAAACAGATTTCACAATAATGTTAACAGTATTCTTAGAGTTGTTGAGCCTTCTTATCCTTGATGAGGGTCATCCACCAATCATCGTCAGCGTCTCCGTTTCCCCCAAGGGCAAAGGCCACTTACAAGAGACTTTCAGGCATCCCTATCCTTGTTCAGCCTCACCAGGATCTTCTAGTCATAGCTAATTTTCTTTATATGACTTCTTCCAATTCTCGGCACCAAGTGTTACTTGGGTGGCCTATTTTTTTTGCCTTTCTTTATGTGGTTCAGTTTTAGAGCTTGCCTTGTTGTATTTGAGTCAGGTTTTTTAGAGTGTTACCAATCCACCTTCACCGCTTTTGAGAATTTCTCCCTAAATAGGCCCTCTGCTTGGTCCGATAGCACAGTTCAGGCTTCTGATTTCATCAGGCCCCTGAAGTCTGATAATTCTTTTTAGACACCTGTTAATGAAGGACTGGATTCTGGACAGGTTTCCAGCAATCTTTCTCTCCCCATCTCGGGGCTATTTAGCAGCACAGGCTTCACATTAGCGTTCAAGATAATTAATTTTAAATTGCTGCTAAGTTTTCTGAAGACCTAAACATTCTTGAATTGTTTGAAATCTGATCTTGCCTCCCCAATGTTTAGATTGCATGATTATATTGCCCTTAACTTTTCATGGAAATGAAGGAAAAACGTGAGGCTACCCCGATTGTAATAAGATATATATATTGTGTTACACATGTGTTCAACAAAAATTCAAAGTACTTATTGCCTTTGTTTTATAACAAAACATGTTAAACAGTAGTGTTTTACAAAAATAGTCTCGCTATGTTAATATGTTAACATATTTTTTGATGGAATGACGAATATGTCTTTGCATTTAGAATTATATATACATTAATCACACACTCACAAATTAACGCATTGCATAAAAACATATATTCTTAATTGGTTCATAAAACAAGGTGAATAATGTAATATAAAACAAGGGCTTTTTGGAGTATTATTTGTTTGGAATGCTTCATTTCTTGTAACTAATCTATTTGTTAACAAAGTAGAAGAAATGGTAATATTCCTAGCTCCTGGGTGTAACATAAATATGATGTCATATACTTAAGAAGTAACAAAATTCTTAATTGACACTGAACTTAAACGCATACTTCGTCAAATAACAGCAGTAGAGGGAAAGTTAATACATTGCCGTCACTAGGGTTTTAGTCTCTTGTTTTAGCCGAAAATATAAGTCTTTAATATTTTAAGTTTAGATAATATAACAATATATTTAATGGGCTGTTATCTTCTTCAAATTGATATACTTTTAATCATCTATCTATCTATCTATCTATCTATCTATCTATCTATCTATCTATCTATCTATCTATCTATCTATCTATCTATCTATCTATATGTACATATATCAATCTATATATAAATGTATATATGTGTGTATGTGCAAATATATGTGTGCATGTGTGCCCGCGGATGTGTGTGTTTCAAGTAACGAGTGTTTGTGTGTGATATGGGATAGGGCTTAATTATGCAGTTGTCCTGCAAATTTCTTCAAACGTTTTGTATGCTGCATTATAATCCATGCAGCCTAGACATCTTTAGGCGATATGATTTTGTGCGACTTTGTCATTGAAGCAAATAGGATGTGGTTGTTTCATTTTCCTCCCGTAAACGTTAAAACCTAAAAGGTATTAGCCCAGGGGCGGATTAAGACTGCACGGGGCCCCGGGCAGCAATGAAACGGGGGCCCTATCCAGCCAGCATCCTTAAAATAAAATGATTGTTAACAGCTAATATATGACTGTAACTAAATATTAATAGTGAAAAAAAAGAACACGAAGAAATAACTGTTTGAAGTGTTTGTGGTATATTACAATTGAGTGTGAAAAGAAAATTTTTATCTTCCACTGCTGGGAATCGAACCCCACACCGGTTGTAGCACGCGCCTGTACTCTCTCAACACGGCCAGCGGAGCTTGACTACAATCAGAAATTTTAAAAATATAAACTATACTTCATACTATGTTCTCTAAGTGAGCCAATTAAATCACTTTTTATCGATTATTAACTCTATCAGTAGTATCCGGTCTGATTCGCGATCAGTTGTATAGTTAATATTTATAATTTTTTAATTTTTTTATATTTTCAAGGGTTCTTGCAAACATTTGTACACTTTTATTATAAATATAAAAAGTTCAGGGGCCCCTAAACCGTCGGGGGCCCCTGGCTTTAGCCCGCTCAGCCCCCCCCCCCTTAATCCGCCATAGTATTAGCCTAATGTTGAGGCTTCATCTGAAGTCTCTGAATATTAATTTAAATCATAACTTGGTAAAAAAATTAATAAACTCTTTTTTACGGAATATTGTGTCATATCTCTCTACTCAGGTGTTTGGAATATTGTGTCATATCTCTCTACTCAGGTGTGTTTGGAATATTGTGTCATATCTCTCTACTCAGGTGTGTTTGGAATATTGTGTCATATCTCTCTACTCAGGTGTGTTTGGAACTGCAAGAAGAAGCTGTTAACACACGAGAGAACTGTACTTAAAAGTAAGATCATATGTCCTGCATGCACAGAGAAGGAAATTCTTGAAGCTAAGTATCAGTGGAGCGTACTCATATACAACAATGATATCAGCAATCCAAAAACCTTCAATATCACTGACACATTTTGGAATGCCTCATTCATTGAATCTGGTAAAGGATTAAATTATATATACTATGTATATACTGGGTTTTATAAAAATACTGTTTTTTAAATATAGAAGTGGAAATTATTTATTTTCCCTTGGAATTTTCTATTTTATTAATTTTTACTTTTATGGCATCCATTCCATACATTCACCGATTTTGGAAGTGCCCGCAAAATAATATAGATTGATAAACGTGCCAAATATATTTAAAAAAATAATTTTTTTTTTTTTTTTTTTTTAAAAATGCTCTTACATTGTTCATGATACACTACTACCCTTTCAAACATGCTTTTAAATATGTTATACTTCTATACGTTGTTTAATATTTTTTACTTTTATTTTTATTTTTTTCTTCTCAGATAATTCTGCGTCAATGTTTTGGCATAATTTCATGTTACTGGGTGTAATTTTTTTATTTTTAGAAAATAGATCTAATAATAGACAAAAATGTTTGTTTGTAGCCTGTAGACATTTTGCCTACGCCAATTTCTGTCAATGGATATTGCTAATTAATAACACCTGTCATTTCCATTGAGTGCCTAGTTTGTTATATTTTTTTTTATTCCAGCACCAAACAGCTCCGTGTTTGATTCCAAGCCTGGTCTGTGGGAAGAAGGTTCAACATATGCCCTCGTGTTACAAGTCACGTTCAACTCATTCCCAGAGGCAACAGACATCTATGTTGTGTTAACCAACTTGTCTCCTTACAATGGAACCTGCAGCGTGAAGCCACCAGCAGGTATGGTCAAACTGTGCACTGTGTCTATGTCGTGTTAACTAACTTGTCTCCTTACAATGGAACCTGCAGCGTGAAGCTACCAGCAGGTATGGTCAAACTGTGCACTGTGTCTATGTCGTGTTAACTAACTTGTCTCCTTTGCAGCGTGAAGCTACCAGCAGGTATGGTCAAACTGTGCACTGTGTCTATGTCGTGTTAACTAACTTGTCTCCTTACAATGGAACCTTCAGCGTGAAGCCATCAGCAGGTATGGTCAAACTGTGCACTGTGTCTATGTCGTGTTAACCAACTTGTCTCCTTACAATGGAACCTGCAGCGTGAAGCCTCCAGCAGGTATGGCCAAACTGTGCACTGTGTCTGTGTCGTGTTAACTAACTTGTCTCCTTACAATGGAACTTGCAGCGTGAAGTCAACAGCAGGTATGGTCAAACTGTGCACTGTGTCTATGTTGTGTTAACTAACTTGTCTCCTTACAATGGAACCTGCAGTGTGAAGCCACCAGCAGGTATGACTTGTGTCCTTACAATGGAACCTGCAGCGTGAAGCCTCCAGCAGGTATGGTCAAACTGTGCACTGTGTCTGTGTCGTGTTAACTAACTTGTCTCCTTACAATGGAACTTGCAGCGTGAAGTCAACAGCAGGTATGGTCAAACTGTGCACTGTGTCTATGTTGTGTTAACTAACTTGTCTCCTTTCAAAGGAACCTGCAGTGTGAAGCCACCAGCAGGTATGACTTGTGTCCTTACAATGGAACCTGCAGCGTGAAGCCACCAGCAGGTATGGTCAAACTGTGCACTGTGATCATTTTTCATTCGTTCTTTACTGATAATTAATTACACGTTGGGTTCCTGTGAGGGTAGCGCTGAACTGTCCCGGATGGGTGACGGATGTCCCTTGAACGGCCCCGCTCCTTCTGTGTATAGTACAGGGTAGTGGGATGAAGCCTGTTCGGTAAACTGGCTGACACATACTGGATGATGACGTGAGGACTCATTGTATGTTGCTAGGAGACGCTGTCTCCCCCTATCACTTAAGCTTAGTTTTAACACGTCAATGTAACAATACGGACGTGCTGGATGGTCCATTGGTCACACAGTTAATCGTAATTGCAACACAGTGGCGTAGCGAAGGTGGGTCAAGGGGGACAAATGCCCCGGACGGCCCTTTGCCAGGGGCGACATTTTTCTGGTCGTTAATTAGTTTCTAAGAAACAATGTATAAGAAATGTCGAGCTTTTTAGCTGAAGAAAAGAAAAACAAATAGGAAATTAATAACAGACATAAAGAAACTATCTTAAGGCATGTGAACTTTTCAACTGTCAAAACTTCAAACTCCTTATTGGATATAAATTCTTCTGATACTTTACAGGAAGAGCTCCAGCTCGAAGTCACTTCATGCACTGACTTACTAGATCTGATACTAATGCAAATGTACAAAAAATTACCTAAGTAGCATGATAATGTAACACTGAAGTGGTGTTAGCTTAAATGATTCTTAAAATTTGACAGCCTCTCCTGTTCTAAAAGCAAAACTTACTGTACAGGAATAATGAGGCAATCGAAAGCTTGGAGCGACACATTGTAGGAAAAAGGGGAGGGTGACTAATTCCTAATTAAATTAGCTTCAATCATGAAAAGCGTTAAAATAAAGTTTATTAAAATAAAATAGAGGCAAAGATAACAAATTCAAAGAAATCAAGAAACTATAATATATACGAGAACGCTTCAAATGCCAGAACTTTAAACTCCCCTATGAATCTAAAGCCTTCTGATACTAGTGCTACTGAAGTGGAAAACATAGGGCCTGAATATAATGTACAAATATGGTTCTGGTATATTATAATTGATTGAAGTTTGATTTTAACGTAATTAAAGTACTGGAAAAAATTGTTCACGTACTTACATTGTTTATTCCATCAAAGCTTATTTAATGAAATTAAAACTTTGCATGCATATATATATACGAGGCTTCAATAAAAAAAAAATTTCTTCCTCCGGCATTGAAGCTCGATTTACTGAGTGGCTCTTGCAAAAGGTGAATTATACCCTTCAGTAAAACACAATTTCAACATCAAAAACCTTAACTTACACTAGATTCATATTTACATGTATATATTTATATTATTCTATAGTTAATATTTATGTTAATTTTTACAGGCACAGCCACGGAAACAATGTTCATATTTGAGTTTCCTCAATGGAAAGATGAAAGTATTAGGAGGACTCGAAATGCCAGCCTTGATACGAACTTTGGCCTCCAATATGAAGTTTATCAGGATACACTTCTCGGCAGACAGCTCGTCTATGTTGGGGGTATACATTATTTTTTAGCTGTTTGAGAGAATTTTAATGCTTAAAGAGTGCACATTTTTTTTTATTATAAACAATATAATTAGTTTTTCTCAAATAAATAAACCGAGTATTATATAAATATTTACACATTTGTTTTTTTTCTTTCAGAATGTTCATTTATTTCATAAATGTGTTGATATTAAAAATTTAATATTTTTGATAAGACAAATAATAAATATCAAATATAATCATTAGAAAATCTATTTATTTAGGAAATTCTTACGCATGATTATATCTGTGTAGATGAGATCTCAGCTGGAACGTATCTATCCGAGTGTGGTAAAGAAAACAAGTCTTGTGATGTGACAGTCAATATTATAGATATATACAGAGACAAGGTCAGCTGTAACTTGACAGTATATGTGAGTTGATTGCTCTGCCGTTACACCATTTAAGAACACAAAATAATTTTTTTTTTGGTATTTAATGTTAGTATGTTATTTTTAACAATCGTCATGAAAGAATTAACCTATTTAAATAAAGCTCTCATTTCTTTACACAAACGTTGGTCTGTGTGACAACTGATGCAGTGATCACAAGTTTCTATAGCCACAACATACATGTGGCACATTCACTTACCCGCGCCCTAACTGTTACCTAAAAATGTCAGATACCTATCAGATATTCTAAAAACACGGGAAAACCCCCTAAACTCGAACATGTGACTATTGATTCAATGGAAAAGAAGTAAACAAGGTAAGGGTTAGCCTGACAGGACGTAACAAAATCAGGCTAACCCTTACCTTGTTTACGTCTTTTCCATTTAATTTTGTATAAGCCTGATTGCAGTCCTACCCCTCATTTTGTTTACGACTATTGATTCGCATGTTGAATTTGCAATCCGCTTTTACGTTTATATTGTCTTAATTAGACTTTCGGGGGCATCTATAAAGTACGTAACGCTATTTTGGACCATTTTGACCTCACCTCCCCCCTGTTACAAATCTCCTGACCCCCCCCCCTTCCCCCAAAGTACGTCACACTTTCGATATTTTTAAAGATTACTTTTAAAGCTTTTTAAATTTTACTATAAAAAATAGTGTTAAAAATTAGGAAAATAATAATAACAAATAAATGGGTAACATCACACATGGCCGGATCCCCCTCCCTCCTGTCACAAACTATCACACTTCATTGTTTAGTGCCTAAACAACAAAATTCCTTTTTGGACGCTAGCTTTTTTTGCTTAAAATACAACCTTTTTAGAACTTGATCTGTGTGCTAAACGCAATTTTTGCCCTCCTCCCCCCATCACACGTCTTCATAAAACGTTAGACCCCTCACAAACATAATATATTTCAATCAAGAAGGTGTTAACTGTTAAATATATCACAGAAAGAAAAAGAAAATTCAAAATATTTTTTTTACGGAAAACAACTAATCATACAGAATGGGACTGCATACAGCTTTTTAATAATAAACAAATTACACAAACTATTTGTGTAAGAAGAAAATAAATGTATGCTTTATTTATGAACTTATACTAATAATAGTAGACGTTTTGGCTAATGCCTTCATCAGTACAATAATATAAATAATTACTTGCATATATCTTAAAACATATTATGTGATAAGTAATGAAAAGAAAAGAAAAACAAAAACAAACAAGGACACAGAACATAGTAATAAGCTACAATTCTAATAAAAAGCTAATAATAATAATAATAATAATAGTAATAATAATAATAATAATAATAATAATAATAGTAATAATAATAATAATAATAATAATAATAATTTTATACTTTAAACAGTGTTGCACCCCAGCAAGCACTGCGCTTCACATAAAAGTAGTAACATATAATGATATGATGGTGCACATAAGATACGTTTATCAAGGAAATGTTTCATTGTTGTTAAATTAATTATGAAAGTAAAGTTAAGAGATGTGTTTTTAGTGCAGTCTTGACGTCTTTACGAGTAAAATATATAATGAATGAGCACTATACCCGTGCTACGCAACGGTGTGAGCACAATAAAAAATAACTATATTTAGTTTTTTTATTCTCAAATTCCCCTTAAAAATGTATAGGTGAGTATAAACGCATTTGTATAGCGATAAATTAAAAAAAACAACATCCCCATAAATGTCACAGTATTTGTGCCGAGACAATAAAAAGTAGAATGAATTTTAAATTACCTATCAATTTTTTTATTTCTGCTTTAATAACGCATTCTTTTCTTTATATTCTCTACCATTATAAACAAAGGTCTTTAAGAATTACAAAAATGTAATGGGCAAGGCTCTATTTCTTTTCATATGAATCACAAATTAAAAAGAAATTCCACCCATATGATTCCCATTGTTCTAAGACAAATAGCTCTCTAAATACACGCATTCCATTTTATAAGTCTAAGCATGAAATTAGTTCAAGACGAATAGGATATTTTTTAGGCACATAATACTTATCAATATTGAGGACTGGGGAGGGTGGTAAATTTGGTTTATTTGTTTTAAAGACACATTTTCCTTTAACTTTAACATGAATAAAACATAAGAACAATGTTGCTTTCTAAGAAAATGGTTAGAGATTGATCTCCTTATTAATTTTGTCATTCACAATGGATCCCCGCTCATTTTTTTAAATAGTAACAATTCACTAATTTGGCACATTCTGGTTTCACTTCGACAAACTAATTATATTTCTTTATATTTATGTCTAGGATTTTTAATTAGTTTTCTTTTCAATGTTTTTTTTCAGCTTATAAAATGACTTATTTTAAAGGTCTTAATATGTAACATTTTTAAATGTAGGGATTTCATTTTAAATCAGAATGGTTTTTTAAAAATACATTTTTTTCATGTGAGTTTATAGATTTTATAAGAAAACTTCCATTTAATGAACAACATGATCTGCATTTGACATCAGTCTTTATACGAATCTTTATTCCCGTTGTATAATATTCATCTAATAATTCAAACCAGTTTGGCACAAAATCAGTTTTTAGTGTGTTTTTTTCGACAGAACTTGCACTTTCTGATGCAAGATCCTATTTATAAGCCGTAATACCCGTGATATTTCTTTACACTTAATATATATTTACACTTTAAAGAACTGTACAGTTTTTACCCGAAGCGTATGCCATGCAACAGCATTGTTCGAGAAATCTACCCAATTTTTTTAATGGATGTTTCATCATTCGTTAGGTTTGAAAGTTAAATACATGTTCTTAGTATTACTTTTTTAATTGGAAAAGCTGTCCAAAGTTTTCTTTCCATTTCCAGGCTAAGCATGACCTTAGACAAATGAAAAGTATATTTTTAATACGCAGATATTAATTATGTGAATATCGATGCTAAATAAAGGTATTTTTGAGTTAATTTGTTTTAAAGAAACGCCTTGAATCGCAAAATTTGGACTAAAAATGTACTCTGCTGGTTTAGTTTAGGCTATGCAAAAGGTATATTTAATAGTTACTAAGCTATAGTGTTTAAGCCATCCACGATATTATTGACTACTGCCCCCCACCAGTGAAAATTACCTCTCAAAAGGTAAGAAAGTTCCCACTCAACTTAAACATAACTGTTTCATTTATTAGCCACCTCCTTACGCAATGCATATAATTCTTACATATAATCCATTTTCGTCTCTAACAATACCAAACTTATTTATTTTAATCCATATATTCCTTTGGGACAATTTATAGAGCAATCTTTCCAAAGAAAATATCACGTATACCATTTAAGCACCCGAGGTTAACAAATCTTTAACCTAACAAATACTTTCATTGTTTTCTTCTCTAATCATTAGCTTCATGCATCACATACCGTTCTGTTGGCGTTTCCTATTCATAAATTTATTTTAGGAATTTCATGTTGTTATTCGCTTGTATAAAGTTCACTGATTTATCAAAAAATCATACCAGCCTGCAATATATTTTTTCCGATAATATATTACAATAAAGAAAACACCGTCAAGAAGTAAAATGAAACAAATATGAAGATAAATACTGATAGTCGTTTTAGAGGCGCAACATTAGCAGATATGAGTGGTTTAAGAAGATAAATACTGATAGTCGTTTTAGAGGCGCAACATTAGCAGACATTTATATACCCAAATCACACGCGCACATAGCCCCCCCCCCCACACACACACACTTGCACAAATAGACAACTCTACAGTTATTAACCGAAGTACGTACCATAATATTGAATTATTCTAGCTATATTTCTTTTTTAAGGTAAGCTTTATCATTCGTTTACCCAATATTTCACAACATCCATTGCCTTACAGTTTTTGCATGACCTTTATTAATAAAATTTGGATGTTTTTTTATTGAGCTATATAATGTGTACATAAATATTGATGCCTCGGGTTGGGGGGTTTTAGAATATTGTATATTTGATTAAAATATAGAGGTTGAATCGCAAGGTTTTGGCTTAAAATTTACCCAGCTTCTTTAGCTTAAGGTATGCAAAAAAATATATCAGTGGCTAAGAAATAGTGTTGTTGCCACCCAGGGCTCAGCAATATTATTAACTAATTCCCCTACAAATGAAAAAGCAACATTGAAATAGTTTCACAAAGTTGCCCCTCTTTATAAAAATTACAATTCCGCTTATTAACCTCACTGTTACAACAGTATATGAACTCTTATACAAATACAATTTTCTTATTTAAAATCCCTGAGCGTTTACTTTCAATACGAATTTCCTGAATGTCATTTTATAAAACAATCGATCCAAAACACTTTCTTGTATTATGTAAGCAACTAAGAAAAATGCATCTTACACTTAACAAATAATCGCATTTTTTAAAATCACAAATCAATTGTTAAGCGCGTCAACTTCCGTTCTGTTAGCATTTTTCTGTTTATAAATTTAATTTTATGAAATTTTTAAGTTGTTATAAGCCCCTATAAAATTTGCTGCCGCCCGATAACATACGTATATCTATACAAACTTATATTACATGTAACTTTGATAATTCGTCTGCACTTAAATCATTTAGTCACATACATTTCTATAGTTATTTAACAGTGACTAAGATAAAAATAAGTTCGACAAAGATTTGGGTGATTTTATTATTGAAAAATGCTCTTCAAAATTTTATAAAGGTTACCTTTTATTTAAAAATAAATATCCCCCCAAGTAGCCCCCAATCTCACCCAAGTACATAATGTAACCATATATAATGCAATTTCTTTTAAAAAGAGCATTAATAAGTACTTTTCAATGTTTATTCTCCATTCATGAAAGCGATCGTCCAACTAATGCTCAAGGGCTAATTGTTTTCTGAAACGAAATATAACATAAAACCATATCTGAAAAAAAAATGATTAGAGATTGATTTTCTCATTAAAATTATTTAATTAATATTCAATGAATATACGTGATCGTGACTTCAAGCAACCACGAAGAACGCATTGGCAGATACTTGTGTTCATAAAATTAACGGAATCGTTTTTAACCCATGCATATTGTAACTATACATACACCCATTTCTTCTTAAAAAGAATGGGTAAGTTATTGTAAATCTGTAATTTCACCTTTACCAATCTATGAAGTCAATCGTTTGTTCACAATTAATACAAACACCAGTGGCGTCGTGAGGGGGGGCGGGGGGGGGGGGCGG
>MUZC01000711.1:122491-145632 GCA_002072015.1 Radix auricularia | reverse complement strand
TTTTTTTTTTTTTTTTTTTTTTGGTTGAGTTATTTGCCATGTCTTAAAGACATTTTTTTAAAATAATATTATTCTGAACAAAATATTTTTTAAGCAACACAAAATAATGAAATTAAAGTTATGCAGACAATGGGAAAACACTACATTTTAACAATGGAAAATATTGCTAAGTCTCATTTCTCAGGTGTTATTTCTTTGGATTTCACCGAAGCTAAGTTTTTGTTTTTTATCTTCGTTTTTTTTGTTTATGTCCGTTGAAAAATGGGTCTTTGCCGAAACGTTCGCTGTTGTGTTACGTCCTGTCAGGCTAACGTTTACCTTGTTTACGTCTTTTCCATTTATTTTTTTATAAGCCTGATTGCAGTCTCACCCCTCATTTTGTTTACTAAAATTTGTAAGATTAGAGTATCTTATCATTAGTAATATGAGATAAAAATAGTAAAACTTTAGCCAGTTAAGAAAAAAAATCTTTTATATATCTTTCATTTTCTATTTTCGTGATATTAGCGGAAAGTTGTCTGTTTCAAGTTTTTGCAATAGTTTTTCAAATATTTCATTCATGAAGGTAGGTTTGAATTAATATACTTTGAAAACATAGGCAAAGTTCCCTGTAATATTCGTTTGTCCTTGTTCAAAGTGAAAGAAAATTCGTGTGCAAAATAAAATAACAAAGTCGTGTACAATGTTGCTCAGCACCTATTCTTTATGCAATATTTTAGGAAATAGCTGCGATGTAATTTTAAACTGTATCACTGCGATGGTTAAATATTTTTGCATCCGTAAAGCTTAAGAAGCATTGTTCATAAGTCAGCCGATTGTTATTATTTTTATTTTAAAAATATTTCTTTTGTTAGATTATTTCTATAATATAAATATCTAAGCTCTTTGACCACTTGCCTGTCATTTTAATGTGCTCAGATTACAAACTTAATTGAAATCATGTGACAGCTGTTATCTTTACTCTGAGAGGTCACGTAACATTTTTTTTAGTAAAATTATTATTTAGGAAAATATACCACCGACGCATTGTTGGCCCCATTTACTGTAAGTAAGACGGGATAACCACTACTTTACGAATCCCATGTTATTCTGTGAAGAAAAACGCAAGGGAACGCAAGAACGATTGTTCGTCTTGAGACATGCATCATACAGAATGGGACTGCATAAAGCTTGTTAATTAAAAAACACAAATTACACAAACTATTTGTGTAAGAAGACAATAAATTTAAGCTTTATTTATTAACTAATACAAACAAATAGTAAACGTTTCGGCTCATGTCTTCATCAGGAAAATAACATAAATAATTACTTACATATTACTTAAAACATATTAGAGTCTATGTGATAAAAAATGAAAAGAAAAGAAAAACAAAAACAAACAAGGACACAATATAGGAAAAAGTAGGAAGCTGAAGTATCTAAAGTAACAGTGAAAACCACAAAGGGAAAACGATTTTGCAATCAGGTAAATTTGTGGATTTGATTAATTCCATATGGAGCCAACGTACCAAATCGTTTTATGAGTCTATTTTCCATGTGGAATCTATCATGGGTACATATAAAATACCAGTAACTGCAATATCCAAAATGCCGTCATGGTCAACACTGTTAAAATGTTTAGACATAGGACATTGAGCTTGTTTATTTATATTGAACAGGTGTTCTCTAAACCGATCTCCAAGACGACGACCTGTCTCACCTACATACATTTTATTAAATCTCATGTGAATAATTGCATAAATCACGTTGCGACTTGTGCAAGTGAATCCATCTTTTATTACGAATTGCTAAAGAGGGAAATAATTTTTTTAGGGATTAGTAGGAGTGACAAATTTTAAGATGGGAACACAGTAACTAATGATAACAAAAATACTGCACCAAACATAACTACTTTTGAACAAAAGAGTAAATTTGATCAATACGGAAATGAGATTTAATTTTCTCCGCAAGTGATTGGCTGTAGAAGTCTGTAGGAGTTTGAGGGACCAATTGCTATTGAAAACGGCGAAGACAAATGTCTTTTATTATATAGGATAAAGCTTGAATTAATTTTGAATTGTGAAGTTCCAATTAATTTTCAGCTGTTTTTTTAACAGTGCTTGCCATTTGTCTAACTCTTAGATTTCTTGACCATTTTTCATATTGTTCCCAAAAATCTTTTCAAAAATTAATATATTATTACACATTCTTCTACCGACTTAGCTCTGGTTAATTTTCAGGCCACAGCCTCGACGGCTCTTATGAGATTGTCCAGTATCATGAAAAAGAATGAAAGTAAATTTGACTTTAGTCTTCCTGATTTAAGACCATGCCTTAAAGGTAAGATCAACTCACATGGTATGTTAGCATCAACCTACATATTTGTGGTAGTTAAAAATAGTTTTAAAATGAATAATACAGTTCTTTGAATTTAAATCAGTGAAATTTATTTGATGAAGACTTAAACGAAAGCAAAATAATTGATCCCCTCCTCCATATATGCAGAGACGCGTTTTTCATACTTAAAATTGATATTAAGTTCATTATTTCATTGAAAATTCAGTATATTAATATTTAGCTTGAACTTCTTACAGGTAAATATCATCAACTCTAGAGATTGAATATTTATTATAATTGTAACGTTTAATACAATTAAAAATAATTAAAAAGCTTAATAATGTATCTTAATTAGATTTTATCTGGGAAAAATACTTTTTAAAATTATATTATGATCTTCTATGTTGCAATTTGATGCAGGTGTTAAAGATCTGATAGACAACATCATAAAAGGGACTGAATCGTTGGGTGATCTTTGCAAAAAAGACAATTTCTTAGATGGCGGCAAAGCAGATGAAGAGTATATAAATAAGAAACAAGAAATATGTCGTAGACAGAACTCCGTTCAACTGAAACAGGTAGGTGGTATGTTATGCAATGTGTGTTCGTCATCAAATTTTTAAAATCTGTACATTTCTTTTAAGCTACGCTTTTACGTTTTAAGATATACAAAATGTTTGACATTATCTTTGAATTTTTTGTCATATTCAAATCTCATATACATATAGTTTAAAATGTGTAGATATAGCTCATATTTAACCCCTTTATTAAAAGTTAAAAATAACACATAAAAACAGCCTAAGCCCTATGGCAAGTTCAGACTTTATAAAGTGAAAATTATGGTGATCAAGTATTTGGTTTTCACAAATTTAACAAAGAAAAAATATTTGCTCTTTATTTAAACTAGGGACTCACTATAGCAAGAGACATTTCTTCAGCGTGGGATACTGTATTCACACGGGCATTGACTTTAGAAGAGCCAGATGGGAGATTTGAGGCAAAGACAAATAGTTATGAATTGGCTGTTCAAAAGGGAACGTTGGCAGAAATTATGAAAAGCTCTTTGTTTAACAAACCCCTGGGCTTTACCTTTGATAATGCACAGGTCGAAAGTGAAATCTTAACCTATATTCATCTTCAGGTAAAAAATAATTTATGTGACTTGTCTTAAAATCTGACATATTCTGATACTTTCAAATAACTCAAATTTCAAATTTAAGTACATAATACTTTTTTCATAAACTTTTTTCAACGATGACATTGAACATTATATTAAAAATTTCATGAAAATTGGATGAACTTTTTAACAGGCTGCTAAAAGCTCAAACATTTATCACGAGGCAAATAATTCTGAATATGTAACAAGTGTTGTAACTGCATCTGCTGTAACTGATGATGGAGAAAAGTTGACAATAACCAACCCTACCATCATCCATTTGACTGATGACAGCAATTGTAGTGTGGAAGAAAATTTTGATATGAAACATGTCAAGTTCATTGAAGAGGATGCATCCCAAATGTTTTATCACACATTGAACTACCCGTGAGTAAATTTTAAAGCAGAATTTGTAGGTGCAATTAAGGGGCCGTCACGCACCTAGGGGGGGAGGGGGTTACACTTTTGTGACGATGCGTGACGTGGGGGAGGGAGGGGGGTTGAATAAATGTGACGTCACATCGAAAGGGTAACTTTAAATAAAACTTCCACTGAAATATTTGGTCACTAAAAATTTATTTAATGACTTTTTAAAAAATTCAGTGCTTCTCAAAGTGCCCGTCGATAGGCTATCAGGCGCCGGTTGGCGTAAGCTAACAAGACACAAAAATTAAATATAATTATAATTCTTAAGTTTGAGAATCCACAAGAGCACATACGAAATTGTAACCCTGCGTCATTAGATGTTGACATCAAAGCTTTTGTGATGTAACGTATTCGTTTGGTTCACTCGCGGCAGGAGTCTGCGAACTTTTTTTTTTGGTCGGTTATCCCCCCCCCCCCCAAAAAAAAAAACACAAACAAACAAAAAAAACTGCTACTGGTGAGTTTTACAAACAGGACAAGTGTCTAAAAAGATCTGAATAGGATTATATGTAGCTATTTTAAGTCAAAACGACACCGAATATCCATTTGGGCGGTGGGTGGGGGAAGGGGAATCTATTTAATACAATAATAAAAGTTTTAAGTTTGATATAGTTTTTCGATTGGTTTTTGGTCAAACGCCTCTGACTACTCTAAATATAATAATAAATGTGTCCATTTAAAATTAGTCAAAAGTATTCACTAACTTTATTGAATGTATCAAATTCTCGACATCGCAATTCGAGAGGAGCACAAAATTACTTTCTTCTGAACTCAGTTTTTAAGGCATTAATTTTAAATTTGACAGAAATGATATTTGATAAAGTCAAGTCATGTTGATTAAGATTATTGTCACTTTTGTCAATATAATTGAAAGTAGGTTGGATTGAGATGTCTTCGTATAGTACGTAAATAAGAAATCTACATAGATAACAAATTTAACAAATGCATTTTCTGGAAGGAACCGGTTCAATAGTGGGCATATGTTACCAAGCGTACACGTACACATGACGTATTTGAATATATCTAGTGGAGTGTAGTGGATGTTACATGTCCCAAATGAGTTTGCATTACCCCCAAAAATTCCCTTTTGACCCCAGATGTTATTTTTAAAAAGTATTATTTAAAAAAAACTTTTTTATATAAACAAAGAAGTTACAAGTAATGATTTATAGTCAATGCTTAATTTGTATGCATTAAAATAAAATATAATCTTAGGATGTTAAAGCATTTTTTTGTATTTTTTTTTTGAAGGCCAGTTAAAAAAGTTAAACGGTTTGAAAAAAACGGACTGGTTCAATAGGATACCTAAATATTAAAATTATAAAAGTTTATATTAACAATACTGTTAACCCAAAAGTAGCGAATTCTAGCAAATTTTCTATGCCCACAATGATTGAGCATTACCCCCAAGAGCTCCGTTCTTACCCCAAAGGAGATAATATATTGGTGAAATTATATTTACAACTGTTGTGTGACGTACGTGAAATCCTGAAGAGGAAAGAATTGAAAAGAAAAAAAAAACAAAAACAAACAAACAAACAAACTTGTGAGCTTTGGAGTTAAAAGTTATGATAATGTTGGATATTTTAATAATGTCACAGTACTTCAGTCCTCAACTTGCAAGAATTACTGTATTTCGCGACGCACAAGATGACACCCTACTTTCCTGCACAAATGTGGGGTTCATACAGAATGGGCCATTTTTCTCTTCCAGCGCATACCTAATAATTTTTAGAAAACATGAGATGTGATATCAATGTGATAATTTTATATCAATTGCCTTTGATGTGCATATACTTAGCAGGGAAACTGTCATTAGAAGTTCGAAATCAATTGAGGAATAGTCTTATATCTATATATTCTAGGTCTTTAACAATGCAATGATCCTGTAATATTAATAGTCACATTCGCGAGCTTAATCGCGAAGGTTTTCACATCAATGGTTTTTGACATTACCGCTGTATTGTTCGTTAGCTGTCTTGCTATGCCATGGCAACTAAACATTTCTTTTAAAAAAATGAAATATATAAAACAAGCCGAATTCATAATTAATCTTATAGGGCTTTATGCTGTGTAGGGGCTCATTATGCTATCAAATAAGTACAGAGAAAATCATGTCAAAACGGAAAAAAATGCAATGGTACCTGGTGAAATGGAAAAATTCTTTGCGAACGTCTGATACGAAAAAGTTTGAGAATCACTGGTGAATAAGTTATTTAATTTATTTAATATCTTTTACATAGCTTCACTCATGTTACGATAATGCATTGTAGACCTACAATAAATAAATACTTAAATGACAAAAAAGTGATTTGAAACATTCTTATTTTCAAATAGAAAATATGTTTTGTTCTGTTGTTTTTTGTTGTTTTTTTTAATAATAATAATTTTTTAGGGGGTGGGGTCAAAGTTTTGTGACGTACTTTTTGAGGGGGGGGGGCGACGATTTTGTGACGACGCGTGACGTAGGGGGGAGGGGGTAAAAAATCGGCCAAAATTGCGTGACGTCATTTATGGACGGCCCCTTAAATATATTTTATGTCGCAGCTTCATTTAAATAAAAATTTAATAATTATGTCTTCTTATATTAAATTTTCTTCTAACATTTCAATATTTTATCATGCTGTCAGACATTGTTAATTATACCCTATGAATTATGTAATTTCAGAGAAACGTTTCTCTACATCTGTTTCAAAGTACGACCAACTAATCGAGATTTAAGATACACCTTGTATGTAAGAATGAACAAGGAAGTTTCTGATATTGATTATGATTACAAGTATGTTTCCTGTTTCTCTGATCTTTTAGGTATAAAACTAAATATTTTATCTCACGTTACTGGGGCAAGGCTTTATTTACATAAATTTACATGTATGTATTTTTAAATCCTTGTGTACTTTTATATACATATTTTTAAAACCTACAATAGGGGCAGGTTTTTTAAAAAGCATAAAATTTAAAATAATCTAAAATTGATCAAAAAATATTGTTAAGGCTTGTAGACTTCATAAGATAAAATTAATTATGTTAAATGAATTTTTTTAAACATTATATTTATCCCTTCACAATTATAGGAATCCTTTAACCGAAGAAATGCTGCAACCATGTGGAGAACTTTGTTTCCCTCCAGGAACATTTAAAAAACCTGGATTGCTCTACATAGGGATAAAACCTGAACATGGTAAACAGTTTCTTAAATTTATTTTTGTTTTAAGACTATTCTTTAGATGTAAAATAATATAATATTTTGACAATAAGTTTAAATCATGAGAGATATAGTTTCATTCATTTGAACTAGTAAAAAACAAATTACACAAACTATTTGTGTAAGAAAAGAATAAATTTAAGCTTCATTTATCAACTAATACAAAACGTTTCGGCTAATGCCTTCATCAGTTCAAAGTACTATAACATAAATAATTACTTACATTACATGTATCTTTAAACATATTAGAGTCTATGTGATAAAAAATGAAGCTTAATTTTATTGTTTTCTTACACAAATAGTTTGTGTAATTTGTTTTTTATTAAAACGCTTTATGCAGTCCCATTCTGTTTGAACTAGTAACATAAATATTCTATTATGTTATCAGATAAGTTTAGCAACTACTTTATAAAGAAAACCTAAACAAATCTCACCAAAATAAACACATTGTATTTAGAGCTGCGGAAATTAACTATTAATTTCTCGATTAATCATACAAAATTTTTAACGATTAATCGACCCATCACTTACAAATAATTAGAAGTAAAAAAAAATAGTAATAATTTTTTTTTTAATATAAGACCGACAAACAAAAAGATTCCCGACTATTACATGAATATTTTGACTGAAGGGAATGTTCAAAATGTTAACAAAGTGTACAAAGTTTGCCTACCGTGGTTCTAACACTTCGCCTCCTTATCAAACCAAATGAAAAGTGTTTAAGCTAATGACAGCAACAGCGTCTGACTCAAAGACAGAAAATGACGACAGCTCTTCTGATGAGTTACTGCTGAATCCATTAACATCTACAATGGTGGAAACTTGATGAACACCGACATCCGATAATGTCATTCCTTTCCAAGACCATTTTGTGCATACCAGTTCCCTCAGTTCCATGTGAATGATTGCTCAGCTCGGCTGGTTATGTTGTCATCTTTTTAACAAAATAATGTCAACACACTTTTTGCGTAGTTGGTTCAAAGATGTCATCTAAAGGATACATCCAAGGGTTATTTAGATTTTCAACAAGAACGTTTAATGTGTTACTTATGACATAAAATATGTTAATTTTTAGCGCATTTTCGAGAAGTCGAAATGCGCTATTGTATCCGTTTTGTCCGTCTGTCCGTCCGTCCGTCTGTCATCACTCTAGATCTCAGCATCCATAAGTCCTAGACCCATGATGTATATATGTTTTTTGTATGTCCTGACCTGCCATTTGTGCATCAACACTCAGTTACTCGATCCGACCTCTTTTAGTGGCAGTAGAGCTCCTGGAAGTATGAAAGTCCTAGACCCATGATGTATATCACACGAGTTCCTACCACCTCCAACACACAAGAATTCCTACCACCACCAACACACAAGAGTTCCTACCACCGCCAACACACAAGAGTTCCTACCACCACCAACACACAAGAGTTCCTAAAAATTCATAAAAATATGTCTAAAATCTAAACACAATTACTGATAACTACATAATGCTGATATCTAACATAAGTACTGATACATAATACGAAAATGCGCTAACACGTCCTGAGTCCAAAAAGGGACCAGGCTTAACATGATTTTTTAATTTCATTTTAATCAAAATTAACGATTTATTAATCTTTAATTTCTCACAAATTACGACTAAATTTAAATTAATCGTTAACGGCCCTGAATGTATTATAATAGTGCAACTCAGTTGTGGTCATCGTAGCCAGAAGCGTAACGAGGTTTTCTACGCCCTTGGCTAATTCATTTAGGTGCTCTCAGGTTTTCTACGCCCTTGGCTAATTCATTTAGGCGCCCTGAGGTTTTCTACGCCCTTGGCTAATTCATTTAGGCGCCCTGATGTTTTCTACGCCGCTGGCTAATTCATTTAGGCGCCCTGAGGTTTTCTACGCCCTTGGCTAATTCATTTAGGCGCCCTTGAGAAGTAAGTAAAATACTTAAATTATACAAAGTTAATTGATTATTGAAGGATTTGCCCCGATGCCAAGTCCTTGTTACGCCCTGTTTATAGTGGACTAGGACAGCTCTCATTATAATAGTCCAGTGCTTAGGCAGCGACGTTTGTTTCAGTAGCTTAGTAGCCCTATTCGTGTACAAAACTTGAGTCCGCATGTCAGACCGGAGATAGTTGAGACTTCTTCAGCTCTGTAAACTTTTTATTAAGTTTGGATGTTGATTCCCCTTCTGTTACAAACACTGTCACACAGTCTACCCAATGCCGCACTGGCTTTGGAGATTCGCATGTTCACCTCATCATCAAGGTTGACATTCTGAGACTAATTGCTTCCAAGGTTACCAAAGCGGCTCACTGCGCTGTTTTGTTACCATTTATGATTATATTTGTATACCACAATAGTTGCAGAAATTAAAAAGGACAGGCTGCACTGGGCAGTACACCTAGAAAGAATGTCAAATGATAGAGGAGTAAAGAGGGTACAACACTTAAACCCCTTAGGAAAACGGCTCAAGGGAAGACCGAGGCTTAGATGGATGGATGATGTAGAGAAAGATCTACAACAACTGGGCATCTAATATTGGAGAAGAAAGGCGTTGATAAGGCCTGAGTGGAATTAGGTCGTGAGGCAGGCCCGACCCTACATGGGCTGTAGCGCCACAGGGATGGATGAATTATTATATTATATTTGGCTCAGTGTAGGGTTAACCTGGGGCCGGCTTGTTGAGAACTTCTGTTTTATTTGTTCTTATGGTGAGTACATAGTTTGAGTACGCACTGAAAACTTTGTCTCTACGCTCCGTTTCAATAGCACTTCTAATACAACGTTGAGGTCACAGTTGTCAGCAAAATAAAAATTTCTGGATTGTGTCTGACTTCGTCTTTATTTTGCGTTTTGCCTCTTGAGATCGAACAAGCGACCATCAGTTCGATACCTATTGTACAATACGTCATTGCTTACTCTGAAGGCTGGGAAGGGTTCAGGGTTCCCTCCATTGTCTTGGAACCGAGCCAGCATGCCATCTTAGAACATCCTTACGATAACGTATAAGTATTTTGAGCAGGCAAACATACTTGGTCATAATTCTCCACATTCCTTCTCTTTAAATTGTATTAATGGCTTATGTCAGGTCAATTTACACGAGAAGAGGTTCATATTCTTGTCGTGGCACTTTTTTTTCGGCTGTCTCACTGAAAACAAAAATGTCGATGATTACAAGTCCTTTTCGGAATCCGCATAGGCTTTTTGGTAATAGCCATGTTCAAGATGTGCATTTAGGCAATTCAGAATGATTCTGTCAAATATTATTTTCTGCAAGAGATAGTATTACGCTGATTATTGCAGGTTTGATGGTTCCCTTTTCCCTTGTAGAGGTAAACTAAGGAGGCATCTTTGAAATCTTCGGGGACTGATTATTGTTGCAAAATTATACGAAAATTTCACAAAGCTTTTCAATGAGATCAATGCCGTGTGTCTTGTATATACCAGCTTGCATTGAGTCTAAACCCAAAGCCTTGTCACATGTTAGAAGCAATGTTGCCTTTGAGTTGAACGACCGCGAAGTTATCTCACAGACACTGTGCAGCAATTAAGAATTACCGCGAACCGACTTTTGTAAAATATAGCACAAAAAATGGATGCGGCGCTAATTTGCACAAGAGATTTTTTTACTTTGCTAATGGACAAACGAACCTTAGAGAAAACATTTGTGAGAAGATGTCTAGTCCTTTGCGTCTCAATGATCTTTAAATTAAATATTTCAATTAATTTCAATTATAATTTGACTAAATGTAACTCAAATAATCTGAACTAAATAGGGAGTAATTTCATCATAATTTCAATTTTGCATGAACTAATAAATGCACTATCTACAGTTGAAGATTATCCAACAAAGCAAACTTCAGCAAGTAGAAAGAGAAGAGGTATTTTTAAAACAGTTGTCTTTCAATAAAAGATAATTTTATGAATTATTTGCTGTCATGATATTTAGGTTCAAGTCAGTGGCGGATTTAGCTTTAAGGCAGGGGGTGGCTTACCCCCCCCCCCCCCCCCCCCCCCCCCACGTCCCTGTTGTGTCTAAAATGACGCCCCCTTAAGACGCCCACGATGAACACTAAAAAGGTGTTTCAAGAGCAGAAAAAAAGATTGCTAAACACAAAACTTCTAATCAACACAAAACTGCAATACAACAATATTGGCTTGCTAAATATCGTATTTCAAAACTGTGATATCTGGTTTGATCAGTCAGGAGCGTCGCCAAGTGGAAAAGAATAGAGAAGTATTAAAACGAATGACAGACGTGACGTTGTTCTTAGCAAAACAATGTTTGACATTTAGAGGACACAGATAATTCTTATTTTAGTAATGGTAGTTGTAGAAATACTGGAAATTTTCGTGAAATGTTATTTTTATTAGCCAAATATGATTCCACTTTGGGCAGTCATCTACAGTTTCAAAAGAAAAATGAAATTTACTTAAGTCATGATGGGCACATATAATTATTGATAGAAATAATCATATTTTAAAAAAAAATATTTTCTGAAATGTTTCGATAAAATAATATTTGAAACACATCATGTTTTGGCAGCGACAATTGCCAGCCTGCAATCGCCATATGGATTTGCTGCAACGATAGCACAATGCTGGAGTTTTAATAGAACGAGACTATGGGATTCAAATGCCTGCAAAGTAAATTGTTCTTTTGTTCCCAAATTATATAAAACAAAATTAAACACAAAATACACAAATAAATTGTATAAATGAAAACAATAAATTTAAGCTTTATTATCAACTAGCAATTTACCAGCGCTTTGCTGTGGTAAATTAGGATTTCAGATAGCGTTGAGAATCCGCTTAACACAAATTCAAAAAACTTAAACCGTTTTGTCTATCAGTCATGGCCCCACGGAAAAATAAAAAACAAAAAGTTAACAATTACATACTTTACGTGATCTGAGATGATAATTTAAATATCTTTTCCGCCTTTTACCTTTTGCGGGAGGGTACTCAACAGCTTCCCAAATGTTCAGGCTACTACGTACACAAAAACTTGGAGATTTAAATATGCTTCTTTTTATACAGCTCATATTGGAAAAAAAACTATTTTTAGGAAATCTTCCCCCTAGTGAGAGATGATTAAATATTTTTTTGCCTCTTTCCATCGCGGAAGGGTACTCAACAACTTCCCAAAGCTTCAAGCTTCTACCTGCACGGAAACTTGGAGAATTAGTGTTGATTCCGTTTTATATCGCCCATTTTAGGAGGAAAAAAAGGTTTTGGGCCCCCCAGCAACCCATGAGTGGAAAATTTTAAAATTTATATAATAATTTTCCCTGTTACCATCGCACGGTGTTACTAAACAACTACAAAAACCACAAGAAATTGGAGAATGAGTAAGTTTTTATATAGCTCATTTAACAGAAAAGCTACATAATTTAAATATATGTTCACCTGTTAACATCATTGAGTGAGTGAGTGCATTAAAAATATATGGCCCCTAGAAAGGGATACTTTAAATATGTTTTCACCTGCTACCATCGTAGAAGTGTATTTAACAACCCCCCCAACGTTGCATGCCTTTACCTATTCGGGAAATAGGAGAATTAATAATTTTCAATTTTTTATATTGAACATATCAGGAAAAAACACGTTTTTTGGGGTCTCGGCCCCCATGAGTGTGAATTTTAAAATTATTTTACACCAATTTTTGTCGCGAGAGGGTACGCAACAACTTCCCAATGTTTTATGTTTTTACCTACACGATGGATTGGAGAATTTGCGTTGAGTCCGTTTTTAAATATAAGAATATTTTTGGGCTCCCGGCCCCCCCATGAGTGGAAATTTAACATTTCTCATTTGCCAATTATTATCGGGAGATCGTACTCAACAACTTCCTGAAGTTTCCTGCTTCTATCTACATTGGGAATGGGAGAATTAGTGATTTTCAGTTTTTAAATTTGGGCCCAAGGCCCTCCAGTAAGGGATATTTTAAATATTATTTTACCTGCTAGCACCTTGAAAGTGTATTTATCAAATCCCTATAATTTCATGAGTCTACCTAATCGGGAAATATGAAAATTTGATGATTTTTCAATTTTTATATAGCTCATATAATGAAAAAACCGTTTTTTGGGCCCCAGCCCCCATGCGTGGGAAATTTAATATTCTCTTTTGCCAATTATCGTCGGAAGCATGTATTAAAAAATTTCCAAAGTTTCATGCTTCTACCTACACGGGAAATAGAAGAATTAATGATTTTCAATTAGCATATAGTTTATATATTGGAAAAAAACTTTTTGTGGCCCCGGCCCCCATGAGTAGCAAAAACAAAATTCTTTTTCGCCAATTTTCGCCGTGAGAGGGTATCTAAAAACTTCCCAAAGTTTTATGCTTCTACCTACACGGGAAATAGGAGAATTAGTGATTTTCAATATTTATTTAGCTCTTATAAGTGAAATAAAATGTTTTTTGTGGCCCCGGTCCCCAAGAGTGTGAATTTCAAAATTCTTTTTTTTTGGCCAATTTTCGTCGTAAGTGGGTACCCAACAACTTCCCAAAGTTTCATGTTTCTACCTACATGGTAAATTGGAGAATTAGTGATGAATCTGTGATTCAGTAAGTCAGAGTCAGGGCTTTCGCTTTTATTAGTATAGATACAATACAAGTAAAGGCAGAGCCCTCACAGATTCACTCATTACCAATTTTCCGATTTCCCGTGCAGGTAGAAGCATACGAATTTTGAAACTTCCTGAGTAAACACGCACGACGATAATTGGTGAAAAATAATTTTCACTCATGGGGCCGGGGGGCTAAAATTTTTTTCCCAGATATGAGCTATTTAAAAACTGACTCATCATTAATTCTCCAATTCCCGTGTAGGTAAAAGCATGAAACATTGAGAAGTTGTGGAGTTAACTCCCGCGTTGGTAACAGGTAAAGACACTCGCCGGAGGGCATAGGGCCAAAATGCAGTTTTTTTCCGTAAATGAGTTATTTAAAATAGACTCATCATTAAATCTCCAACTTCCTGGGCGGGTAGAAGAGTGAAATTTTGGGAAGTTGTTATACACACTCTCACATCGATCATTGGTGAACAAGAAACTTGAAATTCACATTTATGGATGGCTCGGGGCACATATGTTTTTCCTAATGGAAGCTATATAAAAACTGACTCATTACTAATTCTCCAACTTCCGTGTTGGTAAAAGCATAAAACTTTGGGAAGTTGTTGAGTACCTCTTGCAAAAGTGTCAGACCAAAAAAAAAATGTTTAAATAATCAATGCCCGGGGGAGGCAAATATATTTTGTTTCTTATTCAAAAATTTACTTTACAGTAATTCTCCAAATTCCTGTGTAGAAAAAAGCATTAAACTTTGGAAAGATGTTGAGGACACAGGACAATAATTGGCGAATATGAATTTTAAAATTTCCACTCACGGAGGCCGGGGGACAAAATTTTTCCTTACATGAGTTTCATAAAAATGGACTTATCACTAAATCCCCAATTTAGCGGGTCCATATTTAGTATTTTGTTAAGCCGTACAAATAGTATATTATTTATCCCAAGACCATTCAACTTTGAGAAGTTTTTGTATCTGTAATAAATAAGATAAGGTTTCTGGCATTAATTTTTTTAAACACCACTTATTAGGGACCTAGTGCCCGTAATGCCATTTTTAAACATGATTTATATAAAAGGTATTTGAAACAGTGGCTAATGTGTATTCGGATGAATTATTGACACAATTTGAAATTTAAAAAATAAAACTCTTTAGGGTTATGAACTCCTAAAGTCTGTTCCAAAATAATTTTTTCGCAAACTTTTAAAGCTTTATTTCTCTTAAGATTTTAAACATTTTAAATAACTATAGACACTTATTTCCATAATGACCTAGATTGATTTTTCACACCTTATGAGATATGCACATCCTGCACCCATTTTTCAAGGGGGGCACTTCAAGTCATGATATTCCCTATTTGATTTTACAAGACCTTTACACGAATATTGTCAAGCAAGTATAATCATCATGATCCAAATTGAAATCAATTGGTGTTACGCTGGAGCTCAACGCTAACTGAAATCCTAATTTTCCACTGAAGCAGGGGTATTTTGCTAGTTTAATTAATACAACAGTAACCGTTTCGGCTTAATGCCTTCATCAGTGAAATTAACATACAGTACTTACTTAAGTATTACAATTAAATTTCAATTATTAAGACATACTGTATCAAGAAATATAGTTATGTAAGGATATAAAGAAAGATAAAGAACAACAAACAAACAATGACACATAATAAAAAAGGAGAAAGTATCAAAAGTTAAAATAAAAACCACATTGGGAAAATGATTCTACAATTAGCTAAAATGATTAATTTTCTTTAATCCATATGGAGCCAACGTACCATATCATTTTATTAATATATTTTCCAAGTAGATCCTATCATGGGTATTACTCGTATATAAAATAGCAATAACTGCAATATCGGAAATTCCGTCATGGTCAACACTGTTAAAGTGTTTAGACAGAGGACATGGAGCCTGTTTATTTGTACTATACCGGTGTTCTCCAAAACGATCTCCAAGACGAGGACCTGTCTCAACCAGGTAGTTTTTATTGCACACCTGGCAAATACTTGCATGAATACATTGCGATTTGTGCAACTTATTTTTAATTTAAGAGGTAAAGAAATTGTGTTTATTTCAATCACATATGACCAAGTATTGCAACTGTTACAGTTGCAACCTTTTGCTGCAATGTGTGCTTTTATAGTTAATACTGTATTAAATTGCACTGATGAAGTCATTAGCCGAAACGTTTGTTTTTTGTATTAGTCAAATAATAAAGATTACATTATTCTTTTCATTATACAATTTATGTATTTTATCTCAAAGTTTTATCACAGTCCAATTCTACATTAGACTATATATTAGTCTTTAATTCTGAAAGCTACTTGCTATTAAAAAAAAACAAATATTTTTTAAAACTGTTTTTTTATTTATCTATTTAATTTTTTTTTTAAAAGCCGAAGGCTTCTTTTTGAAGCAATTGGATATTATTTTCAGCTAAACACACAATATTCTATTACAAAATGTAACCATGTTGTTACTGCTAAATGTATTTAAAACAAGCATGAATAGGAAAACATTCTGCACTTTAAAACAATTTAATTAATATTTGGAATCGTTAATTTTCTTTTGACAAGTTATCCTAATAATATTTATTATCTTCTGCTACTTTCATTTTCATTCATATATTTTTCTCTGGTTTAATTAATCCAATAGTCCTGATTTAAAAATTCACATGAACGACAAAAACTTTGAGATGAATTTAACTTATTTGTTAACAACGTTCAATTTCAATAGGATTATTGATTATCCATCGCAGATTTTAATTTGCTTAAATTGGTAAATTAAATAGATGATGAATTGGGTTGATTTCATTCTTTAATTGTTTGGGAAACAAATTCTACTGAAAATATTTTTAAAAATTAAGGATAAAAATTTACCTTTTTTTATTGATATCGTAGCAGAGGCGTCACTAGGGTTGGTGTCACACGGGGTGGTAGCTCATGGTGTCTACCGGGGTGGTAGCTCGATGTGTCAATTAGTGGCGCCGCTAGGGGGCGGGGGGCGGGCCGCCCCGGGTGACAACATTAGGGGGTTGACACCAAAGTCTAAAATTTTACTGTGTTGATTTTATGTCCGAAAAAAAGAAGACACATGTTCTTCATCTAGAAAGAAATACAATGAAAATAGGTTTAAAAAAATAATTAAAAAATATCAGTTAACTTGCAATAATAAAGCAGTCCCAAAACACAAACTAAATAAAACAAATTATGGAAAAAAAAACAGCCGTTCAAGGAAAATCATCCAAAACGCTGAACAGAAAAGAAGCGGTGTGTTATGTTTTTAAAGATACAAACTGAGATTTGAAGTATTGACATCGTGGACGAATCCCGCCCCCTTTCCGCCACCACAGAGGGGTGGCGGCGTAATACGATTTTTCTATTTTTTTTAATAAAAAAAAGGGGGGGGGTTGTTTCTTTGTAGTTGTTATTTTTAGAGAAAAACTATGAATTTAATGTCATTGAGTTAATATTTAAAAAAATTTTTTTTTTTTAAAGGCGTGCAAGCTTAGAAATGCATGTTTATATATAGGTAGTCTGGTTCGTAGGTCCCATCCCCATCAATGTTCCCTTTAAGCTTTGAGTTATGGCGCAGAAAATTTCAATATGTAAATAAATTGTAGGGGGCGCGGTGGTCAAAGTGTTAGTGCGCTGCGGCACCAAAATACAATTTAAAAAATCTGTCACAGGTTCAATTCCTGGTGCTGGCACCCCTACGGGTAGATGATGTTCGTTAAAAACCTTGGCTGGTAGTTCATCTAGGAGAAGGAAACTCCGAATACAAATCCTCCGCTGCCTTGCGGCTATACCTGCGTTGCGGGAAAGGCTAAGGGAGTAAACCCTGAAAGAAAATCAGGAAATGGAGCACCTACAGGCGGTCTATACATAAGACTTATATACATACCGGCAGCTCCTGCGACGCCCATGGCAGCCAAGCTGCATCAACGCAAGTCGTTCCCTTGGCTACACCATTGACGTGGAGAGGGGGGATATGCTGTATGGCCATAATACCCGCCCAGGCTTGCATCACCTCTGGAGAGGACACTCCAGCGTCGCCGCAGCAGTTACCGGTTATAAGCCAAATTCAATTGACGTAGAGCTAGGCGCCAGGGGCTGCTTCCGACGGTGGGAATGTCTCACTGGACAGCTACCGCCCGCCTCAAACTTGGCAGCCCCCAGTCAAATAGGTGCTTTTCCGTCATGGCCTGCCTATTCCACTGGGTGCGTGGAGATTAGAGTACCACTCAACAAGTGGGCCACTAAGCCCTGAAGCCAAGAAATACAAAAAATAAAAAGAAGACCCCAGCTCTTCGAATCGCTAGCTGGAACGTGTGGACTATGTTTCCCGGCATCACTGGTGATCTGCAATCCATAAACGACACACGGAAGACATGAATAATCGATAGAGTACTTAAAAGATTAGAGATTGACATAGCATGCCTTCAGGAGACCAGGCTCCCAGACAACGGTTCACTCAAAGAGGCCAATTACACCTTCTTCTGGCAAGGCAGACCAAAAGACGAACCTAGACAGCATGGTGTAGGTTTCGCTGTTAAGAACACTTTTCTACCATCCATTGAACCCCCGTCATCAGGCACGGAGAGGATCCTCACTCTTAGACTCAGAACAACTGCAGGCCCAGCAAACATTCTTAGTGTGTGTGCCCCAACACTCTATTCAACTCAGGAAGAGAAGGATCAGTTTTATGGAGCTTTAGACCAGGCAATAGCCAGCATCCACAAAGACGAGGCAATCTATCTCCTAGGAGATTTCAATGCTAGAGTGGGGAGCGACCACGAAGCCTGGCCCACCTGCCTTGGACTCTTTGGAAGAGGAAAGTTAAATGTAAATGGACAAAGGCTTCTGGAATTGTGCTGCTCACGAGGCTTGTGTGTGACCAACACTTTCTTCAAGTGCAAGGATATACATCAAGTATCTTGGAGACATCCTCGATCCCACCAATGGCACCAGCTGGACCTCATTATCACCAGGCGTGCACTACTAGCTAGCGTCCTACTCACTCGCAGCTATCACAGTGCCGACTGTGACACGGATCACTCCCTTGTCGCCAGCAAAGTACGAATAATGAGGAAAAACTCGTACCAAGAAAAAGGGAAGTCCACGCATCAATACCTCCTGCATGAAGGACCCCGCGATAACGCAGCTGTTCACAGACAGGTGAAGTAAAGTCTTTCAAAGATGTCCCCATGCATCACCATTGACTCCAAATGTACGCATCTGAGAAACACAATCTATACATCCACAATACAAGCCTTTGGCACAAAATCTCACACAAACACGGACTGGTTTGATGAACATTGGGACGAGATGAAACCTGTCACTGAAGCAAAAAGGAAAGCTCTTATGGCTTACAAGGAAAAGCCTACACCCGACAGGTTGCATGCCTTAAAAACAGCCAAGTTACTTGCCCAAAAGGTTGCACGTAAATGTTTCAATACCTACTGGCTTAAGCTCTGTTCCAGTATACAATCAGCTGCTGACATGGGCAATGCAAAAGTCATGTATGAAAACATCAAAAAGGCAACTGGCCCCTTGACGTCAAAAGTTGCTCCCCTAAAGTCCAAAAGTGGAGAAATTATTCAAGACCAGGCAGCACAGCTAAAACGGTGGGTTGAGCATTATCTGGAATTGTATTCAACAGTTACCATAGTCTCCAGCACTGCTCTAGATGACATCCCAGATATGCCACTCATGGAAGAACTTGATGTCGTGCCCACACAGGAAGAGCTGAGCAAAGCAATTGAAGTCTATAGCTTGTGGAAAAGCGCCTGGGAATGATGGAATACCACCAGAGGTTCTAAAGAGTGGCAAGACAGCTTTACTCCAACCATTGCACGAGATTCTGTCCCTCTGCTGGGAACAGGGCTACATACCCCAAGACCTAAAGGATGCAAATATAGTGACACTATATAAAACCAAAGTGATAGGAGTGATTGCAATAATAATCGCGGCATTTCACTCCTTAGTATTGTAGGAAAGACCTTTGCCCGCGTTATACTAAGACGTTTACAGAGCCTAGCATCCCGTGTCTATCCAGAATCTCAGTGCGGTTTCAGGTCCGGTCGGTCTACCATAGACATGATGCCACTATACATTGACTTTGTGGACCTTACAAAAGCCCTCGACTTCGTCAGTCGCAACGGGCTATTCCAAATACTGGCAAAAATCGGCTGTCCCCCTCACCTACTTGCCATCATCAGACAGTTCCATGAAAATATGCTTGGCACAGTGCAGTTCGATGGAGCTAAGTCAGAGGCCTTCTCTGTCAGCAGCGGAGTTAAACAAGGTTGTGTTCTCGCACCAACACTCTTCGCAATATTCATCTCTGTACTTCTTCGATACGCATTCAAAGATAGCAGTGAGGGAATCTGGTTACATACCAGAGCTGATGGAGGACTTTTCAACACTGCCCGCCTCCGAGCATAGACCAAAACGACGGATGTCCTTATTCGAGAGCTACTATTTGCGGATGATGCGGCACTAACAGCACATACAGAATCTGGTTTGCAACAACTCGTGTCAAGCTTCTCCAATGCCTGCAAAGAATTTGGTCTGCAAATCAGCTTGAAAAAGACAAACATCAAGGCCCAAGACACTCGACCTCCTCCCACTATAAATATCGATAATGAAAACTTGGAGGTTGTTGCCAGCTTCACCTACTTGGGATCCAATGTCGCTAATACACTGTCCAATGAAGAAGAAATAAACAGCAGAATTGGCAAGGCAGCTGCAACAATGGCTAAACTAAATAAGCGGGTCTGGCAAAACACCAAGCTAACGGAGAAAACCAAACTGTGCGTCTATCGAGCCTGTGTCATCAGTACACTACTATATGGGAGCGAGACATGGACCACTTATACATCACAAGAGCGCAAGCTTAACAGCTTCCATTTGAGATGCCTGCGTCGCATCCTTGGTATTAAATGGCAAGACAAAATGCCTAATAGTGAGGTCCTAACGCGTGCCAATACCCAAAGCATGTTCTCAATTCTTAGTGAAAGACGCCTGAGGTGGCTAGGACATGTCAAAAGATGAGCCCCGTCCGTATCCCGAAGGACCTCCTATATGGTGAACTTGCTTCAGGAAAGAGGAAAACAGGTCGCCCACGCTTGCGATTTAAAGATGTCTGTCAATTGGACATGAAAGCAGCCAAAATACATACAAGTGATTGGGAGTGTAAGGCAGAAGACCGATGTACGTGGCGCACAGTTGTCAAAGAGGGCGTCATAGTAGCCGAGGAGCGAAGAATGGAGGAGGCTGCAGACAGAAGAGCTAGGAGAAAGGCCAAAACATTTGGAAGCACAGAACTCGTGTGCAAAAACTGTGGTAAAGACTGTCACTCAAGGATAGGTCTGCACAGCCACTCGAGAAAATGCAACCCAACCCAACGGTGATGCACCATCGTCTCGCGAGACGGAAGGATGCCGATTGTTCTAAAAAAATTGAATTTCTGCGCCTTTGTCAGAAAAGTTTGTAGCGACTTTATTTCCTATTCTACCTGAAACTCAGTCGCAGCCTTTGTTAAAATTCAATTAAGAAAACAAGTATAAATGTCCAGAATGTAGCCCCCATCTCTCACAAACAGCAAACAGACATTAGCAACATCAATCTATTCATTCGTCTAACAATAATACAAGAAAAATTTCAAAGACTCCTTTTTCAAATAATAAAAATAGTTGACATTGGTTACTAGCCTTGGAGCAGAACAAAGATTTTGATATCATTCGCCGACAACTTACAAAAAAGTCTTTGATGTCTCGAACATGCCGGCTGGTGTGATATTTTAATCAAAACAATGGGAGTTGTTTTGGGGGTTACAGTGTGGTGAAAGGAGTGTTTTGAAATAACAACTCAGTTTGCCCTGGACACCTAGAGCAGGAATATTTATTTTAGACGACACTGAAGTCAGATGACTTTCATGCCACTTTGCTTTACAAGCATTATTAAAAATTACATACAAGACCTGACTGAAAACTGGGAAGAGCAGGCACATTTGTATTATGACCCAGTCAATAAATATTGTTTTAAGAAGCGCATGAACCCACAGCTTCGGACTGTTCCTTATTGTTATTCATGAAGTACTTGGAAAACTTGCCAAATTCAAGCACCTGTTACAAAGGCCAGTCATATCAGTTTGTAAAAATTAAGGAAGGATCAATAACCTAAGAAGACATCACCTTGGTGAAAATGTTCATCGGGTCGAGACGTCCAGGGTCGAAACGTCCCGTGGTCGAACTGTCCGGGGTCGAACCATCCGTGGTCGAACCGACCGGGGTCGAAACGTCCTGGGGACGATACATCCTGGGGTCAAACTGGCAGGGTCGAACCGTCCGGGGTCGAATCGTCCTGGGTCGAAGTGTCCAACCACCCTAAAAAGCTATGAAGACATTGTGGAGAAATGTATGGATAACTATCGTAATTTAAGATTGTGCTCGAAGAAAAAAATAAACTGTGGGTTGATTCAGGCTTTCGATTAGGTGATTCAGTTTGTCATGACTGAAGAATAATTCAGTAACATTGCCATCCTGGTGGATATTTGTGCTACATTTCTTGCATTGAGCGCTGATTGCGAACGTGTATTTAGTCTAATGAATCCTAAAAAAGTACGATCTAGAAATATGTTGTAAGAGTTACATTTAGACTTGCTTATGAGGATTAAATCTTGTCAGAATGACGGACATCAAATCAACCTTGACAAAGTCTATAAATATGGAACTTGTTGACAGAGTGCCCCAGAATAGATTAGCGTCATATTCATATGGGTATGTTGGCATTTGGTTACTTCATGAACATATAAATGTTAATATCTGTTCAGTGGAACAGAAGTATACATTTATAATTCTTGTTTATTTTATTATAATCTGCTATATATATATTTTTAGTTTAAACATTTTGTTTCGTTTAAAGTATAGATCTGTCGATCCAATTGTTGCAGTTATTTTTGTGAGATGCCAAACATTTTGCACACTAAAAATGGTAAACTTTTAAACTTTGCACACGAGTTTTTTTTAAAATTTAGCACAACAACCAGCAAACCTTAGAGAGAACATAGATCCACACTTTGCTGTTTTGTGCTTACAAACGCGGGCCCATAAAGAATATTATTACGCGTTATTCCTTATTTTCAAAAAATATTTTTCATGGGGTAAGGAATTGTTTTCTATATTTGAAATACTTTGTTTGTCATTAACTGCATATATATTTCGGGTGCGTGGCGGAAAGAATACGCTTTGTTGTTATTATAGGGCAAGGAAGATGCTTAGGTGTTAGTCTGACAAAGTATGACGCGGGGGGGGGGGGGGGGGGGATAAAAATCGGCAATGTCGCGTGACGTCATTTATGGACGCCCCCTTACTGGTGATGGGGTGACACCATGAGCTACCACCCCGGGTGACATCAACCCTAGCGACGCCTCTGGTGTCACCCCCCCCCCCCCCC
>MUZC01000711.1:76923-111641 GCA_002072015.1 Radix auricularia | reverse complement strand
GGGGGAGGGGGTTTCTCAACAACTTCCAAAAGTTTAAAGTTTCTACCTACACGGAAACTTGGAGAATTAGTTTTATATAGCTTATTTTAGGTGAAAAAAAAAGTTTTGGGCCCCCGGCGACCAATGAGAGGAATTTTTTAAAATTGATATAATTATTTTTCCTTGTCTACCTACACGGGGAATAATATTTTCAATTTTTTTTAAATCTAATATAAGAAAGAAACGATTTTGGGGCCCCGGCCCATATAAGTGTGTATTTCAAAATTCTTTTACACCGACTTTCGTCGTGAGAGGGTAATTATTTCCCAAAGTTTCATGCTCCTACCTACATTGAAAATTGGAGAATTAGTGATGAGTCGGTTTATAATATAAGGAAAATTTTATTTTGGCCCCCAGTGTGGGAATTTTAACATTCTTTTTTGCCAATTTTTGTCGGGAGATTGTACTCAACAATTTCCCAAAGTTTCATGCTTCTTCCTACCTACACGGGAAATTGAAAAATTAGTGATTTTCAGTTTTTATATAGTATATATTTGGAAAAAAACTATATTTGGGCCCCCGGTCCCCAGTAAAGGATATTTGAAATATTTTCAACCTGCTACCATAGCGAGTGTGAATTTATCAAGTCCCTACACGGGCAATAAGTGAATTATAGATTTTGAATTTTTATAGATCTCATATAAGAAAAAATTAAGCTTTTGGGGCCCCGGTCTCCATGAGTGTGTATTTAAAATTCTTTTACACCGACTTTCGTCGTGAGAGGGTACTTAACAATTTCCCAAAGTTTCATGCTCCTACCTACACGGAAAATTGGAGAATTAGTGACGAGTCAGTTTTTAATATAAGAAAAACTATATTTGGGCCCCCGGCCCCACATGAGCGAGATTTTGAAATTCTTTATCGCCAATTTTAGTAGTGAGAGGGTACCCAACTACTTCCCAAAGTTTCATGCTTCTACCTACACGGAAATTTGTAGTTAGTTATGAGTCGGTTTTTATTACAAGAAAAACTATATTTTGGCCCCCGGTCTCCCATGAGAGGACATTTTAACATTCTTTTCCCCAATTTTTGTCGGGAGCGTGTACTCAAAAAATTTGCAGAGTTTCATGCTTGTACTCATACGGGAAATAGGAGAATTAGTGATTTTCAATTTTTATAAAGCTCATATAAGGAAAAAACTGTTTTTGGGGCCCCATTCCCCATGAGTGGGAAGTTTAACTCGTTTTTTTCCAATTAAAATTGGGAGCATGTAGTTAACAAATTTTCAAAGTTTCATGCTTCTACCTACACGGGAAATAGGAAAATTGGTGATTTCAATTTTTATAAAGCCCAAATTAGGAAAACAATGTTTTTGGGCCCCCAGCCCCACATGAGCGATATTTTTAAAATTCTTTTTCGCCAATTTTCGTCGTTGGGGGGTAACCAGCAATTTTCCAAAGGTTCATGCTTCTACCTACACGGGAAGTTGGAGAATTAGTGATGAATGAGTGAGTGAGTCAGTCAGTCAGTCAGGGCTTTCCCTTTTATTAGTATAGATTAATAAAATCAAGTATCAGTTTCTTGGAGATTTCTCTTTATTACAATGTTAACAAATATATAATAAATTAATTTAATTGAAAATGTAATATAAATGAATAATTTTAATTATATTAAAATGACGTTTATTAATATACCTTAATCCTTCAATTTTCAGCATTTACCCATTTACTGTACATGATCCACCTGGATTTCTTGGTGCATATGTTCATTTATGTGAAATTATTGGGATCATTTTTACACTGGTTGGTGTGCTCTATGGTGTTTTTATCTTTGGAAAGAAAAAGTGGGATGCACTTAAAGACTTTTGGTTTTTGGTCGATTTTTCTGCTGCTATTCTAGGAGTTTGCACAGTAACAATGCAATTGTGAGTCAGTAATTAAATTGCTCTGTTTTTACAGTAACAATGCAATTGTGAGTCAATAATTAAATTGCTTTGTTTATTTTATTATTTTTTTTTTAAATTTAAGGAATGATTTTCTGAGATTGTTCACTAACATTTCTTAAACTTATAAAAAAAAACCTACAAAATTAAATCTTTTCAAACTAGTGTTTTAAACTTTAGTAGCATTGGACAAAATTCGTTCTTCTCTTTAACAATATTTTCTATTTTGGATTACACTCTATATATTTTTATTATGCAATTTTTAGCTTGCGTCTCAGCTACACAAAAAATGCAATAGCAAAGGTAAAGGAAGAAAATCAAAATTTTGTGAACTTCTACCAAGTTGTGGTCTGGGATTCATCCTTGATGATATGTCTGTCCTTGCTGATTGTTATTGGCTGTCTGAGATTGCTCAAATTAGCTGGATATTCTGAAAGAACAATGAAAGTGAGTAAAGATACCTCTTATCCTCTTATTTGAATTTTTTTTTCATTTTTATCAAACTTGCTAATATACTTAAAATTTCACTATTTTCAAATATATTTTTTTAAAAAAATAGTATTTAAAGTAATAGTAATAAATGATTTTTTTAAAAAAACATTAGTGAATATTTTTTATTTTATTTTAACAAAATTTAAAAACACAATTTATTAGATTTTTTTTCAAAGAACAAAGTCTTTAAAAATAAGATAAAAATAAATTTGATAAAAATTAAAATAGGATTTTACTTTTCTTTATTTACAATTTGTTATGATAAAGCACTCCCTCACAAGAATAGAAGACACATTATTTAATTATCTTTTTAAATAACGTGAAATCTTAGTTTATTTATATTACATAATTATTAAGCTAATTTGCAAATAAAATAACATATGTTTTTTTAAAAAATACATTTAAGACTAAATAGTGTAGGATAATATAATATAAATTAAGAAAATATATCATAAAAACAAAATAATTAAATAAGTCATTTATTTATTCATTATTATTATTAAAAATATAAAATAACAATGTATTTTAAAAGTCATTTGATTGTATTTACAGGTGTACACAGTCTTATCACTGGCTGTGAAAACTTTGCCCAGTTTTTTCATATTCGTCTTCTTAATCCTCATGGGTTTTGCTGCAATGGGATTTATTTTCTTTGGTCGCACAAGTCTCTACTTTAACAGTTATTGGCAAACAATAGAAACATTATTCACTGGCCTACTGGGACACTCAAGCTTTAAGGTGAGAAATTGGAAATAAAACTCCATTTTCCTCTTCTTCTATTTCTCAAGGGCCCACAATCCTACATGTGGAAGAAAATCAGCAGTCCCGAGCCTGCGCTCTTCATGGGGCTTCCCGGAAAACCCCCTCAGCCCTCTGGCCCCCTAAGGGACGTAGAGACTGAGAGGCCCCCCCCCGGAGCGGTCGCTGCTACAAGCGGCCGCCTGGACGTCCAGGACACTAGGTCGAAAACGCCTCCCACTTAAGTGTGCCTCCCAAAGGAGGTGATCCCACAATCGATTGTCGGATTATTATTGCTGATATGATTTTATTTTTATGTTTTATTCGTTTTTAAAACATCCATATCCACAATGAAACTCATTTAAGTATCTCACTTTGAATGTTAACAGCTTTTTTAAATATAGTGGTATTCAAGATTTTAAATAATAAGTAAAATACTTTTTATCTAAGTTGACAACCTTATAATAAAAAAATGTAACATATTTATAATAGAAATTTTGTTTACAATATAACTAAATTAAAATCTCATCATATGTTTGACCTTAATTCTCACTGTGTAATCAGGAAACAAATATGCCAGCAGAAGACCAGTGGATCAGTATAGTTTTCTTCTGCATGTTTGTTGGTGTTGTTGTTATTCTGCTCACAAATTTTTTCCTGGCTGTTTTAATGGACCTGCTCAACAATGCCAGCAACAGATGCAGTGAAAGTGAGGACACCAAAATTTTTATTGTGTTATGGGACATGCTCCTTAAGTCAATTGGAATTAAAAGAAATCCCCTGGACCGCCTTAAAAATGATGATCATGGTGAGTTAGAATTTACAAACATTGGGTCTTTGTTGTTCCTTATATGCTTATAACATATCAAATCCAATTTAGCAACAAAAAAAGAAAAATACAGAAATAACAACAGTGTGAATTGATCACTTTAAATGCTTTAAGTTTTAATTGATTGGCAAACATTTCCATAGAGATCAAAAGGATGTGATAAATTAATTCTCTCCATTTCACTAATGTAGTAAAACATCAGATGATTGTCAACAGCTTATTGCACTGTTGTGTTATTACCAATGTGCTTATGCATAAGTTATTGTTGACTAGATTAGCATATGTGTTTGTTGACAATGTGCTCTGACATAATATCTAATTGACTAGATTTGCATGTGTTATGTTGCCAAAATTTCTTGTGGAACTACTGAGTTTACCGTTAATGGTGCTGACTTAGATCCATTAATTATTACAGTTTGCTCTCTACCCAAATGGAAGTCTTAGATCCCCTGATAAAAAGGACCTGAGATTCCAATGTAGTTATTTTTTTTTTTAGTAATCTAAAGACGTAGAAATCAAGGGATCTGTTTTTAACTTGAATAGTTGGTCATTACCTAAGACTTTTACTGTAACTCACTAGAGGTATTTGTTCTTTCAAGTTAAGTGTTTGGAAAGGAACACATCGAGGTGTTATACAGTTCAAATTATAAATTGGCTAGCGTAAAGGAATCTGGGCTTTTTCTATAGTCTTATTAATGACAAGAATCGATTTTATTTAAATAAAATTAATCTGAGCAATAGACATGTAAATCTAGTAATACTTCTTTTTTTAAACAGTCCAAACTGTTTTGCTCATGCTTTGTTTTTTTTGTTTTTTTTTGGGGGGGGGGGGGGGGTATAAATTTGGTAAACATGTAGAATATCGACCGTGACGTCATTATCGGCGGCCATCTTGTTTCCATTTCACGTGACTTTTAAAAAGGCATTGTCATAGTATAATATAGTTCTGCATTTTTATATTTTACAATATATGAGGTGAGGGAGGATTATGGTGGCCTTCTTTGTTGTTATCGTGCTGTCCAACCTTTTTGACCCTGCGGGCCTAATTTTTTCCCCCTATGAGGCCGGGGGCCGCAATTAACGTCTTAAGAAAATTATTTAATGTATAAATACTTCCTACCTTATGTACTTTGTCTCCTCATCAATACTAAAAATTACTTTAATAAAAACTGTAACACATCTCTAATGTTATAGATCTATTTGGCTTTGAACTGTACTTGCTATTTTGTGGAAAATCATTATAAGCCGTCAGCAAACCAATGAGTCCAACGTTCCTTCATATCATTGCTGGAGCACCATCCGTTGTAACAGAAAAAAGCTTCCTCAAATCGATGTTGTTTGTTAATAGAAATTCCTTCAGTGCTTTATATACATCCTCACCACAGGTTGTATTTTTTAATGGAATTAGTGCCATTAATTCTTCTTTAAATTTATGCTTCTTGTCAAACCTAACCCAAACTATAAGTTGGACCGTGTCAGTGATATCACATGATTCATCCAATGCCAGACTGAAGTCAGAAGCGTTTTAAAAATCCGTAAGCAACTGGTCCAATACATCCCCGGACATACTTTTAAAACGCTTTGCAACAGTCTGGTTGGAAAGCTGAAGAAAAGATATTTGTTAATTTTTTTCCTCCTTGTTTTTAAACTCAGAAAATAATGAATCAACACATTCTTGAAAACAGAGTTTAACCATTTCACCATCAATCTACAGATTTTGTTTCTTTGCTAATAACCAGCTAATTTTAAAAGACGCTTCAGTAGCACAATCACTTGAACTCAAAATCTAGCGGAAAACATTTTGCTGGCCATTTAAATTCTTCTTTAAAGAACTAACTTTGTCTTCTCTCAGCTTTGTTACTTTCGGATATTCGTTATCAAAATCAGCATGCACTGACTTTTGGTGTCTCTGTAGATCTGCCTTTTTGATAACAGAAATAGTAGCCTGGCAAATCAAACACACTGGCCTTTCAATAAACAGAGAAAACAAAAATTCCAGTTCCCACGAAGAGTTAAAAGTACGGTTTTCTTCTGTAACTTTTCGTTTCCTACTCGCCAAATGTCCTTTCAAAATCGTTCCTGTTATCTCTCAGAACTTCTTCATAAGTGAATGACACTGATATACAAACACAACTTTTATTCTGTGCTATACTCCCAGAATGGGTCAAACTCTCGAAATAAATACCAGCCACTGGTCTTTTTCCTTTTAAAATTAAAGGATGGGCATTTATCCTCCCATCACTCCACACCCCTCCCCCCCTCGAACCCAGTTAGGTTTATTTCAACTTTTTCACATTCCTCTGCAGTGACCTGGGAGAATCAAATAACACTAGGATGCCCCAGGTGTCATTTTTGTTATCCTTGTTCTATTATTAACATTCCCTCCAGAACTTGCAGTTGTAGCGATCAATGTAATCAAAACCAATCCTGAGAGACACTAGCATTCTTATGATGACCAGGTAGCTACAAATCAAATCCGTTGAGGGACCCTTGGTCCCGCCCTCACCCCACCCTGTTTAAATCAGCATAAAGAATTTCAGGATTGCCCTATCCGGCTGTATCGGATTTCAGGCTACCACAAGTTTCTCAATTGTTCATTTGACAGCGCTGAACATAAATCTATCAAACCACCAACTTCGTTTGCCGCACCTCACCCCATCTTATTAAAAATGCCACAATTCTTACGTTGTCTCTAAAAAATAATCAAAACTACAGAATCACACAAGTTATTATCTTTTTTAATCTTTTTTTTTTAGAGAAAATAAAAATTGTACCAAGATTTGGCGGGCCATTTTAGATAGGTTTGCGGGCGGTCTTTAAAAAGCTTTAAAATTAAAATTCTATAGCTATAACCTAACCCAAACCCTAAAAGCTTCAATTTTCCGAAAATTCTAAAGCTATGCCGAACCCAAACCCTAAAACCTTTCATTTTTTATTATCCTTTTAGAATTTATAGAACTTTCTTTTCCATGGTCGACATACTTCGCTGTAGCCAATTTTGTTTATGTTTATTTTATATAAGGGATGGGAGGGCGCCTTCCCCTCAACCACTCCCCTATTATTTTTCTTAATTTTTTAATTAAATTTACTAGTTTCCCCCCGCAAGGGGAGGTAATAATTAAATAAGAAACACATAATTCAAAGTCAAAGGAAGGAATTCTCCTTCCAAGCAACCGGTAGCGTTGTGACGTCACGGTCGATATACTTCACTTCAGCCATAAATTTTCTAGGAATGGCAGCATATGCAAAAAATTGATTGAAAATGGGAAGAATATTAAAATTTCATTCGACTAGTCCAGACTCTGTACATTTCAAATTCTCTCATTTTTAAAGTCAAATGAGCTTGTGATGAAACGGCCGCCTTTGCCTGAAGTCAAATACACCTTTCTTCACACACTGAAGAGTTTTTATTTTCTGTGAATTCGTTTCTAAAGAGAGTTCTATCGAGGTGCGTTTTACTTCGCTTTGGTTTTAGCAAAGAGGTGCGCATTACCACGCTTGGTCAATTAAAAAATATATTTTAAAATAAAATTCCAGATTTAGAACTTCTTATAATAACAGAACAACCAGACATGATTGCTGGTTCTGACACTTGGTTGAACCCCAACATATATAACTCTGAAGTTTTTAGCAGCAATTATAATATATTTATAAAAGATAGAACAGACAACCGTGGTGGCGTCCTACTTGCAATAAAATCAACTCTCATAGCTGAACCAAACTTTCTATATAGAATTTGTTTTTTTGTAAAATAGTTACACCAAACACATCACCATATATTGTAGGCAGTATATATAGGCCACCAAATACAAACATAGAATACATGAGGAATCTCTGCAGTCAACTAAATTCTATTAAAGAAAATAATAAAATTGCTGTAATTTGGACTATGTGGGACTTTAATTATCCAGATATAAATTGGAAAAACTATACAATTGATATCCACCAAAATAATAAATAAATAAATGAACATTTAGACACTATAAACAACATAAACCTAGAACAGATAGTAAAAAAAGCAACTAGGAAAAACAAAATACTAGATTTATCCTAGCAAACAGACCAGGACTAGTACTAGACTGCACAATAATTCCTGGGCTGTCTGACCATGATATTGTTAGAGTAACCAATACAATCAAAACTAAAATAAATAAGATACATAGAAGAACAATATATCTTTGGAATAAATCCAACTTAATAAAATTACACCAATCAGCTTCTAATTTCCAACAAAATTTCATAAGTAAATTCAGCATAGATAGTCCCGTAAAAGAAATATGGAAGGAAATAAAAAAAAAACTCTAAAAACCATAATGGTTCAGAATGTTCCAACAAAAATAACTTCAAATAGAATTAATAAATGCTGGTTCAATTTTAAATTAAAAAAGTTATTCAAACTAAAGGAGAACTTATTTAAGAAATTTAAGGCTACAAATGTATAAAGGATATACAAAAAATACTTTAAAATTAAACACTTGACACAAAAAATTAGCCGTAACCTCCAATATGATTATATAAACAATGTGATAACTTAAGATAACAATAAAAACTTATAGTCCTTTATCAAATAAAAAAAATGGAGCCTACAGGTATAGCCACACTAAAAGGCTCAAATAATAAAACCTATGATGATAATGAGACTAAAGCTAATATCCTCAACTCATATTTTGCATCATCATATTCTGCCTCAGGCGACAAGGAAATTTCAATAAATTTAAATGAAATGGAAGAAATAGGTAACATAACTGTGGATGAGATAAGTATACATTCACTTCTAAAAAACTTTAAAATAAACAAAGCTACTGGCCCAGATGAATTGTCTGCTAGGTTATTCAAAGAATTAAGCAATGAACTGTCCCCAATCCTTGTAGTTCTTTTTCAAGCCTCTCTAAACCAAGGTAAAGTGCTCCAGGATTGGAAATTAGCCAATGTAACGCCACTCTTTAAGAAAGGTGATGAGTCAGACTCTGGTAGTTATAGACCTGTATCACTTACTAGTATCACCTGTAAATTACTTGAACACATTATTTATAGCAGAATAGTTAACCACCGAGACAAATATAATGCCCTATGCCCACACCAACATGGCTTTAGAAAGAACAGATCATGTGAAACACAATTGATAGATCTAATAGATGAACTATCAAAAGGCTTAGATAATAATGATCAAATAGATACAATATTACTAGACTTCTCAAAAGCATTTGACAAAGTTCACCACCTTAGTTTACTTAAAAAACTTAAATACTTTGGAATGTCAGGTCCCTTACATCACTGGATCCAAGATTTCCTATTGGATAGGGAGCAAACTGTAATAATTAATGGATCTAAATCTACACCAATAAAGGTAAACTCAGGAGTTCCACAAGGAACTGTCCTAGGTCCCTAACTATTTTAAATTTATATAAATGATTTACCCAACAATATCTCAACAGGAACAAAAGTTAGGTTATTTGCTGATGATTGTATAATCTATAGAACAATCAAGTCAGAACAAGATAGCAAAATTTTACAAAAAGACTTAGATGAATTAATAAAATGGGAAACTAACTGGAGTATGTCCTTCCACGCTGAAAAATGTCAACTGCTAAGAGTAACAAAGAAAAAGAAACAAATGACTTTAAAATGCTTCATTCATGGTAAAGAAATAACCCAAACTAAAAATGCAAAATACTTAGGAGTCATAATAAATGAGGAACTATCTTGGGACCCCCATGTCAATGAAGTTATTAAAAAAGTAAACAAAACCTTAGGCTTTATAAAAAGAAACTTTTACAAATGTAACTAAGATATAAAATTAAAATGCTACCTCGCCCTGGTGAGACCTATACTAGAATATGCATCTTCTGTATGGGACCCATCCACCAAAGAAAATATTGATAAGTTAGAACAAATCCAAAAAGAGCTGCCAGATTCATTACTGGAGAATATTCACTACTGACAAGAGTAACACCATTAGTTAAATCATTAAACCTCGAAACACTAGAGAATATAAGAACCAAGAGTAAATTAGTAATTATACATAAGGCAATTAACTCTAATTTAGAAATACAACACAAAGATAACTTAATACAACCCTCAGATAGACACAAAGATAAAAACAACTTTTTTATTCCATATGCAAGAACAAACACATGCAAATTTTCTTTCTTTCTGTCCGGTATTCGGGCGTGGATGGGTTGCCTTAAGAAACCAGTAAAGCCAACACTTTCCGGCATCCTTCCGTCTGGCGAGACGATGGTGCATCACCGTTGGGTTGGGTTGCATTTTCTCGAGTGGCTGTGCAGTCCTATCCTTGAGTGACAGTCTTTGCCACAGTTTTTACACACCAGTTCTGTGCTTCCAAATGTTTTGGCCTTTCTCCTAGCTCTTCTGTCTGCAGCCTCCTCCATTCTTCGCTCCTCGGCTACTATGACGCCCTCTTTGACAACTGTGCGCCACGTAGATGGGTCTTCTGCCTTACACTCCCAGTCACTTGTATGTATTTTGGATGCTTTCATGACAGACATCTTTAAATCGCAAGTGTGGGCGAACTGTTTTCCTCTTTCCTGAAGCAAGTTCACCATATAGGAGGTCCTTCGGGATGCGGATTGGGCTCATTCTTTTGACATGTCCTAGCCACCTCAGGCGTCTTTCACTAAGAATTGAGAACATGCTTTGGGTATTGGCACGCGTTAGGACCTCACTATTAGGCACTTTGTCTTGCCATTTAATAATTTAAAAAACTCTAGTAAGAATACAGGACTAAACACAAACCATAGAAATAGGTAGGATGCGGCGCAGGCATCTCAAATGGAAGCTGTTAAGCTTACGCTCTTGTGATGTATAAGTGGTCCATGTCTCGCTCCCATAAAGTATTGTACTGATGACACAGGCTCGATAGACGCACAGTTTGGTTTTCTCCGTTAGCTTGGTGTTTTGCCAGACCCGCTTATTTAGTTTAGCCATTGTTGCGGCTGCCTTGCCAATTCTGCTGTTTATTTCTTCTTCAATGGACAGTGTATTTGAGACCTTGAATCCCAAGTAGGTGAAGCTGTCCACAACCTCCAAGTTTTCATTATCGATATTTATGGTAGGAGGAGGTCGAGTGTCTTGGGCCATGATGTTTGTCTTTTTCAAGCTGATTTGCAGACCAAATTCTTTGCAGGCATTGGAGAAGCTTGACACGAGTTGTTGCAAACCAAATTCTGTATGTGCTGTTAGTGCCGCATCATCCGCAAATAGTAGCTCTCGAATTAGGACATGTGTCGTTTTGGTCTTGGCTCGGAGGCGGGCAGTGTTGAAAAGTCCTCCATCAGCTCTGGTATGTAACCAGATTCCCTCACTGCTATCCTTGAATGTGTGTCGAAGAAGTACAGAGAAGAATATTGCGAAGAGTGTTGGTGCGAGTACACAACCTTGTTTAACTCCGCTGCTGACAGGGAAGGCCTCTGACTTAGCTCCATCGAACTGCACTGTGCCAAGAATATTTTCATGGAACTGTCTGATGATGGCAAGTAGGTGAGGGGGACAGCCAGTTTTTGCCAGTATTTGGAATAGCCGTTGCGACTGACTAAGTCGAAGGCTTTTGTAAGGTCTACAAATGCAATGTATAGTGGCATCTGCTGCTCTCTGCATTTTTCCTGGAGCTGTCGTATGGAGAACACCATGTCTATAGTAGACCGACCGAACCGGAAACCGCACTGAGATTCTGGATAGACGCGGGATGCTAGGCTCTGTAAACGTGTTAGTATAACGCGGGCAAAGGTCTTTCCTACAATACTAAGGAGTGAAATGCCGCGATAATTATTGCAATCACTCCTATCACTTTGGTTTTATATAGTGTCACTATATTTGCATCCTTTAAGTCTTGGGGTATGTAGCCCTGTTCCCAGCAGAGGGACAGAATCTCGTGCAATTGTTGGAGTAAAGCTGTCTTGCCACTCTTTAGAACCTCTGGTGGTATTCCATCATTCCCAGGCGCTTTTCCACAAGCTATAGAATTCAATTGCTTTGCTCAGCTCTTCCTGTGTGGGCACGACATCAAGTTCTTCCATGAGTGGCATATCTGGGATGTCATCTAGAGCGGTGCTGGAGACTGTGGTAACTGTTGAATACAATTCCAGATAATGCTCAACCCACCGTTTTAGCTGTGCTGCCTGGTATTGAATAATATCTCCACTTTTGGACTTTAGGGGAGCAACATTTGACGTCAAGGGGCCAGTTGCCTTTTTGATGTTTTCGTACATGACTTTTGCATTGCCCATGTCTGCAGCTGATTGTATACTGGAACAGAGCTTAAGCCAGTAGGTATTGACACATTTACGTGCAACCTTTTGGGCAAGTGACTTAGTTGTTTTTAAGGCATGCAAATTGTCGGGTGTAGGCTTTTCCTTGTAAGCCATAAGAGCTTTCCTTTTTGCTTCAGTGACAGGTTTCATCTCGTCCCAATGTTCGTCAAACCAGTCAGTGTTTTTGTGATATTTTTTGCCAAAGGCTTGTATTGCGGATGTATAGATTGTGTCTCTCAGATGCGTCCATTTGGAGTCAATGGTGACGCATGGGGACATCTTTGAGAGACTTTCGTTCACCTTGCGTTATCGCAGGGTCTTTCATGCAGGAGGTATTAATGCGTGGACTTCCCTTTTTCTTTGTGTGGTACGAGTTTTTCCTCATTATTCGTACTTTTCTGGCGACAAGGGAATGATCCGTGTCGCAGTCGGAACTGTGATAGCTGCGAGTGAGTAGGACGCTAGCTAGTTGTGCACGCCTGGTGATAATGAGGTCCAGCTGGTGCCATTGGTGGGATCGAGGGTGTCTCCAAGATACTTGATGTATATCCTTGCACTTGAAGAAAGTGTTGGTCACACACAAGCCTCGTGAGCAGCACAATTCCAGAAGCCTTTGTCCATTTTCATTTAACTTTCCTCTTCCAAATAGTCCAAGGCAGGTGGGCCAGGCTTCGTGGTCGCTCCCCACTCTAGCATTGAAATCTCCTAGGAGATAGATTGCCTCGTCTTTGTGGATGCCGGCTATTGCCTGGTCTAACGCTCCATAGAACTGGTCCTTCTCTTCCGGAGTTGAATAGAGTGTTGGGGCATACACACTAAGAATGTTTGCTGGGCCCGCAGTTGTTCTGAGTCTTAGAGTGAGGATCCTCTCCGTGCCTGATGACGGTGGTTCAATGGATGGTAGAAGAGTGTTTTTAACAGCGAAACCCACACCATGCTGTCTAGGTTCGTCTTTCGGTCTGCCTTGCCAGAAGAAGGTGTAATTGGCCTCTTTGAGTGAACCGTTGTCTGGGAGCCTGGTCTCCTGAAGGCATGCTATGTCAATCTTTAGCCTTTTAAGTTCTCTATCGATTATTCCTGTCTTCCGTGTGTCGTTTATGGACTGCAGATCATCAGTGATGCCGGGACACATAGTCCTCACGTTCCAGCTAGCGATTCGAAGAGCTGGGGTCTTCTTTTTCTTTTTTGTATTTCTTGGTGCAGGGCTTAGTGGCCCACTTGTTGAGTGGTACTCTAATCTCCACGCACCCAGTGGAGAAGGCAGGCCATGACGGGATAGCACCTATTTGACTGGGGGCTGCCCAGTTTGAGGCGGGCGGTAGCTGTCCAGTGAGACATTGGTAGTCTCTCCCACCGTCGGAAGCAGCCCCTGGCGCCTAGCTCTACGTCAATTGAGCTTTGGCTTATAACCGGTAACTGCTGCTTCCCGTGTTTTGTCGACACCTTGCGGCGACGCTGGAGTGTCCTCTCCAGAGGTGATGCAAGCCTGGGCGGGTATTATGGAGAATTAGCTGCTGCCCATACAGCATATCCCCCCTCTCCACGTCAATGGTGTAACCAAGGGAACGACTTGCGTCGATGCAGCTTGGCTGCCATTGGCGTCGCAGGAGCTGCCGGTATGTACATAAGTCTTATGTATAGACCGCCTGTAGGTGCTCCAATTCCTGATTTTCTTTCAGGGTTTACTCCCTTAGCCTTTCCCGCAAGGCAGGTATAGCCGCAAGGCAGCGGAGGATTTGTATTCGGAGTTTCCTTCTCCTAGATGAACTACCAGCCAAGGTTTTAACGAGCATCATCTACCCGTAGGGGTGCCAGAACCGGGGTTTGAACCCGTGACCGATTTTTATTTTTATTTTAGAATTGTTTTTGTACCGCAGCGCACTAACACTTTGACCACCGCGCCCCCNGAATAGCCCGTTGCGACTGACTAAGTCGAAGGCTTTTGTAAGGTCCACAAATGCAATGTATAGTGGCATCTGCTGCTCTCTGCATTTTTCCTGGAGCTGTCGTATGGAGAACACCATGTCTATGGTAGACCGACCGGACCGGAAACCACACTGAGATTCTGGATAGACGCGGGATGCTAGGCTTTGTAAACGTTTTAGTATAACGCGGGCAAAGGTCTTTCCTACAATACTAAGGAGTGAAATGCCGCGATAATTATTGCAATCACTCCTATCACCTTTGTTTTTATATAGTGTCACTATATTTGCATCCTTTAGGTCTTGGGGGATGTAGCCCTGTTCCCAGCAGAGGGACAGAATCTCGTGCAATGGTTGGAGTAAAGCTGTCTTGCCACTCTTTAGAACCTCTGGTGGTATTCCATCATTCCCAGGCGCTTTTCCACAAGCTAGACTGTCAATTGCTTTGCTCAGCTCTTCCTGTGTGGGCACGACATCAAGTTCTTCCATGAGTGGCATATCTGGGATGTCATCTAGAGCGGTGCTGGAGACTGTGGTAACTGTTGAATACAATTCCAGATAATGCTCAACCCACCGTTTTAGCTGTGCTGCCTGGTCTTGAATAATTTCTCCATTTTTGGACTTTAGGGGAGCAGCTTTTGACGTCAAGGGGCCCGTTGCCTTTTTGATGTTTTCGTACATGACTTTTGCATTGCCCATGTCTGCAGCTGATTGTATACTGGAACAGAGCTTAAGCCAGTAGGTATTGACACATTTACGTGCAACCTTTTGGGCAAGTGACTTAGCTGTTTTTAAAGCATGCAAATTGTCAGGTGTAGGCTTTTCCTTGTAAGCCATAAGAGCTTTCCTTTTTGCTTCAGTGACGGGTTTCATCTCGTCCCAATGTTCATCAAACCAGTCCGTGTTTTTGTGAGATTTTTTGCCAAAGGCTTGTATTGCGGATGTATAGATTGTGTCTCTCAGTTGCGTCCATTTGGAGTCAATGGTGACGCATGGGGACATCTTTGAGAGACTTTCCTTCACCTTGTCTTTGAACAGCTGCGCTATCGCAGGGTCTTTCATGCAGGAGGTATTGATGCGTGGACTTCCCTTTTTCTTTGTGTGGTACGAGTTTTTCCTCATTATTCGTACTTTGCTGGCGACAAGGGAATGATCCGTGTCACAGTCGGCACTGTGATAGCTGCGAGTGAGTAGGACGCTAGCTAGTTGTGCACGCCTGGTGATAATGAGGTCCAGCTGGTGCCATTGGTGGGATCGAGGGTGTCTCCAAGATACTTGATGTATATCCTTGCACTTGAAGAAAGTGTTGGTCACACACAAGCCTCGTGAGCAGCACAATTCCAGAAGCCTTTGTCCATTTTCATTTAACTTTCCTCTTCCAAATAGTCCAAGGCAGGTGGGCCAGGCTTCGTGGTCGCTCCCCACTCTAGCATTGAAATCTCCTAGGAGATAGATTGCCTCGTCTTTGTGGATGCCGGCTATTGCCTGGTCTAACGCTCCATAGAACTGGTCCTTCTCTTCCGGAGTTGAATAGAGTGTTGGGGCATACACACTAAGAATGTTTGCTGGGCCCGCAGTTGTTCTGAGTCTTAGAGTGAGGATCCTCTCCGTGCCTGATGACGGTGGTTCAATGGATGGTAGAAGAGTGTTTTTAACAGCGAAACCCACACCATGCTGTCTAGGTTCGTCTTTCGGTCTGCCTTGCCAGAAGAAGGTGTAATTGGCCTCTTTGAGTGAACCGTTGTCTGGGAGCCTGGTCTCCTGAAGGCATGCTATGTCAATCTTTAGCCTTTTAAGTTCTCTATCGATTATTCCTGTCTTCCGTGTGTCGTTTATGGACTGCAGATCATCAGTGATGCCGGGACACATAGTCCTCACGTTCCAGCTAGCGATTCGAAGAGCTGGGGTCTTCTTTTTCTTTTTTGTATTTCTTGGTGCAGGGCTTAGTGGCCCACTTGTTGAGTGGTACTCTAATCTCCACGCACCCAGTGGAGAAGGCAGGCCATGACGGGATAGCACCTATTTGACTGGGGGCTGCCCAGTTTGAGGCGGGCGGTAGCTGTCCAGTGAGACATTGGTAGTCTCTCCCATCGTCGGAAGCAGCCCCTGGCGCCTAGCTCTACGTCAATTGAGCTTTGGCTTATAACCGGTAACTGCTGCTTCCCGTGTTTTGTCGTCACCTTGCGGCGACGCTGGAGTGTCCTCTCCAGAGGTGATGCAAGCCTGGGCGGGTATTATGGAGTATTAGCTGCTGCCCATACAGCATATCCCCCCTCTCCACGTCAATGGTGTAACCAAGGGAACGACTTGCGTCGATGCAGCTTGGCTGCCACTGGCGTCGCAGGAGCTGCCGGTATGTACATAAGTCTTATGTATAGACCGCCTGTAGGTGACCAATTCCTGATTTTCTTTCAGGGTTTACTCCCTTAGCCTTTCCCGCAAAGCAGGTATAGCCGCAAGGCAGCGGAGGACATGTATTCGGAGTTTCCTTCTCCTAGATGAACTACCAGCCAAGGTTTTAACGAGCATCATCTACCCGTAGGGGTGCCAGAACCAGGATTTGAACCCGTGACGGATTTATTATTTTTATTTTGGAATTTTTGGTGCCGCAGCGCACTAACACTTTGACCACTGCGCCCCATCATTAAAAACTCTAGTAAGAATACAGGACTAAACACAAACCATAGAAATAGGTAGGACGCAATAATCTTCTGTACAGAAGGAATGTCTGTAACATATAAGATAAGATAAGATATTTCAACTTAGTTTTCTTCTTAAGTTTGGCAACAATAACAATGTGCCTATTGTATTTATTGCATGTTCTGTTGCCCTTGATACTATATGCTAGATCTGCAGTTTAACTATTTGTTTAGTTTATTTAAAACATTAGTTCCATATACGGTAAAAATCAAAATATAGTATACGCACACAAAATACGATTTTTGTAAAACGTCACCTTCATAGGTATTTTGAAAATACCAATAATTATGCAACATTTAATCATCACTAATTTTAAATAATGAAGTCCCTTATTTTGGGGCTGTCCATAAATGACGTCACGCGATTTTGGGCGATTTTTTTACCCCCTCCCCACTACGTCACGCGTCGTCACAAAATTGTAGACCCCCCCCTTCAATAATACGTCACAAAACTTAGACCCCCCCCCCTTCCAAAGAAAAAAATAATTTAAAAAACTTTATTTTCTATTTGAAAATAAGTAGACCTATGTTTCAAATCTCTTTTTTATCATTTAAGTATTTATTTAGTGTAGGTCTACATTGTAATAATATAGCACGCGTGAAGCTATGTAAAAAGACATTAAATAAATTGTTAGCCAGTGATTCTCAAACTTTTTCGTATCAGACGACCGGCAAGAATTTTTCCATTTCACCATGTACCATTGCATTCTTTTCCCGTTTTGACAATATTTTCTCTGTACTGATTTGATAGCAAAATGAGTCCCTACACAGCGTAAAGCCCTATAAGATAAAGTATGAATTCGGCTTGTTTTATATATTACAATTTTTAAAAAAATTGTTTAGTTGCCAAGGCATAGCAAGACAGCTAACGAACATTGCAGCGGTAATGTCAAAAACCATTTGATGTGATTAACCTTCGCGATTAAGCTTGCGAATGTGACTATTGATATTACAAGGATCATTGCATTGTTAATAGACCTAGAATGTGTAGATACAAGACAATTCCTCGCATTGATTTCGATCTTCTAATGACAATTTTCCTGCTAAGTATATGCACATTAAAGGCGTTTGATCTAAAAATCACATTGATATCACATCTTATGTTTTCTAAAAATTATTAGGTGTGCGCTGGAAGAGGAAAATGGCCAACATTGTACGAACCCCACAATTGTGCAGGAAAGTAGGGTGTCATCTTGTGCATCGCAAAATAAAGTAATTCCTTCAAGTTGAGGACTGAAAAAATACTATGAAATTATTAAAATATCCAATATTATCATAACTTTTCATTCCGAAGCTCACAAGTTTTTTTTTTTTTTTCAATTCTTTTTTCTTCATGATTTTACAACTACGTACGTCACACAACTGTTGTAAATATAATGTCACCAATGGACGAGGCGTGTTTGAATTGTTGCATTGTCTTACGGAATTTATAAACTAATTAAAAATACATGGCTACCGCTATTGGTCTTTTTAACCAAGTGTCGGTAAACAGCGATAAATAATCTCATTTGGGGCTGAAAAGGGAACTCTTGGGGATAATGCTGAATCATTGTGGGCATAGAAAATTGCTAGAATCCGCTACTTTTAGTCAAACAGTAATGTTAACATAAACTTTTATAACTTTAATATTTAGGTATCCTATAGAACTGGTTCGTTTTTTAAACCGTTTAACCGGCCTTCAAAAAACGAAATGTGTTGCCATCCTTAGATTATATTTTATTTTACTGCATACAAATTAAACATTGACTACTGTTAACTCTTTGTTTATATCAAAAATTCATATAAAAATTATATGTTTAAAATATATTTTATTAAAATTACTCAATTGACTGATGAACATCCCGTAAGAAAGAGGTCGGCGAACAGGGGTAGATTACCTCATCTGGGGTCAAATGGAATTTTTGGGGGTAATGCAGACTCATTTGGGACATATAACATCCACTACACTCACCCAGATATATTCAAATACGACATGTGTACGTGTACGCTTGGAACATATGCCCACTATTGAACCTGTTCCTTTGACAACTATGTAGATTTCTTACCTACGTACTATACGAAGACACCTAAGTCCACCCTACTTTCATTTATATTGACCCGAGTGACAATAATCTTAATCCATGTGACTTAACTGTAACAAGTATCCCTTCATTCATATTTAAAATTAATGCCTTAAAAACTGAGATAAGAAGAAAAGTTGTCCTCTCGAATTGCGATGTCAAGAATTTGATGCATTCAATAAAGTTAATGATTACTTTCGACTAATTTTAAATGGACACATTTATCAGGCGTTTGACCAAAAACCAATTGAAAAATTATATCAACCTTAAAACTTTTATAATTGTATCAAATAGATTCCCCTATCCACTCCCACCCCCACCCCCATAGATATTCCGGGTCATTTTGACTTAAAATATTTACATATAATCCCATTAAGATTTTTTAGACATTTCCTTTTTGTAAAACTCACAAGTTGCAGTTTCGGGGGAGGGGGGGATAACCACCCCCCAAAAAAAAAAAAAGTTCGCAGACTCCTGCCGCAATGGAACCAAACGAAGCTGAGGTTACATCACAAACGCTTTGATGTCAACATCAAATGACGCAGGGTAACGATTTCTTATGTTCTCGTGTGGGTTCTCAAACTTAAGAATTATATTTATATTTAATTTTCATGTCCTGGTAACTTACGCTAACCGGCGTCTGATGCCTATCGACCGGCACTTTGAGAAGCACTGATTTAAAAAAAAAAAAGTCATTAAATAAATTTTAAGCGAGCAAATATTTCAGTGGAACTTTTACTAAAGTTACCCTTTTGATGTGACGTCACATTTCTTCAACCCCCTCCCTCCCCCACGTCACGCATCGTCACAAAAGTGAGACCCCCTCCCCCTAGGTGCGTGACGTCATTTATGGACGGCCCCTTTCTGTCACTATGGTTTTTCATCCAACTGTGTACTTGCCCATCATCTTCTTAATCTTATAGTTTCAAATCCAGTTGTATTTTTTAGAATAATTTAAAGTCTTTCCAATAAACATTAAATGACTTTAAAAGATAATTATAATTTGGTTCCATTTTCATACATTTCACTACACTAGATATTTCAAAAGAACATTAAAACTAACACACACACAAAAAACAGAGTTTTAGAAAATAATTTTTTTTTAAAAATTGCTTTCAGCAATGATCATAAGATTGACTAAAATGATAAATAAAAAATAGCCTAAAAATAATCATTACTATAAAAACAAATTTTTTAGAACAAGATGAGGTCAGCACAGATGATTTTCAATCTTCTAATGGCATTGAAGAATGCATTTCAAGATTTCATGCAAGCTTATCAAAGTGAGTTTAATAGTTAAATTGAAATGCCCATTATTAGATTTCAACATAAAATAATAAATATAATTTTTCATTTTTTTACAGCACTAGAGCCAAAGTATGCCTCTTGTTTTAATATAAGATGTGCCCTTTTTACACTTTCTCTTACATTTTTGTAAGATTTTTAAAATGTTAGTAATTTATTGTGAGCATTCCAAGAGAGAGAGAGAAGAAAAATAAAATAGAACTTTTGAGATAAAAATTGAGTTTCACATGCCGATGATCTGTTTCAGGTTGTGCAGAGATGATGATGTTGAATTTTGGAATTGGGCAAGAAAGACAGAGTTAAAAAAGAAACAGTCTGGATCATTGTGTGATTCCAATCTGCAAAATAATAAAACAATACAAACTGAGGAGATCTATAGAAAGCTTGTTAGACATGAATATTAAAGAACTTAAAAAACTTGATGTTAACAGTAAATTAAAGATTAAAAAATGCGAATTTTTTTTATCAAGAGCAGTTTTTAAGTAACAGTTGTCATAAAGTTTACATTTTTCACATTTATAATTATGAATTTCATTAATTAACAGCACCATTTATATTATACTTTCATTTCATTTATCTTAAATATTTTTACTCTGACGAAGACTAATTGTCAAAAAAAAACTTTTCTCTAAGTAAATTAAGTGTTTTAAACCTTAAGTGTATTAAAAATAAAACAAGTATGTAATTTTTTGTATCTTTTTTCGATTTTTTAAATGCATTTCATTATACCTAACTAGATTGAATTGTAAATACTATTATGAATTAATCTTATAATGCAACATACATAATTAAATCCATTGCTGAAAATTAATAAGAATGAGTTATGACATTTATAGTCTACACATTATAAACATACACAAAAACTGTAAATTATATTGGCCCCTTATTAATAATTATTTCTCTAATCATTTATAAAAATTCAAGGATTATACGTTTTTTTAACAAAACTAAACTTTTATGCATTATGGGTATAAAAATATAAAAAATGATGCACTGTAATACATTTTGAAAAAAGTTTTTTAAATTTGTAATTCTACAGTTAGCTTCCAAAAGATATTTTTAAAAGCATAGAATGTTTTTACTCTAAAAGTATGTAGTTCCATCGTAAGAACATTATTGTATGTTATTTCAATGCTTAATTAATAATATTATTATTGATATCTTTTAATAGCTCAGATTCTCTAAATCAACCTTTGTTAATTTGTTATCTGTGACACAAAGTGTAAAAGCAGAGGATTTATTTAGATTTTAAATATAAGGAAACAATACTTGTTATATTTTAAATTGGATTAATTTTATATAAACTATTTTAGTCTCTAATTAACCCATTTACATATTCAATTAATATTATTTTTCTTCAATTATCATTATTATTTCTAAAACCAAAATAAAGATATTTTTAAACATAATCCATTATATGTAATAATTTACTTTCAAAATGTATGTATTTCAGCTATGGCTTTTTTTCTTGTATTTTTTCTGACTTTTGTATTGAAATAAAACACCAGAGTTGATATTTTAAATTATTTAACTTTTTTAAAACAAAGATTGATTGTGATCATTTGTGGTTAACAGCCAGAACTGAGAACTGGCAACACTCTGACTTGAGCCGAGCATTTAAATCAAGCACGAATATCGTCTTAATTCTTTCCTTACGTTCCTCGGGCAAAGCATCCTACATTGCACAGTGTCTGATCCAGTGCTTTCGTTTTCTCTAAGGCTCATCAACATACTATGTCTCCTCATCTCATAGAGTCTTGCTCTTCGCACTTTTCCTGTGTGTTCCATTCTGGAGCCCCTTTTGCTCAAATGTTCTAGTCTTTCATGACATTGTGTCATATTTCGATCCATTTACTTTCTCTTTAATTTCCGATTATTGCTTGACAACAGATCTCCTGCAGGTTTATAGTTGTTTTTTTAAAATTTAAAATCTTGGCTCACAATTGATTTTTAAAAAAAATAGTTTCTTAGACATCAGAGTCTGTTGATAAAAGTCTGAAATCTTTTAGAGTTAGTGGTAGTTACGGTTGTTCTCCTTGTTTCTGATCCATACAATGGGACAGGGCTCACGTTGGCATTAAAGAAGACATAAGTCCCAAACGGCATATTGACCTCACTCTGAAGATATCTACTTGTTCTATATTTTGGTTATCCAATTTTACGTTTCAAGCCTCTCTTAAGACTGTAATTTCCATGGTGTTAGTGTGTCTGAGCTTATAAAATGAATTTTTTAAAACATTATTGACGTCTTCAGAATATTTTACATTATCTCTTACAGATGCAGCTTTTAAATATAAAATTATTTCGTCATACGCTTATAATAAGGTGGAAGTGTAGACCTGCAATTTTTTTACGAGTTTAAAATGTTAATAATGCGTTGGTTTTCCTGGTCGACAGCAGAGCATATTTTTCATCTCAATTTTGATAAATAAAGCTATTCGCTGCTACCAAATAGAATGTGATTATGTGTTGTGATAAGAACAGATAATAGTAATCTAGACTCAACAAGATATTTTTCAGATAGTCTTTTCATAGGTAGTAGTGTATGGAAGGGTGGTGGGGGCGCTCTGCCCAGGGCGGCACACATTTAGAAGGGGGCCGTTTTTGGGTATTTAAAGAGTACAGTAAATACCGGCCATCTTCATTTTTTTAAAGGGAGAAAACCAATGTGAAACAAAAATTTCGTAATTTGGAGTCTTAATTAATAGGCCCCCTGCAATTGCTTGATTACATTGTGGTTATTATAACTAACGCAAACTCGTTCAAAAGTTTAAGATCGTTTATAAAAGGTATTAATTTCATTGGAAAATTAAGAGCCATAAGGTACAAGTGGCACAATGAAAATATCTCACAAAAATACGTCACCGCTGGCAGGGCTGGCTGTCACGGTAAGATTATATGGTGTAAAAATGACTGAGCGAAAATGTAGGGTGAATGGTAAACAAAGCGTGAACACCAGTTCACTTGAATAGTTGTTCACTGAGTGTTCACATGGGAGTGTGTAGAGACGTCATGTGAGTGGGTGATGAGTGGATAGTGTGTGATATAAGCAGGCGGAGGGGCGACTGAGGGGAGAGAACTTATTTAGCCATTGGAAGGAGAGAACATTTTGAGCGTGGACCACAAGGGTCGTTTTTTTTTTTTTTTTTTTTGTTGTTGTTGATCGAGGCGGGTTGACCGGGAACGAGTGCATATAGAACTTTATATATAGAGAGAGAGACGAACACAGTGAAAGTATTCTTTGATAGCTTCTACAACTATATTGCCATGGATATACATAAGTCCATATATGATGTAAATAAACTTAAGCGTCTTGGGAAAAAAATCAACATCTGTCCCAAATGTGTGAATCCCCTCCATGGGCCTAACGTCATTATTGACGGGTGAAAAATTGGAGACCGCCCCGGGCGGAAAGAGTTCTAATTACGCCACTTTTCACAGGATGTTGCAAAATAGTGACAACAGACGAAGATGGTCACTGTTGAGTGATTTATTCGCTCTTCAGTCAGAAAGAAGACTGCTGCAGATTGTTGGCTAGTAATGTTGATAAATTATCTCCAAATTAATTATGAAACTGGATTTGAAAATTGATGGAAACGTCCGTTGAAAGTTGTAAAAAACGTATGTATTGATTTACTACTGGGGGCCGCGGTGGTCGGGTGGCAAGCGCGCTTGTTTGGCGTTTCGATGGTCACGAGATCGAATACATGGGAATCCAAGGACTTGTTCCCGGAGCCTAAGGCACCACCCAGCTCCAAATGGGCGAAAAGTGGCGGGGTAATGCGTGGAACCCTTAGCTGCATCACTTGCAAAAAAAAAAAAACCCAACAACTGCTGCCTTGCAGATGGTCTTGGCTGACCAAAGGCTATGGAAGCAAATCCAGAAAATAAAGCGGGCTGAAGTCGGCCAATTGGCGCGAAACTCGTGGCACCCATGAAAAGGGTAAAGTAACTTCTGTAGGCTAGACAAAACAGCAGAATTGGCAAGGCAGCTGCAACAATGGCTAAACTAAATAAGCGGGTCTGGCAAAACGCTAAGCTAACGGAAAAAAACCAAACTATGCGTCTATCGAGCTTGTGTCATCAGTACACTACTACATGGGAGTGAGACATCGACCACTTATACATCACAAAAGCGTAAGCTTAACAGCTTCCATTTGAGATGCCTGCGCCGCATCCTTGGTATTAAATGGCAACAGCTTGATAGTTTTGTTGTAGATTATATAGTGGACAGTGTTCTATCTGTGCATCATGTCAACACTGACTCTTTCCGTCGTCTCTTCCACCAAATCACACAAGGCCGACAATATCCACCCTGTCGGCATACCGTAACAAAGCAGTTGGAAGAATGTTTCAAGTTGAAGAAACGAGAACTCAAAGATACACTATGTTCAGTGAATTGTGTTTGCACTACAGCAGACTGCTGGAAGTCTCAGAGGTGCAGCTTTTTGGGAATAACCGTGCATTGGTTAGATAATCATACCCTGTCATGTAAGGCTGCCATTTTTGCTGTTCGTCAACTAAAGGGCAAACATACTTACGATGTAATAGCAAAGACACTGGAGGAGATCTTTAAAGAGTATGAGTTGCAAAATAAGATATGTTTCACTGTGACTGACAGTGGGTCAAACTTTGAAAAAGCATTCCGTCTCTGTTCAGTTGATGGGTCTGAAGATAGCAGCGTGGAAATGGATCAGAATGGTGAGGACAATGCTAATGATTCAGATATTCAGTATCAGGAGATTGATGAGACCTTGAGTCCAACAAGCATTGCAGATGACGATCGGTCCTGTATCACCTTCCGGTACGTTGGAAGTGTGCCTGTCATTTGCTCAGCCTTGTAGCAACAAGTGACTGTGCCAAAATTGATGATGGACTTTTTAAGAGAACATCAGTTCAGACATTTTCAAAGTTGACAGCCCTCTGGAATAAACAAAACCGATCAGTTGTAGCTTCTGAAAAGATCAAGGATTCACTTTGTATGCTTTTGGTAACACCTGATGAAACCCGGTGGAATTCAATGTATGACGCTGTCACCAGAGTTTACAACATTCACTGTGTAAGGGACATGGAAGTTAAGTTCGACAAACTTTGTGATAAACTTGATATCAAAAGACTACAGCCTGTACAGAAAACATTTGTTAAAGAGTATGTTTCTGTTATGAAGCCTGTTTGCTGTAGACTAGATATTTTGCAGGGTGAAACTAAAAAAAGACATTGGACTTGGTTTCCTTCTACCAACACTTGTCGTGATGAAGGCTCAGTTAAAAGTGTTTCTTGATCAAGGAAAGAATGATTGTCTCGTAATTTGTTCTCCATTCGCTTCATGTCTTTTGGATGCCATCAATAGAAGATTTTCACACATGTTTGCCAGCATTGATGCTCAGCTGGCATCCGTTGTACATCCCAAATTAAAGTTGGGCTGGATAAATGATGATTTACAGTGTTCGCATCTTATTGAAGCACTCAAGAGACGCGTTTTACAATCCCTGGTTGCTCCTACTGATGATCAGAAAACAACGTCGGCTGCTGCTGATGGTACAGATAATCAGCCAGACTTCTTCGCTGGATTGTCAGCCAGACGACATCGTGTGAATGATTCACCTCATGTGAAACAAGAAATTAATAATTACTTGGCAGACACTTCAGGCAGTATTGCATCATTGGACGCCTAGCCACATATCCGTAAAATATACATAGACCTGAAAACATGACTTCCTTCAAGCACTGCTGTTGAAAGGTTGTTTTCATTAGGATGACGAGTATTTTCCCCTCTTCGTTCACGACTGAGCAGTGCGCATTTTAAATGGTTACTTTTCTTCACCTGGCTAAGTGGTAATGGCCAAATAGGTGGCGTTACCCTGTGAACTCTACTAAAATTCATCGTTCATTGTTAGTTTTCCAGATGTGTGCATACCAATGACTTGGTTCGACTGTTTTTACCATAGTATGATGTTTAACCGTTTATGTATCATTTGCTTTTCCATGACAGTCATTTGCTTCATTCATCCATTCATTCATCCATCCATCCATTCATTCACAACATGTGTACAGTAAACATATTAAAAATCTTGTTGCTAAGTACGTTAAGGTATGCCGACATATTTAATATGTTGTCAAAGACCTTTGAATGCTTTGAGGAAAATTGATGAAGCAAGTGTTAACTATTGAACAAAATTTGGTTAAAAATACATTGTCTAAATTAGCCGAAAATGTTGTTTCAGTTTTTCGATGTAAGTGATATAGAGCGATGAATAACGTTTTTGTGTTTTATACGTCGAGTGACCCAAATATTGATATTGGTAAGGCAATAATAAATAAATATTGGTATTGGTATTGCAATACTGGTTTTAGAATTGTATTGGTATTGGTATTGCAATACTGGTTTTAAAATTGTGTTGGTATTGGTATTGCCAGTAATTTTTTTAGTATTGTTAACAACCCTGGTTTTCAGCGTTCGAAAAAAGAAATAGATTAGAATATTTTGGCGTATATCTAATCGTTATTAATTTTAATTAACTTTTCATTTACTTAATTTTAGGAGAAGCTATTTAAAACCTAACATTACTTAAGACTATTGTAAGCAATGTTCAAATTAATAATATTCATTTAGCCAAGGTAACATCCAGCCTTAATATCTTAATAAACTTTTAGAAATCAACTGGTCTTGAATTTATTATTCTGTTGTTTTTTTACCCGTAGGGTAAAATAGTATTCGCTTGACAATATAATTTGAATTATCTAATTTTAAGGAACATTTTCAAGTCCAGCAGATTGCATGGTGTACGAAAATTGTTTCTGTTTTCTAAATTCTACATACCTGTCAAATTCTCACAGAAAATGTTACCGTAATCTTGCCTTTTGAATAATTGAACTTTCTTCTTAACTTTAAAAAAAAAAATTAACATCAATACATAGTTTTGATCAACAAAAATGTGCTTTCTGGTACTTAGACGTAAAGATTCACTTAAAAGGATGAGGTCTCCACATAAAATTTTATCAATAGATAAAGTGTCCTTTGAGTATTCCATGAATTTCTCTTCGAGCAACTTCGGCTTTGCATTTTTTTCTAGCGCTAGACATTTATAAATTTATTTCGCGCACCTTTGACATAGATTCGAAAATAAAAAGATTTTATTGGACTAATATAGTTCCTGCGTCTGTTGGTTTGATGAGCTTTTTATTATTATTATTTATTTTATTAATTTTAAATTTCTAAATTTTTTTGTGCCTTTGTCAGTTCTCTATAGCTTTCAGAAAAATCTCAAAATGGGTCTATGGTATTTCACTATTTTGTACTCTGCCCCTTCCTTGTAAAGTAAGTCGATATTGCAAACGGCTATGGCCATGAATAAGAATGCGTAACAACGTTCTAGAGTACTCAAATAGATTTAATGAAGTGTTTGAGCAAGATTTGAATGTCAGATTCTTTGTTATTGCGTCTTTCTTATACGCCTGTTAACTTTCTAGCCATAATGATGAGGTATAAACACACGTTGAACCTCTGCAAACCATTAGTTTAAGATCGTCATTTATTAAAATCATTTCAGAAATGTAAGCAGATTCAATTTTACTTCTATGAAATGTTTTAAAGATTCTACAATGTCTACTTCTTTATCTTATCTTAGATATACAGACGCTCCTTCTATGCAAAAGATAATTGCGTCCACAGACCATGACAGATGATCTGTTGGCAGCGGTCACAGGCCACGGCTATAAGGGTTCCACGCATTACCCAGCCAGCCGCCTAACTATTGTTAGTTTAGTACCAATTCAGAGCTGGGTGACTCAGGGACTCCCTAGGCCCGGGAACAAATCCTTGGCTTTGCATGGATTCGAGCTCGTGACCATCAGTACGGCAGTCGAGCGCGCTGCCACGCGACCACCGTGCCCCTAGTTCTTTATTTTCAATCGTTACGTATCCAACAGCTGGACTTGTTAGGTGATTATGTGAAATATATGAAGAGCTATCGAGTACAATAGATGAATATTGGGTATCTTGTTCCATAAAAATGATTTCTCGAGATCTATATCTCTTAAAATTGCTATGAGCTCAGTTTGACACTTTTATTCACACGATGTTCTAGGAGTGCTGAATTGTACTCGGCAAGAAAATACAATGTTTCCGGAATATTTCTTTTATTGGCAAAAGTATTGTCCTCTCTGTGACCGAAAAAAAACATTTAATTTTGTCAAGATCTAATAATATCAAAAATTCAAACAAAAACGTCCTGCCACTATGTTTTTTTTCTTTTAAAACGTATTGTTTTTTGTTTGTCAATTCTTTTTTTATCCGATTTCTGACCCTTTAAATTTAAAAACAAAACTTTGGAACTGTTGTGCACATGTTCCTGGGAGGCTACGTTTTAATTTGTTTCTTGAACATTTTTAATTTATTTAATTAAGCAAGTTTATTCATTATTTCTGTTGATGTTTCAAATCAAAAGACATTAAAATAAAAATAACGAGCCAACCCGCGTCGTAGCATGCGCCGCTAATGATTTAGTGACGGTAACATTTTAGGAAAGTAATTTTTCAGGAGACTGAGTGACTATTTTTCTGTCACTGAAGACAACGGAGAGCACGAAGTTATTTTGCCAATGTCGAAAACAAAGCTTACATCCGTCTTGCGAAGATAGTGGGAAATGAACGGCACAAACACAAATATTTTACAAAATTAAAAAATTATTGTCTTAGCCGGGGCTTAAACCTACGACTTTCCGCGTGTTAGGCGAATGTAATAACAGCTACACTACGAAATACATGCTTCTGTGAAAGAACAAAGTAATTGACATCAATTGAACGATTTGTTGGTCTCGATGACCCTCACACTACCTTTATTGCAATCTGTTTGGTCGATGGTGCAGGAAGGCGGTTTGGTATCCGGCATGGTTGAACAATGAAAAGAATTATTTTTTATAGATAAAGTTTTTTAAAAAATAAGCCATGTAAGTAAGCCATACAATTTTTCTAGTAGTTAAATTAAATTAAATCAAATAGGAATCAATTATATTATATGTACCAGAACCATATTTTCATATTCTTACACTAATTCAGCCCCTATGTTTTCCATTTTAGTAGCATTAGTATCAGATGACTTTAAATTCATATTTGAGTTTGAAGTTCTGGCATTTGGCACGTTTACGTGTATAATATCGTTTCTTTATTCCTTTGATTTTTTAATTTTTTAAAATAAACTTTATTTTAGCACTTTTCATTTTATAAGCTAAATAACGAGAAATTAGCCACCCCACCCCCTGTATACACAATGTGCCGCTCCAAGCTTGGCTCGTGTTCAATGTACAGTAAGTTTTGCTTTTAAAATTTTAAGATTTAAGAATTATTTAAGCTACCACTACTTCAGTGCTACCTCATCATACTACTTAAGTGCTTTTCAGAACAGTAGCAAAAATATCATAAGAATTTATATCCAATAAGGAGTTTGAAGTTTTGACGGTTGCCCCCTTGTCCGCCTCCCTTCGCTACACCACTGGGGGCACAAAGCTTTGTGACGTCATATTTCAGGAGTGGATCCTAATTTTTTTAACGAAGTGTTACAAGGGGTAAATAAGGGATGAAAAATCGGCCAAGATTATGGAGTTTGTGGTTTGTTTATTTGTTTTTTCCAAAGACATTTAAATTCAACTTTCAAAATAACACAAACGTTTCACTTAAAATTTTGCACGGCAATGCTCTTTTTTTTTCTTAAACCGTTGAGGCTGACGGGATTAAAAAAAACAACAAAGAAACTTTTCATTGCATCTTTGTTAAACTTCCCCTTTTCTCTTTTAAGTTACATGAATAATTTCAAAAATAGCATTTCGTCTCGTAAGCTTCTCAATTAATAATTACAGTAGCCAACAATAAATTATTTTAAATAAAGTAAACACTTTACTATACAAACAGGTCTCATGTCCTTGTTATAACAGTTGTGTTGAACAGAAGAAATGACTTGTAACAAAGATGACATCATCACAAAGGGTGACAACAAAACGTAAATTATGTATGTTGCCCTATATGACACTGACATACACGGAGGTCTTTGGGGTAAGTCAAGCGGGGATGACGCCATGAGCAACGCACCGTGTGACACACACCTTAGTGACGCCCCTGACTGGTCTTCTAATGTTCTGTCGTGTTGAGCCAGGCGAGACTTGTAAATAACAGAACTGATCTTGCGATAAATATCGGCTGTTTCATAATGTTCCTTTAGGTTTTGATTTTTTAAATTTTCCCTGAGGGAATCATTTTGACCTCCGTAATTGCATATTCACTTTGTCTCGGAAATCAATGATGTATTATCAAATGGTAAATCTTTGTGTCGGTAAACAAATTTGTCATCCATGTCCTCGTCTGCTGGGTCTAAGAAATGCATGGCAACAAGACAACAATTTGAATCATTGGTACTTTTCAATAGTACATATATTGTTAAAAAGTTACTAACAAATTAGTTATACCTATGGCTCAATGAACTTATATACAACTCAAAACAGCTTCGAATCGTAAGCTGTAATTTTGTCTAAAAATTGAATATAGATCTACATTTTAGGAAGTAGTGAGTCAAGAAAAGATGTGCTTGGGCCGCACTATTTTTCCGTGCATTTATTGTTTTACCAAAACGAACCCAGTTTATGGTTATTTGCCAAATTTCAAAGAAACATCTATTTCAAAGAAACGTCTATTTCAAAGAAACGTCTATTTCCAAGAAACGTCTATTTCAAAGAAACATCTATTTCAAAAATCACTACACAGAGATCTATACTGTGATTATAGACAGGTTGAAACTGTTTGTTGATATAGTGTGCAATTCTAATCTATGTTTTGTGTTCCAAGTTAAGTCACCATTAGTAATTATTTCATCAAACAAATATCCTACGACTCATACATATTATACGTAGTTTAGCATTTTATTTCAACATACTTTTAGTTAAAATCAATAAACATGGTATTAAATCCCTTATATTAGCTTCACAGTCTTTTCACTGTATGTAGTGGGCTCGCGGTCTGGTGGAAGAAACAAAAGTAAAACATGACCCACTTTCCGTGATCTTATCGAGCTGAAACTTCGCATATAAACTTATGTTAACTAACAATGCATTGTATTAAAATTTCAGATCGATCGAATGTACCATAATCATATTAATGCACTTTTATTTTATCTCTATGTATTTCAATGTCGCCGTCTTCTATTGTTTACCTCCACATGTCACTGGAGTTCACTCCAGCTATCGATGACCCCATCCCCATGTTTTAAAGCAATGTGAAATCAGTCACTTTCAGCCTATAAATGTTTGTCACGCGTGTATAATATTTAAAATAATCAATACTTTTAGATATAAAAAATTTATAATAGAAAAAATCCTTTGTTTTACGGGTTGTTTAATTTTGTTATTTTATTTTTTTAAATATTCTATTTTTAAAAAAAATTTAAAACTATTATTATTATTATTGTTATTATTATTTTTTGTGGCTTAAGGCAAATGATTGTTTTCAATTTTTTAATTGATTTTAACAGCATAACCTTATCATTTTTATTTTAAAAAATAATTATAGTAGTAAGGTATCAAGCTAGTTATTAATAAAGTTGTAGATAAGAATGTGAATGTCTTCTGAAAATTGGCGCAACTATTAATAAAAATTTTAAACAAGTGATTTATAATATGGGTGAAAAGTTTTAAAAATGGGAAACACTATTATTAAAAATAAAATATATATTTTATATATGGGGCTTAAAACTTAAAAAAATGATAACTCGACTACTGTTTGAGATGGAAATATGAAATTGGTTCTTTAGAAAGCTTAGAGCAAACCCTTAAAAATAATATATGTTTGAGAGTTTAATGACAAAATATACATCTCTTTTCAAAGTACTTACAAAGTTAGTTAAGAAAACATTTTTATAAGTTAGTTGCTACTTATCCCCACGTTTGAATAATTAACTATAATGCTATCTTTGCTTGCCAAAAAGATCGAAGCAGAGCATAAAATGAATCGACACAAGTCTTGTCCTCTAAATCGACGAGAAAAGAATCACAGAGACAAACAGGGAAAAGAATTGAAAACCAAAAATGTAATTGGCCAAACTTTTAAATACCACGATGCTCGTAAACCTATCATCTCTCCTCAATCTGTAGATGTTTCTTTTCCATCAATATTCCACAAGGAATAGCCGTATACTGATTAAGTAATAGTATGTTAGTGTAATATTACAGAATCTTACTTTACCATACTGATTGTACAGCATTTAGATACCCTTTATAGTTAGGCTGGTATGTATTAAAAATATACCCAGATGTTACTCTTAATCATTGCATTGGTTTAAATGTACCGTTACAATCACCCAATTGAATAGGCCTATCTCATTTATGTATTATTTCAATCCTGCCATCTGATTTCGCTGGCTTTCCTACATGCAGTCAAACTTTTAGTTGTGAGAAAGTTCACCCATCAACCATGGTATTGGTATTTATAAATGCAGTCAGCATTTTCGCTGCCGGATAAGATACATTTCGGTCATTTTGTATACATATTGCAAGGGTTTTTTTGCCTGTGAGGCTGTAGAAAATGTTTCAGGCACGAGGTGGAGCCCAGAGGGGCCCACACGTACCCAGTTGTCAGGGGCCCACGCTTGCCCAGTTGTCAAGGGCCCACACGTACCCAGTTGTCAGGGGCCCACACGTACCCAAATGTCAGGGGCCCACACGTACCCATATGTCAGGGACCCACACGTACCTAGTTGTCAGGGGCCCACACGTACCCAGTTGTCAGGGGCCCTTACTTACCCAGTTGTCAGGGACCTTTACTTACCCAGTTGTCAGGGACCCTTACTTACCCAGTTGTCAGGGACCCTTACTTACCCAGTTGTCAGGGACCCTTACTTACCCAGTTGTCAGGGACCAAGACATTTCTGGTGGTGATTCTGCTTATTGGGTCGTCCCTAAATGACGTCACGTGAATTCGGCCAAATTTTCCCATTCCAATTTCTCCTCCTCTTTACACTTCGTCACAAAAATTTAGAACCCACCCTCCAATTTAACGTCACATAGCTTTGCCCACTAGTCCCATAAAAGCCGTATTTTTCATTTGAAACATACCACTTTTCATCTTAATTTTTTGTCATTTGAGTATAAAATATAATTAGTGTAAAGCTGCACTCTAATATCGTAACAGACATGAAGACTTGTATAACGTAATTAAATAAAGTAATCAAGTATATAAGTCCAACTTTTATTTAAAGTTGCGCGCTTGGTTGTGGCGTCATATTTCTTCAACACACCCCTGTCCCTCGTCACACATCGTCACGAATGTGTGACCAATCTTTCCCTCTTTGGTGCGTGACTTCATTTATGGGCGGGCCCCTCAAAAATGTTGTAACAAACGTCGTAACATTAATATTGTATTACAACAGGGGTGCGCAACCTTTGGGCTATTGACGGCCACATTAAAAAAATACTTTTGCTAAGGCCGCCTAAAAAACAATCACAGAAAGAAGGACCTATCATTATAAAAAATGTACCTGTCGTAATAGCCAGCGCAAGATACTAATGTACTCATCATAGGGCATTGTAGGCAAACACAGTGCTTCATTACAAAAAAACCCAGTTCAATCGATATTTTCTTATATTACTACTACATTGACCATTGTTCTATAAACCTAACAGTGTCCAAACATCATGTCATACACGTACAGCATATGGGTATTTTTAAGTGGTATTTAAAATACACTGAGAACAAAATAATTGAATAAGTGATAAGCTGCTTCACTAACACTGTACATGTAACATATCAGTCCAGAGTCCATAAATTAGGGGCTGCCTTGCTCTTGGAGAGTCACGGAAAATCCGTGCACTTGCTGGAGATCATCAGTCGTATTCCTGACACCAGATTGGTGTCCACAAGTCAGGTTTGATATTTGTTCTTGAAATATTTCATTCGTGAAAATGACGATTTCGCACGTGTAAGTGCTTCCAAACATCACCTATGTGTTGGAATACTACGTTGCATGTCTCCTGTAGATCGTTTTTGTCCTCAAATGTCTTCACAAGTTGCGTGTTATTTATTTAATTTTTGTTGGATCAGTTCCATTTTGACATCCAATGGCACACCTCTCTGTCTCAACCAAATGTAGGGACGCTACGAGTCTCATATATATATATAATAACCCAGTGGTGTGGGTTTGTAACGTAACGCTACAGAAGCGATGTACGACAGTCTACAGCAGTTAGTTTAGTTGAAAAATCGTGTTTTGATGAGCGCTGTAAAAATATTTAATATGATGACGTCATTGTTTGGTGTGCATCGGTGCGCAAAATACAACACCTATTATTATTATTAAATAAATACTTTGCGTACATTTCATAAAGTTTAATAATTCGTATTTATCAAAAAAGGACAAGTTAGTTGGTCTTTAAAAAAAAGGTTGGCGCCGTAGGCGCCCAAAAAACGGGGGCGCCGCAGGCGCCACGGCGCCTGGCACAATCTA
>MUZC01000711.1:61666-75052 GCA_002072015.1 Radix auricularia | reverse complement strand
AAAAAGACTTATTGCTAGAATAATGCAATATTATGGTACGTGTTATGGTTAAAACTGTAGAGTTTTCTATTAGTGCAAGTTTGTGTGTGTGTGGGGGGAGGGGCTATGTGCGTATGTGTGTGTGATTTGGTTATTTCTATGTCTGCTAATGTTGCGCCTCTAACATGACAACCAGTATTTTTAAAATTATATATACAAACAAAAATAATAATAATTTTCTACGGTTTAGATAGAAAGGGGTTGAAACGTTCGGGGTCGAAACTTCCCTTGGCGGCATTGTCCGGGATCGAATCACCCTAGGGTCGAGCCTACCGTGGTCGAACCGACCGGAGTCGAAACGACCGGGGACAAAACGTCCTGTTGTCAAACTGCCAGAGTCGAACCGTTCGGGGTCGAATCGTCCGGGGTCGAAGTGTCCAACCACCAAATAGAAAATACTATTTGCATAACTAAAGTAAAGTATCTGGCGCAAAAAATATAATCCTATTCATTTGACTAAGGGAATGCTTAGCCTAAAAATATAAATATTATTTTGGAGAGCTTTTCCAATGAAAAAGTAATCTTAATACATGTATTTTACTCTAAGACCTAACGAATGATGAAAAATCCATTTTAAAAATTGGGTACATTTCTCGAAAATGCGGTTGCATGACATACGCTTCGGATAAAAACTGTTCTTTAAGGTGTAAATATATCAAGTGTAAAGAAATATCACAGGTATAACGACTTATACATAGGATCTAGCATAAGGAAGTGCGTGTTATGTCGAAAAACACACTGACAACAATTCATTTTGTGCCAAGCTGTTTTGAGTTTATTAGATGAATAGTTTACAAAGGGGAAAAAGATTGATATAAAGTGAATTGTTACGATTAGAAAAAATGTGCGGGAATATATAATGATTGACATAAAATTTATAAGAATATCAATTTCTCACCATTTTCTTAAAAAGAAGCATTGTTCTTATGTTTTTATTCACGTTAAAGGAACAAGTGCCTTTAAAACAAGTAAACCATATTTTCGATTCTCCCCAAGCCACAATATTCACGAATATTATCTGGCTAAAATATCCTTTTCGTCTTGAACTAATTTCTTGCTTAGACTATAAAAGAAATGGGTGTTTAGCGAGCTATTTCTAAGAATCTAAGAAATCCTGTGGAAAGATATTGTGTGCATGTTTTGATTCACGTGAAAAGAAAGTGAACTTTGCCCGTTATCTTTTGTAACTGTTAACGACATTTGGTATTCTGGTAGAGAATATACCATGCGTTATTAAAGGGGTTCGAAGAAAGGGTTTCATGGTGAAAGAAAGCCATCAATCGATCTGAATGGAAGGATGTGGTTGAGCAAGCCAGGGCACTACATGGGCTGTAGAGCCACGGATGATAATGATGTTTCTATATTAAAGCAGAAATACCAAAATTGATGGGTAATATTTAAAATAATAATTTGTTTATTTTTCTCGACACACTTATCTTTGTTTTTATTAAGAAGGGTTTGATTTATCACAACCCTAATTTCCAGAGAATTTGAGACCCAAAACTAAATAAAGTTACTCTTATTGTGCCTACCCCGTAGCATAGCACGGGTATTTTGCTCGTTAAATAATATAAACACCCAGTGGTGTGGTTCTGTATGTTTGTAACGTAACGCTGAGGAGCGATGTACGACAGTCTACAGCAGTTAGTTTAGTTGAAACGCTGAGGAGCGATGTACGACAGTCTACAGCAGTTAGTTTAGTTGAAAAATCGTGTTTTGATGAGCGCTGTAAAAATATTTAATATGATGACGTCATTGTTTGATGTGCATCGGTACGCAAAATACAACCCCTATTATTATTATTAAATAAATACTTTGCGTACATTTCATAAAGTTTAATAATTCGTATTTATCAAAAATGGACAAGTTAGTTGGTCTCTTGAAAAAGGTTGGCGCCGTAGGCGCCCAAAAAAAGGGGGCGCCGCAGGCGCCCCAGCACAATAAAATAATATAAACACCCAGTGGTGTGGTTTGTTTGGTGTGCATCGTTGCGCTCAACCCCTATACTGTATTGATTTTTTCTTTGTAAGTCGCGACTTGATTTCTATCTTGATTTCTTTCTAACTCGATTCTTTTTTCAGTTGGAGTTCAAAATAACCTAATCCAAAGGCTTATTGCAAGCAACTTCAAGTTTAAATCAAGTTTAATACAAAGTAATTTTAAGATTCGAACCCAAATTCTCAAATGAAAATTACAATGTGTATGTAAATTTGTAGGTGAGGCTTAATCGTGACCTTAACAATTTTAGCATTTAAACAAGAAGATTGAATAAAATTTAAAAAAAATAATTTTTCAAATAAATTTTTAAAAAGTTTTAATACGCGAGAAAGTTAAAGACGGGGGCGGCTTGCCGCTCGGGAACCACCTAGTTTTCTGAGATTTTGTCACAATCCTGAAAACTTTCTTCGAATTCCAACTACAGCGCTTCGAAGATGCCTGAAAAGGACGTAGTGGAATTTTCTCTTTTCTTATTTCATGGCTCTCGATTAGAGCGGTGAGTTGATGGAAATATAGAGAGCCTAGGTATTTGTGTGTACTATACCAGCTACTAAAGTTGACCGAAGTGCTACACGGTTTCACAGGGCAAGCACAATACATCGAATGTGCGCATCACACTGTTTAGGCGCGCTTCAATATTAGGCTGCTAAACTTCATGGCCGGCCCTCAGTAGCTACTATGTATATGAGCGCCAAACACTGTAGCTAACGCTAAAACTGCCGGATTCAAACTTTTTTCACAATAACAAGCGCTTAAGAGTGTAAATGAATATTCGATATTTGATTTAAAACTTTACATAATATATTACCAAATTGCAAATATTTATTACAATTTAAACATTTACGCGGCCGCACTTTTCGTGTCCATGGCCTTATACGGCCGTACGGCCGCAGGTTGCGCACCCCTATACTACAGTAATGATGTGTGACCCAAACAAAGGCGCATGGCCATTATTTATGTAACAGGCGTTTGAAAGGGGAACGTTCCTAATGAAGAATCATTAAGAATGCAAGCACTCAAATAAATAACATTGGCCAAACCTCTTCACCCATTCAATTATCAACATTTTTATTCTTTTAATTTTTTAAAAATTACACCTATTATAATTATTAAGACAACCCATATATGAAACTTCAGACATCTCCCAATACCTGAAATATGTTTGTATAACAATAAAATTGCATTTTCTTTAAAGCAATTTCAAAATCAATTTTTTAAAAAGCAATGTCAAAAACCATTCTTAATCATCTACATTTAAATAAAAAGTTTCTAAATGAAATATAATTATCTGTGTTAAGACATTGCTCATTACCTGAAATATGTTATTTCCATCATGCAAAGAATAATGACTCTGGTTATGTTTCCCTGAAACCTATTGAAGACCAAATACAGGAAAGCAATATCACAAACCATTCTGAATTATCTTCATTCACAAGCGTTTGTGAAAAAATCGGTTTGTGAGCCTAGACTCTTAGTTTCACTCTGTTATCATTAAGTACCTCATCTTGACCTCAGGTGTTCATGTCTGGCATTACTAATTAATGCTTTTGAGTCGAGATAGTTTATTTATGATCGTGATGGTCAACTTATTCTTCTGCACTAAACGACACCTTACATCACGGAGGTGCATGAAGCTCAGTGAAATGTAATTGTTTAATGGATTGATACTATTTAATTTATTTTTGTAGAAAAAAAAAACACTTTCCCCTCCAAAAGATCACTTATCGGTGCATTATGACCCCTCGAAAGATGCACAGAGGATAGAAAAGCAACAAAATTTGCCTCTGTGAAATTTTGAAATGTAGTTATTAAATATTTATAAAAGCATATCTCAAAAGTGTATAACAAAATATTGGAGGTTAAAAACATTTAAAAATAGATTGAAAGCTTGTTCGTTCTGAATTTACATTTTCTTCTCTGTTCATATTAAATGAAATGATCAGAGACCGTTCGTTTTTAGAACTGTCAATCATCTTTTAACTTTTCGTCTGAAAGTTAATCATATGTATCTCTTTGATATTATATTTTTACCAAGTGTCCGTCTAGAAAATTCTAAATGTTATCAAAGGACAAGAGCAGTTTCTGAAGGCTTGCGGTATGTGTTTTTAATTAATTATAGATTGCACTCAACATCACATTTCTGATATTTTGTGAGCACCAACCGTAACGTCAATCGATATTCTTTTAGTGACGAATATAACAATAGGCCAATACGACACCTCCATTAGATGACCATCTTGAAATGTCAGTGAAACATTGTCTTACCAGTTGTAGTTGCAGTGAGTTGATCCGAAACAGAGTTTCTGTTTTTCTGTAGTAATGTTTTGTAAAACAAGACTAAAGTAGCAGTTACAGATTATCTTTCTTTTTTGGTTTAGATGTGAGGTCTTAAATGTAAGTATATTAAATATAACCTTTATGTTAAATTTGATTCATGTCATTATTTTGTTTAACAAACAATCAATACTTTTTTAATTGTTGTTTTTTATGTGAAGTAAAATTTGGAATTAAAAATATTCAACAAAATTGAAGGAAAACGAATACTTGTTTCATAAGTTTGAAAACGATGTAGTTTTGTAACAATATTCTTGAACTTAAAACGTCCCACGAAACATTATAAATATGGATGATAAAACGTAATATTAGAAGCAAAAGCCATTTTAGAAAAAAATTGTGGTAACACAAATTCTGAAAGGCCAAAAAGCTTTCAAAATAGTTAATAGAGAAAATAAGTTCCATGAATATTTAAATAAAAAGAAACGCGTATCGTAGTAGAACTAAAGATGCGAAATACTTAGGAGTCATAATTAATGAGAAACTATCTTGGAATCCCCATGTCAATGAAGTTATTAAAAAATCAAACAAAACCTTAGGCTTTATAAAAAGAAACTTTTACAAATGTAACAAAGATATAAAACTAAAATGCTATCTCACCCTGGTGAGACCTATACTAGAATATGCATCTTCAGAATGGGACCCATCCACCAAAGAAAATATTGATAAGTTAGAACAAATCCAAAAAAGAGCTGCCATATTCATTACTGGAGAATATTCAAAACTGACAAGAGTAACACCATTAGTTAAATCATTAAACCTTGAAACACTAGAGGATAGAAGAACCAAGAGTAAATTAGTAATTATACATAAGGCAATTAATTCTAATTTAGAAATACAACACAAAGATAGCCTAATACAACCCTCAAATAGACATAAAGACAAAAACACCTTTCTTATTCCATATGCAAGAACAAACACATACAAGTTTTCTTTCTTTCCGTCCGGTATTCGGGCGTGGAATGGGTTGCCCGAAGAAACCAGGAAAGCCACCACTTTATCATCTTTTAAAACTCTAGTAAGAATACAGGACTAAACACAAACCATAGAAATACGTAGGAAGCAATAATCTTCTGTACAGAAGGAGCGTCTGTAACATATAAGATAAGATAAGATAAGAAAATTACATTTTTCAGTTTATCTTTTTGCTATTTAAAGAAATAAATATTAAAGGTTTTCTACAACATTTCATAGAGTGTCATTATTTTACTTTTTAGTCCACATATAATTTACTTTTAAAGATTACACGCTTTATCAGAATATGACAGATATATATTTTATAACCCGTTAAGGATCTTCTAATACTCGCAGTATGCATTAAATAATCCCCCCCAGGGCCGCCGCTAGAAATTTTGGGTACCCTGAATAGTGGGTACTTGTGGGCCCCATATGGTAAAAAAATCCGACAAAAACGAGGACTTGTTTTATACACATTGGGACGAGATATAACCTTTCACTGAAGCCAACAGGAAGGCTCTTAAGACTTAAATGGAAAAGCCAACACACAAGAGGCAGCCAAGTCACATGCCTAAAAAGTCGCACGTCAATACGACTATACCTACTGGTTTAACCTCTGCTACAGCATACAGTCAGCTGCAGACATGGGGAATGCTAAAGCAATGTACGAAAATATCAAAAAGCAACCGGCCCATTGGCTTCCAAAGTTGCCCCCTAAAGTCCAAGAAAATGTCCAAGAAAAAACAGCGCATATAAAAAGTTGGGTTGAGCATCATCTGGAACTGTATGCAGCAGCTACCACAGTCTACAGCACTACTCTAGATGTCATCCAAGCTATTCCGCCTTTGGAAGAACTTGATGTCGTGCCCACACAGGAAGAGCTTAGCAAAGGAATTGACTGCCTAGCTTGTAGAAAAACCCCTGGGAATCTAGGTCTACCACCAGAAGCTTCACACAGTGACAAGACAGCGTTACTACAAACTTTCCACGAGCTTATAAACTCTGCTGGGAACAGGGCTACATTCCGAAGGACCTAAGGCATGCAAATTTAGTGAAATTTTATAACAAGGGCGATAGAAGTGACTGCAATAACAATCACGGCATCTAACTCCTTCATATTGTAATAGGTGGGCCTCTGCCCGTGTCATACTAAAGCGATTACAGAGTTTAGCCTCCCAAGTTTATTCAGAAACTCAGTGCGTTTTCTGCGCTGGTCGGTCAACTATAGACATGGTGTTCTCGATACGGCAGCGCCAGGAAAAATACCAAGAGCAGCAGATGCCTCTATGCATGCCAAAGGGACATGAAAGCAGCCAGAATACGCACATGAGACTGGGGTGTGTAAAGCAGAATACTGATTTACATGGCGCATAGTTATAAAGGAAGGCGTCATAGTAGCCGAGGAGCGAAAGATGGATGAGGCTACAGACAGATAGGAGAAAGGCCAAAACATTGGGGATCACTGAATTTTTGTGCAAAAGCTGTGGTAAAGACCGTCAGTCAATGCTAGGACTGCACAGCCACACGAGGAAATGCACCTCAGACCAAAGGTGAGACGGAATAACGCTAACATAACGAATCTGGTTAATGGCGTCTCGTATTACGCCTGTTACTGACCACTCACCCTAACCGCTATTAAAGTATTAAGATTCTACAACCGTAAAGATGATACCCTGTTTACTAAGACTGCTCATAAGTACATGATCATAGCACAACATAATACTTCGTACATTTCTTAATATCTTAATATTACCAATAAAGTTATAAATATATCATTATATCACTAACATATGAGGCACGCTGCCACATAACACCGTAGGTACTTTAACAAAAATAAATAAAAATTCTCATAAAACTCTAAATCATATATAATTTTAACGGGCTAGCTCTAAGCTTTTTCAAAACACCAATTTCATGTTGAACAGAAGTGGAGTTAACATTTTTTTGGTTGAATTTTTTTACTCGACCATACATATACTATATATCTCCCTAAAAAACGATGACCAATATTTTTAAACTTTTCCCCCGTTTTTTGTCAATTAATTTTAAAAAAAAAAAATATTTGCACCAAAATTTCAAAAGACAATTACATTCTAATCGACAAAATTATAAATAACTTAATTACACACACACACNGCCCGCCCGCACGCACGCACGCACGCACGCACGTCCTTTTAAATATGTTCAATGAAACACATCAAGATGGTAACACATTACTGAATAATGACAACCCTATTGTATCAAATACAACTCGTTTTAAGCATCTGCATAAATTTGTTCAATATCGAAGTGAGATTAAATTTTTATTCTCTAATAATTGGCTGTAGGAATTTGGAGGGACCAATCGACTATTTGAGGTACGCTCAGACAACTGCATTTTTTTTTACTATACATAAAAAAAATGTGTCGTTTATATTTTGCATGTATGGGACTGTGTCAATGTACAATTTAATGCACATTAATATATATATATATATTAGTTCTTTTTTCTAATATTTCTGAGGAATGGAAAACTGATAAAACACTGTAGTAAAGAAACTTTATGAAGACGTAATGGCTTTTTTGAACCCAGGTGAGTAGCTATAAGATTATGTCAATTGTTTTGATAGTTTTGAGCTTAATACAAAGAAATATAACATTTTGTCTTGTTTGTCAGTTAATGAAGAACTTTTGACTTGTGATGTAGAAAATACAAAACTATAACTAGAAAGACAAGGAGAAAAAGAACGTGTTTTTATTTGACAGAAAATTCACCATGTTGAAAAGTAAATCAGAGAATACATTGAAACAACTTTTAAGAAAGCTGTAGCTTATTTTTCAAATACTATTTTATAAACTGCAAGTATTTTGTTTTAAATTGTGTAAAGTATCTTGCGATTCGAACTAAACTCCATCAGTCTTGATTCAACTTTTTCTTTACGAGATTTGCGCTTGCCCTTTGTATTTGCATTTTCTAAGGCGTAACTAAAAACTGTCAGGAATTCTTTACAATGACAATGCTAAAAGAGAGATGCACTCTGCCAAAATGTTCACCACCTGTTTTGCGGACGGAATAAGCGGACAGTTGCAAGATTATTTTGTATAGTATTTACATCTTTTGACTTATCCTTGTTATTTCTTTGGGTACGCGTTATTCGTTAGGCTTTGGCCGTATATGAATTTAATGGGAAAGATATGACTGTACTGGACTGTATGTATTTGTGCTAATGTATGTAACGATGTTTGCGAAAGTCTAATGCTATGGCTTATATTCAGCTGATCAATTGATATCAATGGTGGTTTGTGTAAAAATAAAAGGAATCTTCAATAATTGCCTCTAATGTAAATAAACTTAAGCAACATCGCTCCTCGTCAGGTGCGAGCGCAACATGGCAACTCGGAAAGCTATAAAAGTATGATATTAAAATGCATGTGCTTTGTTTGTTATGATATGATTGTTAATTAATTATATATTTTCTTTCTTACCTTTAATTTTACTTTATGCACGGTTGCGTGTTTATTTTTAAAACTTTAAAGTTGCTTTTATCACCAAATAAATTATAAAAACCCACTTTTAAAGTCATGCCTTATGTTAAAGAAAAAATGACTATTCGTGAAACAAGGTCATGCTACCGGGAACTATTTTGAAACCGTGATAACTGGTGAACTGCCATCAATATTTATTCTAAATTTAGCTATGCGTTCATATTTCTATTGACTTCTCTATTTTGAAACACCTTTTATTTAGCATTGAAGAATTAAAAAGGTTCAGTGTCAATAATGATTTCCTAAGCATTCAGGCGATAACTAATAATTCGATATATGAACACTGAATGAAATTATGCTTTTACTTTTATGCAATGTCGTATAATTCGATATATGAACACTGCATAAAAATATGCATTTACTTTTATGCAACTCTCTATATAGTATGCTGTCCACTGTGTGAACATCATCATCATCATCATCATCTGTGGTGCTACAGCCCATGTCCACTACATCCTTCCATTGATGGCTTTCTTTCTCCATGCTCGAACCCCCAGCTGGTGTAGGTCCATTTACACATCACCGATCCATCTCAGTTTTGGGCGACCAGTGAGTCGTCTGCCTCCTGGCTACTACCTGTAAATGATTTTTGCTGCTCTATATTCTGGCATCCTTTCAATATACCCTGCCCAGCGTAGTCTTCATTTTTTTATACATGTTACTATGGGTGGTTCTTTATACATATGGTATAGTTTTTTTATTTGTGCGTATTCTCCAGATATTAATTTCTATCACAGGCCCATATATCTTCCGGAGTATTTTTCTCTCCCAAGTATTGAGTAGGTTCTCTGCGTTTTTGGTCAGGGTCCAAGTCTCACTAGTGTACGTTACTACAGGTCTTATAATAGTGGTGTATATTATTTTCTTTGTTCCCTTTGAAAGGTTTTTGCTTCTTAGAAGTTTTTGTAAGCTGAAGTAGGAACAGTTACCTGCTGTTAACCTTTCTTTCACCTCCAAAATTGTCTCATTGTGTTTGTTTATAGTTGCCCCTAGATATTTGAAGTTAGTAACTCTCTAAAATGTGTGTTTGTTTATAATGATATTATCATCAGTATTGGTGTTTCGTGACATAATCATGTATTTCGTCTTTTGTTCGTTTATAATGAGACCAGCTTCGGCAGACGCATATTCGAGTTCCTTAAAAGCTGTAACTATGTCATTCCTGTTTCTTCCCAGTAGCGCTATATCGTCTGCATATGCCAGGTATTGAAGTGGTTGACTATACAAGGTTCCTGATGGTCTTTGTTCTGTTATGTCTCTCATGAAATAGTTAGTTATGGTTCCTCTGGAACTAACATGTATGTGTCTATTTATTTTTTCTAGTGTGATGTTAAACAGCATACATGATAGTGAATCTCTTGTCTGAGACCGCGGTCAACTGTAAACGACCTATAGTAATCTCCCTGTAACTTGACTCTACTTTAGGAATTTGCCATTGTCATATATATTAGCCGAGTTAGTTTATTTGGGACTCCAAGTTCCTGTAATGCGTTGTATAGGTATTTCCTATTAATTCTATCATATGCAGTTTTGTAGTCGATGTAGAGTTGATATATGGCGATGTTATATTCATAGCATTTCTCCAGGAGACATCTTATAGTAAAAATATAATCTGTAGTTGATCTATTCTGTCGAAATCCACATTGATAGTCCCCTAGTATCAATCACTATACTTTTCAAGTTTTCTTGCTATGAGCTTTGTGAGGATTTTATACATCACATTGAGGAGTGATATTTCTCTATAGTTAGAGCAGGTTAACTTAGATGCTTTTTTGTGAATTGGGACTATGAGTGCTGTGTACCATTCGGTTGGCATTTCTTCCTCCTGTTAGATTCTGGATATAAATTATAAGTTGGTGTATTTGCTTATGTAGCTCAACACCTCCTTGTTTTATAAATACCGCAGAGATGAGGTCTATTCCTGGGGCTTTACCAGAGGGTCCTGTCCGCCTTGCGGTGGTATGTAATCCTCACAGATAATTCCATCTGGTCCATTTAGTAATACCTCAAAGTGTTGTACCCATGCCTCTAATACTCTGCTGCTCTCTGTTATCAATTCTCCCATCATATTTTCACACATGTGAGATCTTGCTTGAAATCCATTCTTTTCCTGCTTTATTTTTAGGCGCATTCCCCTCACATCTCTATATTTTGCCAATTCTTCTATCTCAACTATTTTTGATTTATTCCAGCTTCGTTTTTTCTTTCTACAGGTTTTGCTGGCTAGACTTCTTGCTTCATTATATTTTTGCCTTGTTCCTCTTGTCTCCCTTTGCAGCTTTGTTAGTCTCACCTTGCATCTTTCTTCTATGAGTTCTTTGCATGCTGCGTCATACAATCATGTTCTTTTTACAATAGTTTTAAATCCAACTGTTTCCTCTGTTAAATTTTTAACTATCTGCTTCGTCTTTTCCCACTGCTGGTTTATAGTAGCGAGTTTCGGTCTTCTGTTGATATTCCTCCGTAATTTTTGAGTCTCTACACAGTTTCTGGCTGTCGTACTATTTTTCTCTGTTATTTCGTTTGTTATATATGTTACTAATTCTTTGTTTAAATTTGATCCTGACCAAAATATGTTCTGAGTCTACGTCTGCCTCTATACAATTTTTGACATCTAATATGTCAGAGCCATGCCTCCGGTCAATAAGTGCATGATCTATTTGATTACGAGTAAATCCATCTGGAGATATCCATGTCATTTTGTGTATTTGCTTATGTTGGAAAATTGTGCTACTGACTGTCATACCTTTACCGATGACAAAGTATATAAGTTTCATTCCGTTTTCATTGCTCTCATCATGTAGACTGTCCTTTCCGATTGTTGGTCTGTAGGGTAGTTCTTTTCCAATTTTTGCATTAAAGTCCCCAAGAACTATTTTCGTGTCATGGCGTGGTGAACCGCTGGTGCTTCATCATATACTCTCTCCATTGTCTTATAGAAATATTCTTTCATGTTGTCGTCTACATCTTCGGTTGGAGCATGTGCACAGATTAATGTGATATTAAAGAACTTTCCTCTGATTCTTATAGAGCACACTCTTTCATTCACGGCTTAAATGCAATGACTGCATTCACCGTCTCTCTCTTTACTGCTAATCCTGTTCCTAAAGTATTTGAGGTGTTTCCACTGTAAAATACTGTATACTCCTTAGTACTTAGGATATCCGAGTCTCTCCATCTGATCTCCTGCAGTGCTGCGATAGATATTCTATATCTTAGCAGTTCCTCACTGAGGCAGGCCAGGGCACCTGCTCTATAAAGGCTAAATACATTCCAAGTGGCCATTTGAATCTCATATTTGTGGACAAGCATGGGTCGTAATCCAGTGTGATCAGTCCGAATTTCATTTTGTAGTTTCGTTTTCGTAACAGTTGTTTTTAACGTGACAGGGTCGTCAGCCCTGTGCACAACCTTCTGGGGGGCTGCCCCTTGCAGCCCTCAGGATAGCTGTCTTTGTTCATGTTGGGTCCCTAGCCCATGTGGCTCCCTCCACTTCCTGCTAGGTAGCAGGCAGTGGCGTAGCGAGGGGGGGCAGGGGGGGCGAATGCCCCCGGGCGCCACGTTAGGGGGGCGCCAAAATGAGTATTAAAACTCATTATTTTATTTCATTTTTATGTAAACTAATGTATCCCAAATACGTTTGCAAGATTGAATATTGGAGCTCCGAAAATATCTTTATTACAAAACAGTTGCTAAACATGATTTTGGCGCCCCCATTGAGCATTAAGGGGCGCCATTCTACTCATAAATAAATGACACATCCTAATGTAGGATTGGTGATGTGGTTTATTTTTATTAAAAAAAACTGTGAGTTGATGGGGAGTGAGCAATAAGAGACCAATACGATTCTTTTACTAGAGCTAGCAGAGACGACACTAAAAGCAAGCGAAATTACCAAGACAAGAAAAAGGAGTGACTTAAAGCAGTGGTTCTCACCCTGTGGTCCACGACCACTAGTGGTCCGCGAAGATTTGCCAGGTGGTCCGTGAGCAAAGCATGAAATTTACGCACTGTAGGATTCATCGAGTACTACGGTATCTTACTTGACTCCAATCGATCTAGGACACCGGAAAAGCTTTCTCAAGTCATCAGCTTTGTGGATGTGGAATTACAAACTAAAAAGTAACTATCAAAGAATCATTTTCAGATTTTGCACAGATACATTTCAAAGACGCAAAAAGCCTTGAAATAGTTATCGTAGAGAAACTGGAATCTAATAGCATACCACTATCCGACTGTCGGTCACGATGTTATGACAATGCTTCTGTAATGACCGGGAATGTATCCGGCCTTCAACAGCGAAAATGTGCTAGAAATCACAAAGCATTGTTCATCAACTGTGACTACCACAGCTTAAAATGTAGCAAGAGTACACTCAACTAAACATGATCCAGTTGTTATCACGTTTTTTGGAACAGTTAAAAGTATACATTTATGCTTTCTCCCTTTCAACAACTCGTTGGGAAAAAAATAAAAAAGAGTTCTGCCAATCACAATGAAGAGGGAGTCTGAAACACGTTGGATTGCACGATC
>MUZC01000711.1:47878-61282 GCA_002072015.1 Radix auricularia | reverse complement strand
AACCTAAACAACAAATTTGGATTTTTACTAGACGTCAAATCTCTTCTAGCTGAAACAAAAGTCGATACGCTTCATTAAAATTGCTTAGATTTGGCTAATTTCTACGAATTGTGTACAGAAATCAAAGACTAAAAAATGATGTTCAGTACCCGGACTGAAGTTCTACCGGAAATTACTTTGGATCTTCTCGATTTTATTGTTTCATATGGAGATGACGTATTTCCGAATCTGCTCATTTCACTTCAAATACTTCTAAAAATGTCTGTTTTAAAAGCTGTGAGCGGTCCTTCAGCAAAGTAAACCTTATTTTGTCTTAATTACGTGCTTCAATGGATCAAGATCGTCTGGATGATCTTGCACTCCTTAGCATTGAAAGAGAACACTTGAGAATATCAATTTTAACAGCGAGATTGACGACCTTCAAATCAAGGAAGATCAATTTATTTTAGATTATATCTATTCGAGTCATGTATAATTAGTAGAGTATTTTTTTTTCAAATAAATTGTTTATAATCGTATAGAGAATTATTAGTCTGTATTGTATTTCATTAAAATATCATTTGCTTCAAAAAATGAACCATATAAACCGTAAAATTTCAAATTTTTCTTGGGGGCTCATTGAGCCCCCAGAATTTTTCGGTCCGTCAAGGGGCGCAGAATTTGTGTCTTGCCCCCGGGTGCACATGACCCTAGCTACGCCACTGGTAGCAGGTTCTGATTTTGGTCCGCCCCGGGTATTTTATTTCTCCGTTACCCTCCATATCTGGTGGGCTTTCCCCTATCCGCCACCTGGAGAGGCGCTCGGTGGGAGACCAGTATCTCCACACGAGCCACTGTGTGAACAGTTAGTCATAATGATAAGGTATAAAAGATCGTGTACTCTTGAATTGCTAACTTAGGGAGAGAATTCTAAATTTGTTATAGCATGTCTGTCAGTGCAATGCTATTTTTTGTTTTCTTTGCTGTAGCTTTAAATTTGTGCATTTAGTTTATGGTAACCATCGGAAATCCAAGCAGAAAGGAATCAATGAGAGCTTATCGTATATATGGTTAAAGTGTAAATTTGTATCTACAGGAGATCTCTTTGGCTTGCTAATTATTCTGCCATTCATTCGGTGCCAACTTCAAGGAATTACCATAGTAGGGGACGATAAAGACATTTTATACTTGAACGCCCGACCGACATCTTCATGCGGGCGTTACATCTATGTCACCAACGACAATAACTTTGAAGTGAACGTGACCGTTTCTTTTGAAAATTCCAGCCAGAGTGATCCCGGTCCTTCAAACAGTAGTTCTCTACCGATCTTGCTAACAATCGATATTCCTGAAGGTTGGTAATTTTTAAATGAAGATTTTAAAAGTCTCTTTGATAAATTAATTAAAGTGGTAGTACATAAATATTTTACACCATTCAACTACCAATTGAATAATAAGCAAATTCGAAGCATCCGATTTCAAATATTTCAATATATCAAATTATAAAAAAATACGATATCGGTTTTCTAAATATACGAAAATAAAACAAGAATGTGTGGGTATGCTGTTTAAATATTTTATAATAGTTCTAAATGGGACGCAACAGAGTTATTTATATGTATGCTTTTAAAAAGAGGAAAAAGATTTATTCCCCATGTATTTCAATTATCAATTTTGCATTCCTTATCACGAACGGAGAAAATAGATAATTCTTTTAACACTTCGGCTTAAATTTCATATTCAATCTATTCAGCAAGTATGTCCCTAAATCACATTGTAATGATAATTTCAATAATAATAATGTTTTAAGTTAGTTACTAGTTACTAATAACATATTCTATGGTTAATAATCAATGTATTACTATTTCTTTTAATTATATTAGATCTTCTACTATCGCAATACCCCTGCCTGGAGCTCTCGTAACTTTTTTTCCTCCAGGTGTTAAGTTTCTGACAGTCAACGTCACAGCATCCGTCACTGAAGACGTCATAAACGGCACGCTGATCATGAACAACTTCAACAACAGCACGTCAAATGTAATAGAGGTGGTCACTTCTCGGACAGGTCTTCAATATTTTGTCAAAGAGATAAAGTTGGTGAAGTACGACCCCCCGACAGGATTCTGGGTCTCGGGAAACAACACCATTGTTGCCACTGAGTCCACACACTACATCACCGCATCCGTGTCGGCCGGAACTCAACCAAAGTTTACGTTCTTTGTGAGTACCACGATTTAACATATTTTCAAAACATTTAGGATATATTGATTTTATGGTGGGGCACACGTTTCAAATTCTAGATTTAGGATGTAATTTATATTTTAAGTTAAAGGCTTTAAAAAGACATTGATACAAAGTGTACCGAAATCGTTATTATTAATCCCTATAGCCTAGTGAAAATTTTTACTTGAATAAATTCGGCTCAAGTCACGTTTTAGGGTTTATTTCTAATAAAATCCTAGAAGTTATCAACATAGATGTTTGAAATATGAATCTATTTAACATTCGTTAACAAAAAAAAATTATGCAGGAATTGAATCGTTCGAACCAAAATCCTTTACAATCATAAAAGAGCTTTCAAAAACAGTTGGCATCCATATGTATACATGTGCCGCAGATCGTACGAGATAAAAGAGATGGTTAATTTATTATGAACTTTAGAGAACAAATGTGAAAACTAGAGTCACATTCTATAAAAGGTGTGGAATTCTTCCATTTGAAAAATAAGTTAGACAACCTCACACCAAAGATGGTTTAATTAAAACCAACTCACTTCCCCATCTTAAAGATGAAAATGTATTAAATAAATCTTACATACAACACAATTTTTATATTAAGATTACTGAAATTCATAGATACATATTGGACCAAAGGCTATTTTATAAGTACATGTTAATGATATTAAAATCAAAACAAACAAACTGAATTGAAACTAGCCAATGCGAATCTTTTTCTTTATGGCAAAATGCCACAAAGTTTTGAAATTATAGTATTACACTTTCCATGAATAGGAAAGTTTGGGAGAAGTGGTGTGTAAATATTCACCCGACCCAAATCGCAATTACCATGTGTAGCGATTGTAAGAATGTTTGTGTAGATGTACATTTGTGTTACCAGTATATGAGGCAATCTTTACTGAGCGTTGCCCTACGCGAAGCTATCTACTTAGATTTGACATGACAATGGATGAGGGCTGTCGATTATGTGGCAACTCTGAGGTGACGTTAACATCCTTTTTTTTAATGGTTCTTATCTTAGAACCCTTAAGGAAGAATACGCAAGAACAAAAATGACCTTCAAACTTCAAATATATTCCCGAGACTGATATGAAACCGATCTTTTAAGAAACATAATAAAAATAAAACACTCTATGACTTTATATAATATTGCCAACACTAAGATCAGAACTTCTAGTTAAGAAAAGAAAAGGAAAAAACCCACAAGAGCCATTGAACTTAAAAAAACCTCCCTGATCCTATGATAATTACTCATAAGTAAGAAACAACACACAAAAAAAAAAAAGTCAACTGAGAAAATGTGACACTGAAACATAAAAGACACTTTGAATTTATAAAATATTTTCCAACTCTAAGATGAAAAGCTATACTTTTGTTAAAAATGCTACTAACCTTTTATAAACTATTAACATGAACAAAGAAAACACCCTTAATCTTATAAAGTAGTTCCCAGATAATTAGTGGAGGACTCCTAAGTAAGAAACATAAGAACATAAAAGACCGGTTGAGTTGAGAAATATGTCCCTGACTCTAAGATGAGAACCCCTAGTTAAGATTAATGACAGCCAAAAATGACGATAACTTAGAAAATATTTACCAGACTAAATTTAGGACCGCTAAGGCTGTCAAATAAAATAAATGTAACCAACCTACTTAAGAAACACTACGAGCCAATAAAGACCATTTCATAAAATAGACTCGACATTGAGATGAGAACCGCTAGTTTTGTAAAGAAGTCCTACCAAACAAAAATAATTACAGCCTTAAAAATATATCACCAACATCTGCGATTGCTCTCATCCATACCTTCTCCTTGTATTAAATAATTGTAGCCTAAATCACCACATTCATTTCCTGTGACCTCACCCAATGACCCCACTAATTTACTATAATTAGATCCACCACAAACAACAGCCATCCCTTGGGGTACCTAACAATAAAACATATAGCATAACAGCATCACATACAGTTAAAGGGAAATAGCTGCATAATTTTTAATAATTAAACAATTACACGATTACGTCCTCTGGAAATACATATCCTAATTTGAATAACTAATTATGCTATACAAATAATATTATATTCACCATACTTTAAAAAATATATATTTCCTATCTGTAAATTTTAATTCTAGACTCTCACGCGGTCCGCATGTTTTTATAATCATTTTCTCATGGTCAAATCAAGCTTAAATTTAGCAGCAGACTGTAGTTGTTTTTGTTTTTTTTTAAACTAAAAATCCTTTATGTATAAGACATAGCTAAAATGTTAGGATTTTCTGATGGTCGTGCGTTGCGTATCTCTACGAAACATACTTTTTGTTATGTCTCATATATAAAGGATTTATATATTTTTTTCTCACTAAAATTTCTTTCTGTATAAGACATAACTAAAATTTTAGGATTTTCCAATTGTCAAGCGTTGCGTATTTCTAAGAAACTTTTTGTTATGTCTCATATATAAAGGATATATACTTTTTTTTTATTTGTACGCCACTTATGAGACTATTAATAGCTGGAGACAGAGACGTCACTAGGGTTGATGTTACACGGGGGGGGGGGGGGGGAGGTAGCTCATTGTGTAAGCCCCCTCAAGACTTATCCCATAGAACTCCCACGAGTCTTCCAGTTCCAAGTAACGGGAAAAAAATGAATTTTACATTAGGGTGTCACACCTTGTGATGGTGTCATCCTGGGTGTCCCACCCCCACCGTACCCCTGACTAGTGATGCCACTGGCTGGAGAGATAAACATGCTCTTATTGTTTCCCGTTTCTAAGGTTACATATAACAATGAGAGTGATCCTAGCCAAGATTTCCTGGTTGATTTCAATGAAACACAACCTGGCGGAATGAATCAGACTATATCTGTCATACCACAATGGGAAGGAAACTACACGGTTACAGCCAATGTCAAATGTCGTTGTGACGATACTTTGATCAAAACATTAACATTTAGTGCATTACATCCAATCAGGATAAATTATGGTAAGTAAAATTGTTTGTGGTAGGTTTCTAGAAGGTGAGTAAAATTGTTTGTGGTAGGTTTCTAGAAGGTAAGTAAAATTGTTTGTAGTAGGTTTCTAGAAGATAAGTAAAATTGTTTGTGGTAGGTTTTTAGAAGATAAGTAAAATTGTTTGTGGCAGGTTTGTAGTAGGTAAGTAAAATTGTTTGTGGTAGGTTTGTAGTAGGTAAGTAAAGTCCTTTTTACAAAAATGTGTACCCACCATTGAAAATGTTATATTTTGCTTGTTTATGTATCTTTCTTTATCCAGTTTAATTAATGGAAAAGTTGTTTTAATCTTACTGTAAGACCCTACAATGAAATGGTAATGTGCTCACAGTTTTTAATGGTTTCGATTCATTTTAACTAGAGTAGGTAAAAAAAAAAATAGCAGAGGATTCGGCTAAAACGAGGGTCCGAGTTCGGTATCTAAGATAGTGGAATTATTTTTTCACGGGTCTTGCAATGCACTATGATAGTCTAACTAGCTGTGATCGTAAAAGTCCTTCCTTTTCTAAAGCGTATTAGTTTAAGCACAAAATTTAAATCTACTCAGGTACATGAAACATACACTCCAGTGGCGTGGTCCACATGAGCCGGAGTATCACTTAAAAATCTTATCGCTTATAAATTATAAATTAATTTATCCAGATTTACACACAAAGGACTAATTTTAAGAATATAAATTATTCAATGCACTGCAACTTTCAAGAAGGATTCTGACCAATAAATAGTAAATGCACAGCCTCTTAACAGATAAGATAAAAAAATCATGTTAAGCCTGGTCCCTTTTTGGACTCAGGACGTGTTAGCGCATTTTCGTATTATGTATCAGTACTTATGTTAGATATCAGCATAATGTAGTTATCAGTAATTGTGTTTAGATTTTAGCCATATATTTATGATTTTTCTTGTGTAATGAATATACCTGAAATTTTTTTAAATTTAAAAGTCATTTCTTTACATTTAAAAAAAAAATTATTTTCTCTTTAATCTAACTACAACTACAAGTGGTTTGTGGTCACTGAAATAGGACTCATAAATGAAACATTCTAAATTGTAATCAGCTAATCGCCCAAATACTCCGTCAATTGTTGTTTTATAGATCGTGCTTGCCAATCTTGTTGAAATTAGTTGAATGTTGAAGCTTGTTTCGAAAAAGTTTTCAATTTCTGCCCCTGAGCCGCTAAGATCTTGATTGAAGTCAACACAAATTATGACGTAAAACTCTCTAAACTTTTACACATATTCTAATGACGTCAACAAAAAAAAACTAATACTTTTTGCACGCTATTCGACTTCCGGCAATGGCTGCCGTTGCCTGCGCCAGTGTTATCTCTCGATTCGCACTGTTTTTTGGTAGTTTTAACGGGTTTTTTTAACGGATCGAGTAACTGAGTGTTGATGCACAAATGGCAGGTCAGGACATACAAAAAACATATATACATCATGGGTCTAGGACTTATTGATGCTGAGATCTAGGGTGATGACAGACGGACGACGGACAAAACGGGTGCAATAGCGCTTTCGACTTCTCGAAAATGCGCTAAAAATCTTCAAAGCACAATATCGCTATCGTAATAATGGGATATTTAATTGCAAAGACGGCAGACGAAAACACAGAGATAGAACATTTTAGGGGTAAACGTTGACTAGCGATCATGATTGGCGATAACCCACTCTCTATTCCAGGAAAATAATTTGCACCCTTTTTCTTACAATAATAATTAAATCTCTGTATCCTAAGCTCATAGAGGAACAAGCGGAATTCAGCCAAAACCGGGAATGCATCGAGACCATATCTATTAGAAGAACAATTATCAAAGAAGTAATAGAAATCCATTTAACTTATAATAATCCTCATTGACTTCAAGAAATTCTTCAACATTTTGCACTGCCGATTACTTTGGAAGTTATTCGAAGTATGCAAACTGCTACCCAAATATATAAAATGAACAAAGTCCAGCTACTTAATCGCACACATGTCATGTACAAGAGAATTACCGTGACTCTGGTTAAAAGTCAAGACAGATGACAAGCACGGATGCATCCTATCACCAATAATGTTTGCTATCGCAATAGCCTGGGATGTAACAAAACCATAATAAAAAAAAGCTTAAGGCTTCACGTAATTTAAAAATAAGAACCTAGAAGACCTTGACATTGCAGACGACATCGCCCTATTGAAAATAAACTGTTCTAAGTCCATGACATAGCGCCGCCGCCAGGAGGTGAATCCAGGAATTTATTCAGGGGCCCCAACGGAAGGGGGCCCCGTCAGCCACGCTTGATTTGTTTTTAATGTTGATGCAAATACCCATTTTACAATCTGCTCCAAATGCAAGCATGAACACTCTAAACCATTGTTTCCCAAAGTGGTCCTTACGGACCCTCAGGGGACCCACGTAACCGTAAATTGATTTGGGGGTCTTTAAACAACTTCAGAGGGAGCGCGGAAGGTTTAGTATAAAAATAACAAAATTAGTTTTTTAAAAAAAATATTACAAAATAAAAATAAAGAACAAATTAATAGCGATTTTTAGGCCTAGAGTAAAATAAAGTTGTTTGACGGAGAAAAATAAAGAAAAACACTACGATATTTCCACAGCTGTAACCAATCAAAATGCTTTGTTAATTGAAAGGCATGTCAAGTTTGATGCGTAAGAAAAGTGAGACCTTTATGTAGGTCATAATAAAAACAACTCGTAAAAAAAAGTTTTTGACTATAAATCCCATAAATATGAGACGGAACTAAAAGTATTGATTATAATCAAAATAATATGCACCGTTCAAAGACAATTTACTGGCTGAACGTGACTTAACTCTCTTGCTATCAAACGGGTATGGCTATGGTGGGGTGTAATCACCGATGGTTGGTATGAACTCCAGCAAACACGTGGATTTCAACAACTACAGACGGCTACCATACATGTATATAGAAATAAACTAAAATTGCATACATTTAATTAGGGTACATTCGATCGATCTGAAAATTTTGATACAATGCATTGTTGGGACACAAGTCTATATGCAAAATTTCTGCTCGATAGCATGACTGAAAGTGGGCCATTCTTTACTTTTATTTTTCCGTGGACCAAGGAAAAGACGACGGGGAAGTTGATACAAGGGATTTTAAAAAAAAAAACTGCAAAAACAAAGTTTTTGACTATAAATCCCTTGTATATGAGACAGAACTATCATTATTGATTATATTATAAATATATGCACCACGCGACAAACATTTATAGACTGAACGTGAGTAAACTCTCTTGGAGTAAAAAGACGACTGGTGGAGGTGGTCAAATCTTATCTTATCATCTTATCTGTTACAAACGCTACTTCTATACAGAAGATCATTGCGTCCTACGTTTATCTATGGTTTTTGTCTAGTACTGCACTCTTAATAGAGTTTTGAATGATGATAAAGTGTTGGCTTTCCTGGTTTCCCGGGCAACCCATTCTACGCCCGAATTCCGGACGGAAAGAAAGAAAACTTGTATGTGTTTGTTCTTGCATAAGGAATAAGATAGTGTTTATCCTTATGTTAATCTGAGGGTTGTATTAAGTTTTCTCTGCACTGTATTGTTTTTCTAAATTAGAATTAACTGCTTTATGTATAATTACTAATTTACTTTTGATTCTTCTGTCCTCCACTGCTTCAAGGTTTAATGACTTAATAAATGGTTTTACTCTTGTCAGTTTTGAATATTCTCCAGTAATGAATCTTGCAGCTCGTTTTTGAAATTTTTCTAGTTTATCACTATTTTCTTTCGTGGATGGGTCCCATACAGAAGATTCATATTCTAGTATAGGTCTCACCAGGGTGAGGTAGCATTTTCGTTTTTTATCTTTACTGCATTTGTAAAAGTTTCTTTTTATAAAACCTAAGGTTTGTTTGAATTTTTTAATAACATAATTGACATGGGGATTCCAAGATAGGTTCTCATTTATTATGACTCCTAAGTATTTCGCATCTTTAGATTTAGTTAGTTCTTTTTTATAAATGAAATATTTTGAATTTATTTGTTTTCTTTTTTTTTATTCTAAGCAATTGACACTTTTCTGGGTGGAAAGACATACTCCAGTTATTAGTTTCCAATTTTATTAATTCACCTAAGTCTTTTTGTAAAATTGTGCTATCTTGTTCTGATTTAATTTGTTCTATAGATTATAAAATCATTAGCAAAATAACCTTAATTGTGTTCCTTTTGGGATGTTGTTGGGTAAATCATTTATATAAATTGAAAAGTGTAAGGGACCTAGCATAGTACCTTGTGGGTCTCCTGAGTCACCGATGGTTAAACTGAACACCAGCAAACACGTGGATGTTAACAGCAGACGGCTACCATACATTTAAATAGAGATAAACTAAAAGTGTATTAATTTAATTACGGTATATTTGATCGATCTGAAATTTCGATACAATACATTTTTAGGTAACACATGTCTATGTGCATTTAAGCTCGATAGCATCACGGGAAATAGGTCACTTTTTACTTTACAACGGTGAAGTTAATAGAAGGGATTTTAAAATCCAATCTTTCAACGTAAATGACGATGATTGCAGGGTTGAGTAAATTTTGACATGTCTGCAAGTCGTATTTATCTAGGGCAGGAAGAATTCAGGTTTCCATTGATACCACATTTGGTATGATTGGACGATTCCAAATACTTGAATGAGCCAGCAAAAATACTTCTTTTATGAAAAATTAGACCATACACCTTTTTAGATATTTAGCAAAATAATTTTTAAAAATATTTTCTAATATATTTTTATATATATTTAGAAATTTAAACAACATTAAAAAATTTCTTTAGAATCCAAATAAATTGAAATATAGAAATCTTTCCGCTGCCCCCCCCCCCTTTTTTTTTCAAAGTTTAAGATGGCGCAGCGTGATAAATACTAACGAAAATAGTTTTATACAGCAACGCAATTATGCTCCTACATTCATAAATTGCCTACAATATAAAGTCTAAAAGATTCGTACATGTAATCGACAATTTATTCTTATGTAGATTCTAATGCCGATACAAAATGCATAAACAATTTTCCCAATCTAAGGCTGAAAGAAGTTTAGTTTTATTCGTTGGAAGTTTTGATGTAGTTGAATTTTTTATTGAATGCCCAGATGGTTTATTTTTAAACGTAAGTGTCAGTATATACTAATATTTAATTTGAATACAAGTTATATCTTTTAAAAACAATATGTTTCACATTTGCAGTGTCGTAATACCTTAGGATTAAAAAAAAAAAAAAACTCTCACAAAGGGATCTTAAATTGTTCTTTCTCTAAATAGAATTGTATCCTTACGTCTTACGTCAAATAATTTTAAAGGGTTTTACAGCACAATTCCATTGAAAAAAAAGTAATAATTAATTAACCGTTTCAAATAAAACATTTTATATACAATTTTTCTTATATTGTTGTGCCCTTTTTAACAGATGAGTGATTCGAAACAAAAAATGTAGACAGTACAGTGTTGAATATCTGAAATATTACTTTATTTCATCAACAGGAAATAGATATAATATTTTACCAATGTGACTTCTGTGTAATAAAACTTTTATCGAATGATTCTATCACCTCACTTACAGCTGGTAAAATAAGTTACGGCTAGATTTAGCAGTCCATCGTCATCTCGCTTTGATGTCTTCCTATGTGTTGTTGAAGTGATGGTGTCTTCATATATGTTTCTTAGACTGCTTTAAAAAAAATTCTCATTTTTTATCACTATGGATTTTCATTAAATGTACCTTAAGGTTGGAAGGCTTCGTTGAGGTGCATGATAAGCACTGTTTTGCACAAACTAGGTTTCCACATCACAAAAAGAATTCCACTGAGCAATAATTCAGTCCAAAGAAGGATTAACGAAATAGCTCAGTGTGTTTAATATTCTTTATGTGAGTAATTAAATACATATGAATTTTTTCTACAGCTTGACGAGTCCACCTTACCAGGTAACGAGGTTTTTCTTTTAGCTTATGTTAAATTTGTGTAATAAGGTTAATTTGTCCAAGAACTGTTGTTTGCTAAATGTTTGGAAACAGATACGAACGATGAAAAGTTATTTACAGAATTGAACAGATTTTTCGGTGAAAAATCTCCTGACTCCTGACTACTATCATTTCTGTTGCCACCGTTGGCGCTCTGGCAAGGTAGGAATTAACCTAGGATTTATGGTATACTCAAAACAAGCTGTACCCCATTTATATTCAGTGCATTGTCATTCATCGACACCATTTACTTGCAAAAATGTTAGTGAACGTTTGCATTGATCTTTACAATATGTCATTAGAGCAGTTAATAAAATAAAAAAGAAAGCCTTCAATGAGATATTATTTGATAAACTTTGATGAAAAATGATGAAGACTATTATTGTTTACTATCCGGCAATATCCGGCATCCTTCCGTCTCGCGAGACGATGGTGCATCACCGTTGGGTTGGGTTGCATTTCCTCGAGTGACTGTGCAGTCCTATCCTTGAGTGACAGTCTTTGCCACAGTTTTTACACACGAGTTCTGTGCTTCCAAATGTTTTGGCCTTTCTCCTAGCTCTTCTGTCTGCAGCCTCCTCCATCCTTCGCTCCTCGGCTACTATGACGCCCTCTTTGACAACTGTGCGCCACGTAGATCGGTCTTCTGCCTTACACTCCCAGTCACTTGTATGTATTTTGGCTGCTTTCATGTCCCTTTGACAGACATCTTTAAATCGCAAGCGTGGGCGACCTGTTTTCCTCTTTCCTGAAGCAAGTTCACCATATAGGAGGTCCTTCGGGATGCGGCCGGGGCTCATTCTTTTGACATGTCCTAGCCACCTCAGGCGTCTTTCACTAAGAATTGAGAACATGCTTTGGGTATTGGCACGCGTTAGTACCTCACTATTAGGCACTTTTTCTTGCCATTTAATACCAAGGATGCGGCGCAAGCATCTCAAATGGAAGCTGTTAATCTTACGTTCTTGTGATGTATAAGTGGTCCATGCCTCGCTCCCATATAGTAGTGTACTGATGACACAGGCTCGATAGATGCACAGTTTGGTTTTCTCCGTTAGCTTGGTGTTTTGCCAGACCCGCTTATTTAGTTTAGCCATTGTTGCGGCTGCCTTGCCAATTCTGCTGTTTATTTCTTCTTCAATGGACAGTGTATTGGAGACCTTGGATCCCAAGTAGGTGAAGCTGTCCACAACCTCCAAGTTGTCATTATCGATATTTATGGTAGGAGGAGGTCGAGTGTCTTGGGCCATGATGTTTGTCTTATTGTTTACTACTTCACACATAAATACGTTGGATATCTAAAAGTGCATGATTACATCGATTTTATGCTCTCTTTGATTCAGTGCTGTAATTCCTGGAAGGCAAAGACTAAATTTTATTAACTCAAAAATGACATAGCTGACATGATTGATTTGTTTGCCAAGTTTACCGAAACTAATTTGAAATTACAAGGTGACCAATTAAATGTAATCAACACTAAAAGCGTAATATCTGCGTTTTTGCAAAATAATTTATGTTTAAACAATACTTGGGGAGAAGAAAATGTTCTCAGATTCAAAATCTCTTGAAATTGCAACTAGAGATGAAGACTTGCCTGCTAACTGTCAACATTTAACTGCACTTCATGCAGACCTGAACCCAAGATTTTAAAACATCATTCATTTGGATATTTCCGACTTGGTGTTGAACCCTTTTGCTTGGGGACAAAGTTAAATCCCAGACATAGATGAATCCACACTAATACAGGTGCAGCTTATTGAATTATCCATAAATGAGGAAATTAAACAAGTTTGAATAAGGATACCACAAATTCTGGTTACAAAAAGAGATGCCACTTTAATAACCTTTATGGGTTATTGTACAAAAGTTGACTGCTTTCCCGTCTTTCTATTTGGTAGAACGTGGATTCAATGCAGTTTTGAACCTATTCACAAACAAAAGAAACCGGGTTGACATTAGTGTTCGTGCGTTTACTACTCTCAAACATCGAGCCGGGCATAAATACACTCATAAAATTATTAAAATCTCATCAAGTTCATCCAATTCATTAATTTATTTTATACAAAATTTAAAAAGTTAAATTCAAATAATTAATAGATCTTCAACAAAATGTTGTTCTTAAATAGTAAATGTGTATAAAATACATTTAAGTTGCTATTTCACGGGGGGGGGGGGGGGGGGGGGGGG
>MUZC01000711.1:26562-38001 GCA_002072015.1 Radix auricularia | reverse complement strand
CTAAGCAGAATATCAAACATATTTCACAATAATGTTAACAGTATTCTTAGAGTTCTTGAGCCTTCTTATCATTGATGAGGGTCATCCACCGATCATCGACAGCGTCTCCGTTTCCGTCAAGGGCAAAGGCCACCTACAAGAGACTTCCAGGCATCCCTATCCTTGTTCAGCCTTTCCAGGATCTTCTAGTACTAGCAAATTTTCTTCATATGATTTGTTCCAATTCTCGGCACCAAGTGTTACTTGGATGGCCTATTTTGTGCCTTCCATCATGTGTTTCAGTTTTAGAGCTTGCCTTGTTGTATTTGAGTCTGGTTTTTTAGAGTGTGACCAATCCACCTTCACCACTTTTGATAATTTCTTCCTAAATAGGCCTCTGCTTAGTACGATAGCACAGTTTCAGGCTTCTGATTTCATCAGGCCCCTGAATTCAGATAAATCTTTTTAGACGCCTGTTAAAGAAAGACTGGATTCTGGACAGGTTTCCAGCTATCTTTTTCTCCCCATCTCGGGGTTATTTTGCAACATAGGCTTCACATTAGGGTTGGAGATAATTATTTTAAAATTGCTGCTAAGGTTTCTGAAGACCCAAACATTCTTAAATTGTTTGAAAACTGATCGTGCCTCCCAATGTTTAGAGTGAATGATTATATTGCCCTTAACTTTTAATGGAAATGAAGAAAAAACGTGAGGCTACCCCGAATGTATTAAGAGATATATATTGTGTTACACAAGTGTTCAACAAAAATTCAAAGTACTTATTGCATTTGTTTTTATAACAAAACATGTTAAACAGTAGTGCTTTACAAAAGTAGTCTCGCTACGTTAATATGTTAAACATATTTTTTGATGGAATGACGAATATGTCTTGGCATTTAGAATTTTATATCCATCTAATTACACACTCACAAATTAACGCATTGCATAAAACCGTAAATTCTTAATTTGTTCATAAAACAAGGTGAGTAATGAAATATAAAACAAGGGCTTTTTTGGAGTATATTTTGTTTGTAATGCTTCATTTTCATGTAACTAATCTATTTGTTAATAAAGTAGAAGAAATGGTAATATTCCTAGCTCATGGGTGTTTTATACATATGATGTTGTATACTTAAGAACTTACAAAATTCTTAATTGGCACTAACCTTAAATGCATTCTTCATCAAATAACAGCAGTAGAGGGAAAGTAAATGCTTGGGATGTGACGAAGTTCGAATTCGAATCTGACGACATTCGAACTTCAACGTTTATCTTTAGAAAATTCGAATCCGAATTTGAAAAATTACCGTTTTCAGATGAAACACGGCCGTAGAAATCGTAACAAAAATTTAAAAACCTAGAGACTTTCGAAAACCCGAAATAAAGAAAACAGATAAAACTAAACTCCTAGACCCTTACTCAGCTGTCCATAGATTAGACGTTGTATTTAATCATGAGCGTATTTTAGACACACCCCTCTCACTAAATTGTTTGCAACCGAATTTTCTAAACATTTGGAATAGATGACCGTCGCAGCAGACTACTGCCAGACAATGCAGAGAAACTGGTGTTCTTGAAGTTTAATCTACCATTAATTAATTTCAAGTACTGTGGTTTCGTGTGAAGTTGACAATAAACAGTATGTTTAATTTTGTTTAATGCTCTAATAACTCTCCAATTTTAAGAACTTAGTTTTTAATTTCGCTAAATGTTGTTTGTCAAATTGTTTTAATTTTTTACTTGATTTTAAGCGTTCTTTTAAGTTTAGGTTCAAATTACTTTGGTGGAATTAAATTCATTTATTTTGTTTATCTTTTTAAACTGCAATATGCATTGTTTATGAATTTCTTATTTTTGTGATTAAAAATCCTTCTTGTTATGGGGGGGGGGGGACCAACTGACAACTTGGTATACTCCCTTTTTTTAGCCAAGTGTTGACCAAATCCGCTTCTGCATTCGAATCCGACGGATTTATATTTGCCTAATCCGAATCCAACGGATGCGGATTTTCATCAGCTCCGTCACATCCCTAGTTAACACATCACCGTCAGTTGGGTTTTAGTCTCTTGTTTAAGGCCAAAATACTAACCTTCATGCTTAAACTTAAATATTATAAGTTTAGTATATATATTTAATGGGCTGTTATCTTCTTCAAAATGATATTTTTTAAATCTATCCATCCATTCATCCACCCACCCATCCATCCATCTATCTATTTATCTATCCATCAAACCATCAATCCATCTATTTATCTATCCATCTATCCATTTATCCATCCATCCATCTATCTTTTTGTTTGTCTGTCTATATGTACATATATCAATCTATATTTTGTGAAGATCCTAGGTCGTTTTTCTGTTTATTTTCTCAATCTCCTCTCACTCCTTCACTCTAACTTAACACACTTGAATTTAAGTAGTTAATCACTAACATCAAGACTCAAGAACAACTAAAATCTCTTTTTATTTCCTTACTTCATTAACTATATTATTCTAACTTCTCTCTTAAACTTAAATTGCGTCTATCTCTCTATTCGTCCTACTGTCCTTCTCCTTCTTCCGTCTGTCCGTGTGTCCCTACGTGTGTGTGTGAATCAGTCCGAGCGTTCCTCTTCTACATGTAGGCCCCACCCCCACCTCTAACCATCCGAAAGTCAACTGTCAATAAACCAATACCTCCCCTTAGATAAGACGGCTCCTTCCATCCTTCGCCACAGTACAAGCTCCCGCCATGCTCTCGTCTTCAAAGAATCGTTCGCGGTTTCTATGTCCCTTGATTCCCAATTCAAGCGAGGTAACAACTGAAACGTACAGTTTGCATCTCTGGCCACCTGGGCTCGCCCGCTAGTCCCGCGGCACCTCAATGGACGAAACATACTCTAGAGCCCTAACCGCCCTAAATTCCCGACAATATAAATGTATATATGTGTGTATTTGCAAATATATGTATGCGTGTGTGCCCGCGGATGTGTGTGTTTCAAGTAACGAGTGTTTGTGAATTTGTGTGTGATCTGGGATAGGGATTAATTAAGCAGTTGTCCTTGACAGGTTCTGTTGTCTAGGGTTTCTGGTCCAAGGCTCACACACCAACAACTGTTGTACAGTAATTGAACTCAAGTCCCTTTTTACAGCAATCTTTATTTAGATGAGTCTCCACATTTCACCTATGTACAACTGTCTCAAGCGCTACCATATCTCGTATCTCTTAGTTACAACATAGGCCCGCCGTACAGTCCTGCAGACCAACACGGCAACTCTAACAGCTGGGGTATTCCTCGTTTTTCCTTGTCACTACGCCACTGGTCTCCGCCACTTATTCCCTCTTGTCCCCCCTACCACCAAGACACACACGAGTTATATACCGTGGGCCTGGACTGTCATTGCATGGACATCCACGTCCCCACGTAAATCTCGTTCACAACATCACAACATGAGCTTGTGACCAGGCAAAATTATAACTTTCACAAACAGTGATCCTCTACCCCTGATAGTCCTGAAAATTTCTTCGTAAACGTTAAAACCTAAAAGGTATTAGCGTAATGTTGAGGCTTCATCTGAAGTCTCTAAATATTAATTTAAATCATAACTTGATAGAAAATTTAATAAACTATTTTTTTCGGAATATTGCGTCATATCTCTCTACTCAGGTGTGTTTGGAATATTGTGCCATATCTCTCTACTCAGGTGTGTTTGGAATATTGTGTCATATCTCTCTACTCAGGTGTTTTTGGAATATTGTGTCATATCTCTCTACTCAGGTGTGTTTGGAACTGCAAGAAGAAGCTGTTAACACATGAGAGAACTGTACTTAAAAGTAAGATCATATGTCCTGCATGCTCAGGGAAGGAAATTCTTGAAGCTAAGTATCAGTGGAGCGTACTCACATACAACAATGATAACAACAATCCAAAAACCTTCAATATCACTGACACATTTTGGAATGCCTCATTCATTGAATCTGGTAAAGGATTAAATTACATATACTATGTATATACTGGGTTTTATAAAAATTCTGTATTTTTTTAAATATAGAAGTGGAAATTATTTGTTTTCCCCTGGAATTTTCTATTTTATTAATGTTTACTTTTATGGCATCCATTCAATACATTCACTGATTTTCAAAGTGCTTGCAAAATAATATAGATTAATAAACGTGCCAAATATTTATTTTTTAAAAATTTAAATGCTCTTACATTGTTCGTGATACACTACTACCCTTTCAAACATGCTTTTAAATATGCTATACGTCTTTACTTTGTTTAATATTTTTTACTTTTATTTATATTTTTTTTCTTCTCAGATAATTCTGCGTAAATGTTTTGGCTCAATTTCGTGTTACTAAGTGTACATTTATTTAATTTTTTTTGGAAGATAGATCTAATAATAGACAAAACTGTTTGTTTATAGCGTGTGGACATTTTGCTAACGTCAATTTCTGTCAATGGATATTGCTAATTAATAACACCTGTCATTTCCAGTGAGCGCCTAGTTTGTTATATTTATTTTTTTCCAGCACCAAACAGCTCCGTGTTTGATTCCAAGCCGGGTTTGTGGGAAGAAGGTTCAACATATGCCCTCGTGTTACAAGTCGCGTTCAACTCATTCCCACAGGCAACAGACATCTATGTCGTGTTAACTAACTTGTCTCCTTACAATGGAACCTGCAGCGTGAAGCCTACATCAGGTATGGTCAAACTGTGCACTGTGATCATTTTTCATTCGTTCTTTACTGATAATTAATTACACTTTGCGTTCCTGTTAGGGTAGCGCTGAATTGTCCCGGATGGGTGACGGATGTCACTTGAAAGGACTCGCTCCTTCTGTGTGTAATACACGGTAGTGGGAGGAAGCTTGCTCGGTAAACTGGCTGACACATACTGGATGATGACGTGCGGACTCATTGTATGTTGCAAGGAGAAGCTGTCTCCCACTATCACTTAAGCTTAGTTTTAACACGTCAATGTAACAATACGAATATGCTGGATGGTCCATTGGTCACGCAGATAACCGTAATTGCAAGACAGTGGCGTAGCGAAGTGGGTCAAGGGGACAAATGCCCCGGGTTGTCCTTTGCCAGTAGCGATATATTCCTGGTCGTTAATTAGTTTCTAAGAAACAATGTATAAGAAATGTCGAGCTTTTTAGCTAAAGAAAAGAAAAACAAATAGGAAATTATAACAGACATAAAGAAACCATCTTAAGGCATGTGAACTTTTCAACTGTCAAAACTTCAAACTCCTTATTGGATAAAAATTCCTCTGATACTTTACAGGAAGAGCACCAACTCAAAGTCACTTCATGCAGTGACTTACTTGATCTGATACTAATGCAAATGTACAAAAAATTACTTAAGTAGCATGATAATGTAAAACTGAAGTGGTGTTAGCTTAAATTATTCTTAAAATTTGACAGTCTCTCCTGTTGTAGAAGCAAAACTTACTGTACAGGAATAATGAGCCAATCGAAAGCTTGGAGCGACACATTGAAGGAAAAAGGGGAGGGTGACTAATTCCTAATTAAATTATCTTCAATCATAAAAAGCGTTAAAATAAAGTTTATATAAATAAAATAGAGGCAAAGATAACAAATTCAAAGAAATCAAGAAACTATAATATATATGAGAAAGCTTCAAATGCCAGAAATTTTTAAACTCCCCTAAAGCCTTATGAAACTAGCGCTACTGAAGTGGAAAACATAGGGCCTGAATCTAATGTACAAATATGGTTCTGGTATAGTATAATTGATTGAAGTTTGATTTTAACGTTATTAAAGTACTGGAAAAAATTGTTCACGTACTTACATTGTTTATTCTATAAATGCTTATTTAATGAAATTAAAATTTTGCGTGCATATATATACGAGGCTTCAATGAAAATAAAAAATGTATTCCTCCGGCATTAAACTCGATTTATATAGTGGCTCTTGCAAAAGGTGAATTATACCCTTCAGTAAAATACAATTTCAACATCAAAAACCTTAACTTATATTACATTGATATTTGCATATATATTTATATTATTTTATAATTAATATTTGCCTTAATCCTTACAGGCAAAGCCACGGAAACAATGTTCATATTTGAGTTTCCTCAATGGAAAGATGAAAGTGTTAGGAGGACTCGAAATTCCAGCTTTGATACAAACTTTGGCCTCCAATATGAAGTTTATCAGGACACACTTCTCGGCAGACAGCTCGTTTATGTTGGGGGTATACATTATTTTTTAGCTGTTTGAGAGAATTTTAATGCTTTAAGAGTGCACATTTCTTAAATTATAAACAATATTACTAGTTTTTCTGAAATAAGCAAGTATTATATAAATATTTACACATTTTCTTTGCTGAGTATTCATTTCTTTCATAAATGTGTTGATATTAAATTTAATATCTTTGGCAAGACAAATAATAAATAACAAATATAATCATTAGAAAATGTATTTATTATTGAAACACTTACGCATGTTTATGACTTTATAGATGAGATCTCAGCTGGAACGTATCTATCGGAGTGTGGTAAAGAAAACAAGTCTTGTGATGTGACAGTCAATATTATAGATATATACAGAGACAAGGTCAGCTGTAACTTAACAGTATATGTGAGTTGATTGCTCTGCCGTTACACCATTTTTAATAGTTTGGTATTTAAAGTTTGTATGTTATTTTGTGACAATTGTCATGAAAGAATTAACTTAATTAAATAAAGCTCCGATTTCTGTACACAAACGTTGGTCTGTGTGACAACTGATGCAGTGATCACAAGTTTCTATAGCCACAAAATACATGTTGCACATTCACTTACCAACGCCCTAACTGTTACCTAACCAATGTCAGGTACCTATCAGATATTCTATAAACACGGGAGGCAAACCGCCTGAAGTCGAACATGTGACTATTGATTAGCATGTCGGATCTGCACCCGCTTTTATGTTTTAATTGTCTTAACTAGACTTCTGGGGCCATCCATAAAATACGTCATGCTATTTTGGACAATTTTGTCCTCACCTCCCCCTGTCACAAACTGTCACAAATCTCCTGACTCCCCTTCCCCCCTAAAGTACTTCACACTTTCGATATTTTTAAAGATTATTCCTAAAGTTATTTAAATTTTACTATAAAAAAAAATTAACAAAAATAGGATAAATATAAAAATAAATGGGTAACTTCACACATGGCCGGGCCCCCTCCCACCTGTCACAAACTATCAACCCTTTCTTGCCCCACCTCCCCCATCAGAGGATGGCGAACTTTATGGACGGCCCCACTTTTTTTTTTAATTGCCTAAACAACAAATTTCGTTTTTTAGACGCTAGCTTTTTTTTTTTTTTTTCCTTTTCTTTTTTTTTCTTAAACAACCATTTTAGAACAAGACCTGTGAGCTAAATGCAGTTTTTGCCGATTCCCCTCCTTTCCCTCGTCGCATATCTTCATAAAAAGTTAGACCCCTCTCAAGAATTACATCTTTCAATCAAGAAAATGTTAACTGTTATATATAACACTGAAAGAAAAAGAAAATTCAAAATATTTTTTTTTCACGGAAAGCAACTAATCAAAGCTATGGATGCTAAATACTTATGAATAATAATAAAAGCAAAACTATTAAGTAATCCCCATGTATACGATTTAATTTTAAAATTCAACAAACCATTAGGCTTTATAAAAAGAAACCTTTACTGCTGTAATAAGAATATAAATTTTAAATGATACCTTACTAAGACCTGGCTGGAATGTGCATCTTCTGTATTGGGACCTATCCACTATAGAAAATGTTTGTAAACTAGACCAGATAAAGAAAACAAGCTGATAGATTCATTACTAAAGGATATTCCCAACTGGCAAGAGTAATACCATAAGTTAATGCATTAAACAATTGAACACAAAACGATACAAGAACAAAGATCAAAGTAGTAATAATAAATAAGGCAATTAATTCTAACTTGGAAATATAACACACAGATAATCTATACAACCCACTGATAGACACATGGGTAAAACACTTTATTCCTTATGCAAGAACAAACATATTTGATCGTTCGTTCTTTATGTCCGGAGTTATGATATAGAATGGGTTGTCTAAAGAAAGGAGGAAATCCTACAATCTATAAACATTTAAAACTCTTATAAAATTCTAAACTAGACATAGACTATCAATAATCAAAAATAGCATTAATTTTCTGTATTGAAAATTGACGCATGTTATAGATAAAATACGTTAAAGAATGATAAGATAGAATATCTATTTTAAAAAATTCTATTAAATCTAAATTTGTCAACATTAAAAATGTAGCTTGGAATTTCAGCGTGTATAATAATAATAATAATAATAATAATAATAATAATAATAATAATACAAATTTTATGCTTTAAATAGTACAGAGCCCCAGCAAGCAATTATCTTCATATAAAAGTAGTAACACATATATATTTAGAAAACTATTCAATGTAAACATTCATATTCTAACTACACTTAAAAGCATATAATGATATTACGGTCACATAAGTCACGCTCATAAATTAAGGAAATGTTTCATTGTTGTAAAATTAATTATGAAAGTAAAGTTAAGAGATGTGTTTTTAGTGCAGTCTTGACGGCTCTATGAGTAAAATATAATGAATGTTCAATGCTATAGAATTCAATTATGGAGGAAAATAAAATAAAAAAGTGAAAGCTCTTTCCCAAATGTTTGAGTGCATTTCTTAGGAAGGGATCAAAAGACAGGAACTATATACAGTTTACAAACCCAAAAACCAGGTTTATTAGAAAAAAATAATTAATTTTGTGCTTCAAAAATGCTGGAAAACTCAAATTTGTCGTGGATGATTGCTTAGAGTGTGAGATCACTTTTGAATTATAAAACTGTTTGTTAAGGTTGCCTGAGTCATGCAAATGAAATCACCCAAGAATTATAAAACTGTTTGTTAAGGTTGCCTGAGTCATGCAAATGAAATCACCCAAGAGTCATTACGTAGAAAGAAAAACACAATTCTCTGATTCTTCAAACTATCAACAGGTCTCTCCTAATTTCAAAGCTGAAGCGAATAGCTCTGTGGATAACGTTCTGGACGTTATGGAAAATAGGATGAACTCCAGCCTAGACTTGAAAGACCCCATGAAAATTGCACAGCGTGCCGCCGCGTTGTCAAACCTTGTTTCATCAGTTGTAAGTTGTGTGAAAACCCGGGGCGTAAATAGATTTAGTTGTAAATTAGTACTTTAAATTAGTTAAGTTTTTTTTATGTTAGGTAATAAAAAACTTTTTTTTTCCATACATGGACATTACAGTATGTAAGGATACATTGTCAGCAGCGCGTTTTTTCTTTTACATTTTCGGATAATACATTTTTCAAGTACCAAACTTTTGATTTGTAATTTAAGAGAATAAATGTGTTTAGTCGACAATACATTATTGCAGAGGGCTAGATTGTGTTGTCGAGATGACCCTCCTGCTTTCTGTATCATGTGTTACTTTTGTGGAATTACCACACGCAGACTATACTGAGAGTCATAGAACGACATATTTGTACATCAATTTAAAAAAGCTGAAACTGCATATGAATAACGCAAATGCTGATTTATTGCACATTTAAATACGTATGAATTCTTGCAACAACAATAATATCTATTTTATCTCAAAAATATTGAGTAATGAATATTTCTTTTAATAAGTAAAACTTAAAATAAATAGAGAGACATTTGTTGTTGAAGTTTTATCTCCCTTAAATTCCTTCTTTAATCATTCTTCTTAAGTTTTTTATTTAATATATATGACTGAACGAATAAGGATTTTGTAATAAGCAGATTACTTATGACAAAATATAATTGATTTCAAACCTACCATCTTTACAGAATAATGCCTTTAATTCGGCCACTGGTGCTCTGGGTGAAGTAAGTATTGAGTGTGAAATAAAGTGCCTTTGAAATACATCGCTTCAAGTCTATGTTAAGAATAGCTATGTCAAAAAAAAATATGTTAAAAAATGTAAAATCAAAAATACTTCAGGAAAATGTATGTTTTGAATTTTTTTCTAAACTTTGTTATATTTAACATGAAAATTAATTTGGAGGGTTAGAAATGTATTTTATAAATTTCAGACATTAAAAATTGAAATATTTAGCCATACCTGAATCACTTTAATTATTTTAATATGTTTCTGACATTTTCCTTCTATCCACAAACACCCATCGAATGAATTTAAAGGATAGTTTGAGGATATCATTAATGTTAAAGTTTACACTGTCTATTACTTACATTAATGTTTCTTTACTTCTCAAAGGTAGCTGGACAATACGTTGATACAATTGGAAATGTTATAAATGAGATCCATATCAAAAGTCCTGGACAAGTCCAGATTTTAGCTAATTCAATGGTTGTTGCAACTAATAACACTGTCTTAATGAATACTTCGACAATGGTAAGCTGTCATTTATAATTTAATGTTTTTAATTTACTAAAAATTGTGAAAGATTACAAAATTTTAATTTTCAAAAGCCTCTTGCTTGAATGCATAAGTTCTACGTTTTTAAATCCCTCAAAGTCACAGCCAGCATCCACTCCCAGGTGAATTAATATTGCTGAATTGTTGTTTTTGAGTTGTCTTCTATGTTTTTGTGGTAATGGGTAAAACGGTTTTATAGTTTATAGTGTAATTTTGAAAACAATCAAATTTTTAAATATTTTTTAAAAAATCTATACTGATATAGCTATAGTCTAGTCATAAAAGGAAAAACCTTCAGCAACTGAGCAAATGAATCAACAATTTGCAAACTTTCCTTGTTGTGAGAACCATGCGAATTGGGAATTTTTTTAGTACACTCCCGCAATGGTAATTGAGCGCAAATGTAGTTTTGTCATTATATTAGGTATACAAAAACTTGTTTAAATTCCAGAAACTTTGTAAAAAATTGGAACTCGACCAAAATTCGGATATAAAATATTTATGGCAATTATTTAAATACTAAAAGGTATTTAAACTATTATTCACATTCATTCGGAGGAGCTGGTGCCCCTTATCTCTTTCTTAAACGTTTAGGCATTTCCACATGATATTTAGAAATATAAAAAAAACTACTGTACTAATATATCCATCATTATCCACATTGAAATAAACAGATTTGATTAACTCTACATCTTTCACCTTTTGGGCCGTAGGACCCTGAAAGTCTTTTTTTTATTTAAGCTGTATGAAAGTTATTTTATTCATCCGGTGGTGATTAAACTGCACGAAATCGTGAGTATATTCCCGCGAAGGGTTCTGACTACATTGACGTTTCCTGATAAAAGTTAATACATAACGTAATGGCTCATATTTAAAAATTATAATGTATTGAAACTCCGATGTCAAAAAGTAAAGCAGGTTTGATTTTGAAATTCGCCGTGTAACAGTTATAAAGGTCAACCCCTTTCATCATAAAAAAATTTCTTTTTTATGTTCCAATCTTCATAAAATTTGGGGGGGGGGGGGGGGG
>MUZC01000710.1:131676-181092 GCA_002072015.1 Radix auricularia | reverse complement strand
CTGGGTGGACGGTTAGGAGTTAGGTTATTAACAGAAAGGCAGACAAATTATGTCTCGTACAGGACAAAGTAAACCGAACATTTGACACGGGGATCTCGATGACACTGGAAACGTCTGGGAGACCAGATCGGTCCATTAAACAATGTATTTATTGACAGAAGTAAGGCACTTACCACGACATAATTAGGCATTATGTTCACTGTAAAATAAACTTAAACGAATTTCAGTGCCTTGTTTTGCATTTAGTTCGCAGATGATGTTTGCGAAAACTGACACTATAGGAATTGAGACCTAAACTTGGTTTTTAGAAAATAAAGTCCTACTGTGTTAAATCATTGCTCTTTCATCCAAATTTTTATGTGACTGAAGAAAGCTGGGATCTAAAAGTTTTTGCACTCGCCATACGAACGATACTTTAACAAATAATATTGGAATGTATTGAATTTCTCCCACAACGTGCACACCATGGCGTGCATTTCTGTGTTCATAAAACAAGCATTAAAACTTTCAACATATCACTTTTGTTGTCATTTGCACTCCGAACATCACCCCACCCCAGGCTCCAATGTCATCATCAAACAAAGTTGGATCAAAATAAACAACGCGTTCGTGAGTATACAAGGGGAAGTGTCCGTGTACGAGGCCAGCTCGAGAAGCACGTACACGAAAACCTTCTACAGGAACATCACGTTTGTGGACATGCCCGGGATAACCAAGGTGCCCTTCCTACAGATTAGGTTTGTATAGCCATGGTGCCCTTCCTTTCTACAGATTAGGTTTGTATGGCTAAGGTGCCCTTCCTACAGATTAGGTTTGTATGGGTAAAGTGCCCTTCGCACAGATTAGGTTTGTATAGCTATGGTGCCCTTCGTACAGATTAGGTTTGTATGGCTAAGGTGCCCTTTCTACAAATTAGGTTTGTATAGCTATTGTGCCCTTCCTAAAGTTTAGGTTTGTATGGCTAAGGCTTAGTGACCTAAGGAGCCCTTCCTAAGATTAGGTTTGTATAGCTAAGGTGCCATTTCTACAGATTAGGTTTGTAAAGCTAAAGTGCCCTTCCTACAAATTAGGTTTAAATACCCTTCCTACAGATTAATTTTGTATGGCTAAGGTGCCCTCCTACAGATTAGGTTTGTATAGCTAAGGGGCTATTCCTACAGGTTAGGTTTGTCAATTATTGTATGGCAAAGATATTATGCTTCTTATCATTGAGGTTTCCGTAGCTAAAGTATATGTCTTAAATTTAGGTTCGTGTACTTGAAATTTATCTCTAAAAGTTAGGTTTTAAAGTTTAAGTTTAAAGGTAAAGTTTATCAATAAAATTTATGATCATGTACCCTAAGTTTATCTTATAAAATGCAATTTTATGACGGGTAAAGTAGATGTTGGAATTATGTTAAAAATACGTTAAATGATCACTTGTAATCGTGAGCCGTATCCTGAAAGTGTACGCCATACTATTACTAAATATGAAACATCTCCAGAGATACGTTATTGTTTAGTCCAAAGGAACACGGTAACTGAATATGGCGGCTGAGTGTGAAATAAGTTTGCCTTTGTGTGTGTGTTTTTTTTAGTGATACATTTTTAACTGTGGGTTACAAAAGAAAACATAATAATCCGGGAGTAACATTTTTGTGTTTGACGGATCAGATGTTTGGTCAACTGCTGGCATTATGTCAACAAAGACATTCCCATGCTACTTGGGGTGGGCTGCGACAATTGCGAGGAGTTCCCTGTGGAAGAAGTCGTCCTAAAATGGGAGGCGTCCAGGTAAGTGAGATTGAGACAATTTAACTGTTTTTTTTTTGCAGCAATGTATTGTGCTAAAATATTCTTATAAATTCGACTAGAGTCAATAATCTACATATCGCATCTAACCACCCCGGTGAAGTTTTGCTATATGACTCAACGCAATTTTTTATTTTTAACATCAATTTTATTGGCTTATAACCCGGGTTAGATAATAAAGTTGTAAAAATATGCGAAGAGCATATTCATTGACTTAATTTTGGACATTCGAATCTTTACATATTGACTCTCTACATATCGACTATCTACATATCGACTCTCTACATATAGAATCTCTACATATCGACTCTCTACATATCGACTATCTACATATAGACTCTCTACATATAGACTCTTACACATATCGACTCTCTACATATCACATATGGACTCTCTACATATAGACTCTCTACATATCGACTCTCTACATATCGAATCTATACATATCAAATATCGACTCTCTACATATCACATATCGACTCTACATATCACATATCGACTCTCTACATATCCACTCTCTACATATCACATACCGACTCTCTACATATCACATATCGACTCTCTACATATCGACTCTCTACATATCGACTCTTTACATATCGACTCTCTACAAATCGACTCTCTACATATCGACTCTCTACATATCGACTCTCTACATATCGACTCTCTACAAATCGACTCTTTACATATCGACTCTCTACATATCGACTCTCCACATATCGACTCTCCACATATCGACTCTCCACATATCGAATCTCTACATATCGACTCTCTATACATCGACTCTCTACAAATCGACGCTCTACATATCGACTCTCTACATATCACATATCGACTCTCTACATATCGACTCTCTACATATCGACTCTCCCCATTTCGACTCTCTACAAATCGACTGTCTAACGTATCTTGATTTGTACAGCTTGTAATTTCAATGGTTTCCCACAGTCCAGATGTTGTAACTACTGGCAACAAAAGGGTCTACGTTATGTTGACTAACCTGTCTAACGTGGACACGACAGAACTTCTAATCTCATTGAAATGTAAGTCAAAGCTGGTTGCGCATGGGAGAATCTTGTAATATATTAAGTAAATGTCATTGGTTCTGTTCAAAACCACAAAAAGATACTTAAATTCGACTTTGCATTTCCAGGTGATATAGTTTGCTCTTAAATTTGAAACATATTTCGGTAGGAATTTTTTTGTCGAGTTCTGAGCAAACGAATTTTTTAAAATAAAAAATAATTTGAATTCTCAAACTTATATTATTAGCGAGCAATTGACTATAGTATTACCAAGATATGGATTATCGATTTGAGGTTAAATTTTCGATTTTTAATTCAAAATTATTTCTTTTTTTAAAAGACATAATTGTCAGCCCAAATAACGGAGCGGCAAATTGGCGACTCAAAAACTAAAGTATTGGCACCGGTACTCGTCATGTCATTTTGAACGTCGCGGCAACAACAAGAATAAAAGTTTCTGTATTTGCTTAATTAGATGAAAAGAAGTTTATCTCCCTGCAAAGCAGAGCGAATTTTGTCTGGAATCAATTTCAATTTCCCCCTTCTGCCTCTTCATTTCATATCCCCACAATCCTACCTCTACACTTCTCATTGCCTCCACGAATATTTTTTTTCGCATTCACGTTGTCCAGTTGACTTTGTTGGTCCCAGTGGAGTCCGTATAACGTCATCGTCCACTCGGACATTCATCATACCAGAGGCTGTAAGCAGTGAGGACCTAATCGCACCGTCGTTCTCAAAAAAAGGTCAGTGAACTTGTAAAATTATGGAAAAAAGTTGCAGTAGAGTACAAATATATGTGCCATATGGTTAGAAATACACATTTGAAAAAGTTGCAGTAGAGTATAAATGTATGTTCCTTTTGTTTAAAAATAAACAGTAGAAAAAGTTGCAGTAGAGTATAAATATATATGAGATACGGTTAAAATACACAGTAGAAAAAGTTTATTGATATAAAAAAAAACAGGTGAAAAAAATTGAAAGTTGATTTCATTTTTGCTTTTCACAACAAACATCTTTTTACACTAAATGCACATAATTTTTGCTCGGTTTGGGGGGGGGGGGTTGGTTGGAATGGCGAAAGGGTAAAAGTTTATTCCCAACAGTTGTTATTTCCTGACCCACTTGCCGTGAACTATTTCCTCTTTCTATCCCCCATCTCCTTCTACTCGTCATAGCCGCTTATGTCTCTTTCACTCCTTTCTATCTCTCTCTCTCTCTCTCTCTCTCTCTCTCTCTCTCTCTCTCTCTCTCTCTCTCTCTCTCTCTCTCTCAAACGTACAGTTTATTATCTGCACTATCGCCCACACCACTAAAAATCAGGAAACCAACTGAAATATTTGTCTGTCATTCCAAATTATAAAATTTCCTTTATTTAAAAATAAACGTTTTAATCTGGTTATACAAAATAATAGTGCGGGAAAATAAGACGGCAAAGTACATGGCTGGTATCAGCATGTAATTTATTAAATATTTCTAACGACATAAGCGCCAAAAAATTTGTCTTCTCTGTTGTAGATACCGTGGGTATGGAGGACCCGTATCCTAGTTACGACATGAATGGCATGGACCCGACTGGTCAGAGTAACATTTATTTTCCTTTTATCTACACGCTTGTGGTGCATGGTGAGTGAAATTTTTGCTGCAATGATTCGGTCATGATTGAACATCGCCCGGTTTTTAACGGCCCTAACACGTCTTGGAGAAGGGAAGTGAGGGGCAGATTAATTTTTCAGTTGAAGCTAAGATTTATATTGACACGTAAAGTTTAGTGTGGAAGGAAAGGTAGCCAGTGCAGTACAAAATTAGTTTTTATAGAGGAAGGAAAGATCTTCAGGGAAGAGTAATTTCTTCAGAGCAGGGTAATAAGTCTTTTTTTAAAATAATGAGGTCTTTATCAGAAGAAGAGTTTGTGTATCGCGTGGCGTTATTTGAGAATTGGGAAAATGATCGAGAATTTTATGATTGATTAGTTAAAAAATAATTAACATCTTTACAAATCTTTGTTCAACTAAAATATCAAATAAATGGATTCATGTTCTGTGTGTTTCAGGGGAGGACTTTGATATTGTTCGCATGGAGTCAGACGGTAAGATTAAACTCGTTAAACGTGCGGTTCTGTCAAGTGCACAATTTTGTAACGGGTATGAGCCGTTTATGTTTATGTAAATAGTAGGAACAGCAGATTTTAGAAACTTTCAATGTTTGAGAATCAAGAGTTTTATTAATTATCAGTCTCAAACCACTTAATGAGAGGATTCATTTTTTTTAATTAATTCTCAGGAAATTGTGGCACTGACTGGAGCTACCATAAGAAGGACGATAGCTGCTTGATGTTTTTAGCTGACCGGACTACATGGCTGAACGCTAGGGCTCAGTGCAAAGAGGCAAACCTTGAGGCAGATCTGGTTGTGATACACTCCAAAGTTATGAACAAAGTTGTGGCAGGTACAAGGGCCATCCACCCATCAGAGATATTGGTCGATAATTATTGTAACGGATTCAGTGCATCAGCTCATCCATCCATTTTTTCAGATAACCTAAAGACTATCAATCTAATGTCAATCAATCTATTCATCTATTCAATAGATTGTGACGTAAAAATGGAATAGTTCCATTCGATCATGCTTTTCGGAAATATTTTTAACCCACAAAAACAAAAAACAAAAGACAAATTCATCAATATGTCTGTCGTTTATTAAAAAAAAAAAAAAAAAAAAATATTGCCAATATAAAGTAAGGGTAGTATCATTAGAACGTGGGTCCCATATCTACGCCACTGCCTAATCCAGGGGTCGGAAACCTAAATAGGCGCCAGAGCAAATGTTTACAATTTACAACATTTACCAGCTTTTTAAAGAGTCACTATCATGATTTTTTAAAACAAAACAAAATAATTATTACTATTTGAGCAAGGAACTGGAGAGACGCATCTTGACATATAAAGAGCCACATGCGGCTCGGGGGCCGCAGATTGCCGACCCCTGGCATAATAAATTAAAATAAATTTAATGTTAATCAATGCTTCATAAGGCACAGAGATCAAACTGTGCCATAGCCCAAACTAAATTAGCACAACTCACCGTCATACAATAACACACGCTGTTCATCAGTATAGTGAAATTGTGACTGTTAGTTACACAATCTTTTGTCACAGACATGATTCCCGCCGGAGAAAAAGCCTGGATTGGTCTGAAGATCATAGGGAATACGTCCCACTCCTGGTTGTTCAAGCCTAAAGAGGTAAGTAAAAGAGTCCCTCCTGACTGATCAAATCCTGTTTACTTTCTAACCAAACATCCATGAAAAAGCTTCCAACCGAACTTCGAATGGTCACCAATTTTTTTTTTAATTTGCGATGTGGTGACTGGGTTAATCAGGCCGTCTCTGATGTTGAATTAGTCACTTGATGGTTTTTCGATAATGACGTGATGCAAAAATTGGTTTTAAAAAATTATGTTATGTTTAAGACACGGCTGAATAACGAACTATGCTCTGACCTCACAATCTGAGGTGCGTGGGATCCAGCACACGTTAGGCCACAATAAAACTTGTTGATGAAAGACTTTTGCTAAATAAGAAAACGTCCAAAGCTGACTTTGAGCGGACATAGGCGCCGCCAAACTTACCTACCCCCGAGACATTTCTAATGGAAACTTTAAACACCCCGAAGCCATGGCAAAAATGCTTAACTAATGGTAAATAACTTGTTTGGGACGAACTGAGTAACTGTTTTATACGTTTAAAAAGGTATTAAAATGATCAGGTTTGTGACACCTTTTAAAAAAAATCATCTTTCCAGAAATTCCAGAATTGGTCGCCGGAGAGGTCAAATGAGACCGCCTGCGGTTTTATCTTGGACAGCGTCAACGAAGGAATGTGGGCCCAAGAGAACTGTTCGGCTCACTTCCCGTCAGTTTGCCAGTACTCACTGCAAAGTACGGACTCATCGGTGTATTGAATGTTGGTTGAGTCAGAATGATTTCAGGGAATAGTTCTTTCATTTCATCCAATCTTGAAACTTTCGGGAACTTATGGCCACTTAACAGACGAATATTTGTGTAAAGTGAATACGAAGACTTGTCATCTCAATAAAAACATTACTAACGCCCCATTTCCAGACTTTGCAGAAACATTATTTTTTTATTATCATTTTGACACTTATCCAGTGATTCTGTAGTGATATCATCTTTGTACTTGTATTAACTTCACTCTAGACTCTTGACTCTTGTACAAATTTAGCGTTAGTCCAATTTAGAGATAAGTTATAAACTTATAGAATACAATTTTGATAATTTGATCCACGATAACAAGAGAGGAGTCTTTTGTTGTGAATCTAAATAACATTCTTGGTCTGACTGTGTGTTCCCTAAGAGGACCTGCTTGACGAACGATTTCTTAAAAATTAAAGTTATTGAAGATGTATCTTAAATCAGTATTGATTGATAACTTCCCACTGTCAGGCTTAAAGACTTACTTCTTGATGCCAAAGAAAGATAATCATGCAAATTAATTAAATTTTTCTTAAGATTATTAGGGGCTTAGGAAATGATTCTAATTTTTGACAATGAAAATAATCATGCTAAAAGTTAATATTTCACATTTTATTATTTTTGAAATTTAAAAAATGATTGACATTTTAACATGTCATGCAGATCTTCCTCTGGTGAATCATGATACGTATCACAGTCCAGTCAATATTTCTTATCGCCACTCTGTTTTCTATATGAAGACCACAATGCAAGAAACGGATGTGTGAAATTTTTAATTTAAAAAAAATTTATCCCCTGTATCTGATAGAAAAAATATAATGTTCTGAATGAGGTTTTATATAAAAAAAATTTATGTGTCTGACCCTATGAAAAACTCAAATCTATTAGTTAATTTATAACAAATCTGTATAATCTTGAACTTTAAAACTTTAATAACTAAAAACTACAAAAATATAACATAACCGTTTCTTTCCTTGAGCTCTTCAAATGTTACGCTACTCACAACTTCGTAGGTCAGGTTTGATTTATATGCGTTTAATTATTCTTAATCTCATCATAAAAAAAATCTTTTGTCATAAATGGGAATTCTCTAAACATAATGGAAGCGTGTGATTCACGTAACTTCAGTTTACTTCTATCTGTGCCAGACAGGAAACGGAAATTCATATTTATGAAAACTGCGTCATCACCTACTGACGTCCACTTTGAAATCAGTAGCCGTGACGTCATTGTTGAAGTCCAGCTGGAGACGTCCGTCGGCCATATTTACAATATACAAAGTACAAACATAAGTGTAAGTACAAACATAAGTGTAAGTACAAACATAAGTGTAAGTACAAACATAAGTGTAAGTACTAACATAAGTGTAAGTACAAACATAAGTGTAAGTACAAACATAAGTGTAAGTACTAACATAAGTGTAAGTACTAACATAAGTGTAAGTACTAACATAAGTGTAAGTACTAACATAAGTGTAAGTACTAACATAACTGAGAGTAAAAACATAAGTGCAAGTACTAACATAAGTCTAAGTACTTACATAAGAGAAAGTAAAAACATAAGTGTAAGTACTAAAATAAGTGTAAGTATAAACATAAGTGTAAGTTCAAACATAAGTGTAAGTACTAACATAAGTGTAAGTACTAACATAAGTGTAAGTACTAACATAAGTGTAAGTACAAACATAAGTGTAAGTACTAACATAAGTGTAAGTACTAACATAAGTGAAAGTACTAACATTAAGTGTAATTACAAACATAAGTGTAAGTACAAACATAAGTGTAAGTACAAACATAAGTGTAAGTACTAACATAAGTGAAAGTACTAACATTAAGTGTAAGTACTAACATAAGTGTAAGTACTAACATAAGTGTAAGTACTAACATAAGTGTAAGTGCTAACATAAGTGTAAGTACTAACATAACTGAGAGTAAAAACATAAGTGCAAGTACTAACATAAGTCTAAGTACTTACATAAGAGAAAGTAAAAACATAAGTGTAAGTACAAACATACGTGTAAGTACCAACACAACTGTCAGATAAACAAAACGAGGATAAGTAAAGATATGTGTATAAAATATGTTTGCTCATTTATACGTATGTTTTTGAAAACGCTATTTACAGGGTGTAGATGAACATTTGCCCGTTTGGTCACTCAAAGATTTCCAGAAGGCAGTTACACAAGGTAATTTGATAAAATGTGCATTTCTGTCTGTTATTTTAAAAACTTAAATTCTTATATTAACTAATGTCTGCATGGTTGATTGATTGCTGAAAAACTTTGGATTAACTTGAACCTACTTCCACGTATGCTAGCGAGCTGAAATTTTGCAGTCAGCCTCATGGCAACGATGAAAAATGATCTATTAAAACTTCACATCGATCAAATGAAGTGTAATTAAATTAATGAATTTTAAGATTATCTGTATGTATCTCTATGAAGCATGTAAATTTGTTTGCTAGAGTGTCGTGGTGCGTATTATATTGAACAAACTTTTTAAAAATATTTTCCCCATCTGTATATATCTTGTGTCATGTTAAGAAATGATTGAAGGGGGCATTCATAACAAACATACTACGAAGCTCTATCATGTAATTAACAAAGACATTTATGGAGGAATATCGATTCCAAAGATGAATAGTTAGCATTAAAATAAGAACTTAGATATAAAATCATAATTTGAAATTGACTCATTTACCAATTTTATCTCAAGGTATTACCTATATTGGAGCTTTAACTATGATGATCATCTCCAACTTCGAGAGACAAACATTTGAGCACAACGCGGTGGGTGGCTTAAAGTTTTCATTCAAGAATAAATCTACCACAAAGAAGATTAAATAGAGATTATTATACGCATTCAGTTTGTGCAGTCTATCACATTGTTACTGCAGTAGTACTAATGCAACTGAACACATGAGTTCGTGGTTTCGGTAACAGCCAAATAACTTTATTTGCCTCTCTCTTTAAATTTACATTCACTCCGAGTTCACCACATCTAATAAGCACCCAGCCTCCAAACTCAGTCACTCTGGTTGCATGCTGAAACCATGGTATCAAAACCAAGGCGCCTAATTCCGTTACTAGAAGTAGTTAAAAAATATTCATCTCTGTATTTTACATTGATAAACGATTTCTGAAAGATAAATGACGTTGTTTCCCCCCAGAATCTCAATGCTATTTTGATGATGATTGAGAGCACGGAAGGCGTTCTATCCTACAGCAACATCAACATTGTTTTAGTGGCACTCGACCGGCTTCTCAGAGTTGACAAACCTACGATCGACCACTTGGTAGGTAAATCGTTGTTTTAGCTCATTGCCTTTGACTGACTTCTAGTAATGGACTAAACTACTCTCGACCACTTGGTAAGTAAATCGTTGTTTGAGCACTTGGCCTTTGACCGACTAATAAAAGTGGACAAACCTACTCTTGACCACTTGGTAGGTAAATGGTTATTTTCACATCGTTTAGTCGTCAGTTTTCCGCCAAATGAAAAGAAGCAAAGATGCTTATTATTTCCTATTTTCACCTCAGATAAATAGTAACATTGTAATTATTGTGTTCAAGTTGTTACATTATGTCGACAAGAAAGGTATACGTAAGACACTAAATAACAATCTACAGAACGATCCAACTTGGGGATATCTTCACTAATTTTTTAAAACTTATTTCCAGTTTTGAGTTAGACATTTCTAGTTAGTCACGGATGGGATTCAAGCAATTAATGCAAAGACCACCAGGGGATGGGGGAAGGCTGTCGCCTAGGTTACCCCAGCATTAGATTCGAAAAAGACATGGCACCTTGTGCATTGTGCTAAACACACAATTCCTTCTCATACTAAATTTACTCTAGTAATATTATTTTCAATTGATCAAAATAACTTTGTTTGCATATTGTAGGTCTAGGTTTTTTAAAATTATTTTTTTATATTATTATTTTTTTTTAAATCACAGATATTTCAAAGAAGAAATATCTTTGTGCAGAATTGATTTGAATAAAAAAAACCCTCATCGGCTAAGCATTAGTCTCATAGGCTGAGCTAAAGTCTCATAAGCTGAGCTAAAGTCTCATCCGGCATCCTTCCGTCTCGCGAGACGATGGTGCATCACCGTTGGGTTGGGTTGCATTTCCTCGAGTGACTATGCAGTCCTATCCTTGAGTGACAGTCTTTGCCACAGTTTTTACACACGAGTTCTGTGCTTCCAAATGTTTTGGCCTTTCTCCTAGCTCTTCTGTCTGCAGCCTCCTCCATTCTTCGCTCCTCGGCTACTATGACGCCCTCTTTGACAACTGTGCGCCACGTAGATCGGTCTTCTGCCTTACACTCCCAGTCACTTGTATGTATTTTGGCTGCTTTCATGTCCCTTTGACAGACATCTTTAAATCGCAAGCGTGGGCGACCTGTTTTCCTCTTTCCTGAAGCAAGTTCACCATATAGGAGGTCCTTCGGGATGCGGCCGGGGCTCATTCTTTTGACATGTCCTAGCCACCTCAGGCGTCTTTCACTAAGAATTGAGAACATGCTTTGGGTATTGGCACGCGTTAGTACCTCACTATTAGGCACTTTTTCTTGCCATTTAATACCAAGGATGCGGCGCAAGCATCTCAAATGGAAGCTGTTAAGCTTACGCTCTTGTGATGTATAAGTGGTCCATGTCTCGCTCCCATATAGTAGTGTACTGATGACACAGGCTCGATAGACGCACAGTTTGGTTTTCTCCGTTAGCTTGGTGTTTTGCCAGACCCGCTTATTTAGTTTAGCCATTGTTGCGGCTGCCTTGCCAATTCTGCTGTTTATTTCTTCTTCAATGGACAGTGTATTGGAGACCTTGGATCCCAAGTAGGTGAAGCTGTCCACAACCTCCAAGTTTTCATTATCGATATTTATGGTAGGAGGAGGTCGAGTGTCTTGGGCCATGATGTTTGTCTTTTTCAAGCTGATTTGCAGACCAAATTCTTTGCAGGCATTGGAGAAGCTTGACACGAGTTGTTGCAAACCAGATTCTGTATGTGCTGTTAGTGCCGCATCATCCGCAAATAGTAGCTCTCGAATTAGGACATCCGTCGTTTTGGTCTTGGCTCGGAGGCGGGCAGTGTTGAAAAGTCCTCCATCAGCTCTGGTATGTAACCAGATTCCCTCACTGCTATCCTTGAATGCGTATCGAAGAAGTACAGAGAAGAATATTGCGAAGAGTGTTGGTGCGAGTACACAACCTTGTTTAACTCCGCTGCTGACAGGGAAGGCCTCTGACTTAGCTCCATCGAACTGTACTGTGCCAAGCATATTTTCATGGAACTGTCTGATGATGGCAAGTAGGTGAGGGGGACATCCAATTTTTGCCAGTATTTGGAATAGCCCGTTGCGACTGACTAAGTCGAAGGCTTTTGTAAGGTCCACAAATGCAATGTATAGTGGCATCTGCTGCTCTCTGCATTTTTCCTGGAGCTGTCGTATGGAGAACACCATGTCTATGGTAGACCGACCGGACCGGAAACCACACTGAGATTCTGGATAGACGCGGGATGCTAGGCTTTGTAAACGTTTTAGTATAACGCGGGCAAAGGTCTTTCCTACAATACTAAGGAGTGAAATGCCGCGATAATTATTGCAATCACTCCTATCACCTTTGTTTTTATATAGTGTCACTATATTTGCATCCTTTAGGTCTTGGGGGATGTAGCCCTGTTCCCAGCAGAGGGACAGAATCTCGTGCAATGGTTGGAGTAAAGCTGTCTTGCCACTCTTTAGAACCTCTGGTGGTATTCCATCATTCCCAGGCGCTTTTCCACAAGCTAGACTGTCAATTGCTTTGCTCAGCTCTTCCTGTGTGGGCACGACATCAAGTTCTTCCATGAGTGGCATATCTGGGATGTCATCTAGAGCGGTGCTGGAGACTGTGGTAACTGTTGAATACAATTCCAGATAATGCTCAACCCACCGTTTTAGCTGTGCTGCCTGGTCTTGAATAATTTCTCCATTTTTGGACTTTAGGGGAGCAGCTTTTGACGTCAAGGGGCCCGTTGCCTTTTTGATGTTTTCGTACATGACTTTTGCATTGCCCATGTCTGCAGCTGATTGTATACTGGAACAGAGCTTAAGCCAGTAGGTATTGACACATTTACGTGCAACCTTTTGGGCAAGTGACTTAGCTGTTTTTAAAGCATGCAAATTGTCAGGTGTAGGCTTTTCCTTGTAAGCCATAAGAGCTTTCCTTTTTGCTTCAGTGACGGGTTTCATCTCGTCCCAATGTTCATCAAACCAGTCCGTGTTTTTGTGAGATTTTTTGCCAAAGGCTTGTATTGCGGATGTATAGATTGTGTCTCTCAGTTGCGTCCATTTGGAGTCAATGGTGACGCATGGGGACATCTTTGAGAGACTTTCCTTCACCTTGTCTTTGAACAGCTGCGCTATCGCAGGGTCTTTCATGCAGGAGGTATTGATGCGTGGACTTCCCTTTTTCTTTGTGTGGTACGAGTTTTTCCTCATTATTCGTACTTTGCTGGCGACAAGGGAATGATCCGTGTCACAGTCGGCACTGTGATAGCTGCGAGTGAGTAGGACGCTAGCTAGTTGTGCACGCCTGGTGATAATGAGGTCCAGCTGGTGCCATTGGTGGGATCGAGGGTGTCTCCAAGATACTTGATGTATATCCTTGCACTTGAAGAAAGTGTTGGTCACACACAAGCCTCGTGAGCAGCACAATTCCAGAAGCCTTTGTCCATTTTCATTTAACTTTCCTCTTCCAAATAGTCCAAGGCAGGTGGGCCAGGCTTCGTGGTCGCTCCCCACTCTAGCATTGAAATCTCCTAGGAGATAGATTGCCTCGTCTTTGTGGATGCCGGCTATTGCCTGGTCTAACGCTCCATAGAACTGGTCCTTCTCTTCCGGAGTTGAATAGAGTGTTGGGGCATACACACTAAGAATGTTTGCTGGGCCCGCAGTTGTTCTGAGTCTTAGAGTGAGGATCCTCTCCGTGCCTGATGACGGTGGTTCAATGGATGGTAGAAGAGTGTTTTTAACAGCGAAACCCACACCATGCTGTCTAGGTTCGTCTTTCGGTCTGCCTTGCCAGAAGAAGGTATAATTGGCCTCTTTGAGTGAACCGTTGTCTGGGAGCCTGGTCTCCTGAAGGCATGCTATGTCAATCTTTAGCCTTTTAAGTTCTCTATCGATTATTCCTGTCTTCCGTGTGTCGTTTATGGACTGCAGATCATCAGTGATGCCGGGACACATAGTCCTCACGTTCCAGCTAGCGATTCGAAGAGCTGGGGTCTTCTTTTTCTTTTTTGTATTTCTTGGTGCAGGGCTTAGTGGCCCACTTGTTGAGTGGTACTCTAATCTCCACGCACCCAGTGGAGAAGGCAGGCCATGACGGGATAGCACCTATTTGACTGGGGGCTGCCCAGTTTGAGGCGGGCGGTAGCTGTCCAGTGAGACATTGGTAGTCTCTCCCACCGTCGGAAGCAGCCCCTGGCGCCTAGCTCTACGTCAATTGAGCTTTGGCTTATAACCGGTAACTGCTGCTTCCCGTGTTTTGTCGACACCTTGCGGCGACGCTGGAGTGTCCTCTCCAGAGGTGATGCAAGCCTGGGCGGGTATTATGGAGAATTAGCTGCTGCCCATACAGCATATCCCCCCTCTCCACGTCAATGGTGTAACCAAGGGAACGACTTGCGTCGATGCAGCTTGGCTGCCATTGGCGTCGCAGGAGCTGCCGGTATGTACATAAGTCTTCTGTATAGACCGCCTGTAGGTGCTCCAATTCCTGATTTTCTTTCAGGGTTTACTCTCTTAGCCTTTCCCGCAAGGCAGGTATAGCCGCAAGGCAGCGGAGGATTTGTATTCGGAGTTTCCTTCTCCTAGATGAACTACCAGCCAAGGTTTTAACGAGCATCATCTACCCGTAGGGGTGCCAGAACCGGGGTTTGAACCCGTGACCGATTTTTATTATTATTTTTTTAGAATTGTTTTTTGGGGGCGCGGTGGTCAAAGTGTTAGTGCGCGGCGGTACAAAAACAATTCTAAAGTCTCATAGGCTGAGCTAATGTCTCACACGCTGAGCCAAGGTCTCATAGGCTGAGCCAATGTCTCATAGGCTGTGCCAATGTCTCATAGGCTGAGCCAAAGTCTTATAGGCTGAGCCAATGTCTCATAGGCTGAGCCAAAGTCTTATAGGCTGAGCCAAAGTCTCATACGCTGAGCTAAAGTCTCATACGCTGAGCTAAAGTCTCAATGGCTAAGTCAAAGTCTCACAGGTTCAGCCAAAGTCTCATAGGCTCAGCCAAAGACTCATAGGTTCAGCCAAAGTCTCATAGGCTCAGCCAAAGACTCATAGGCTCAGCCAACAAAGTCTTATATGCTCAGCCAAAGTCTCATAGGTTCAGCCAAAGACTCATATGTTCAGCCAAAGTCTCATTGGCTCAGCCAAAGCCTCATATGTTCAGCTAAAGTCTCATAGGTTCAGCCAAAGTCTCATTGGCTCATCCAAAGCCTCATATGTTCAGCTAAAGTCTCATATGCTCAGCCAAAGTCTCATATGTTCAGCTAAAGTCTCATAGGTTCAGCCAAAGTCTTATAGGTTCAGCCAAAGTCTCATATGTTCAGCTAAAGTCTCATAGGTTCAGCAAAAGTCTCATATGCTCAGCCAAAGTCTCATATGTTCAGCTAAAGTCTCATAGGTTCAGCCAAAGTCTTATAGGCTCAGCCAAAGTCTTATAGGTTCAGCCAAAGTCTCATAGGTTCAGCCAAAGTCTCATAGGTTCAGCCAAAGTCTCATATGTTCAGCTAAAGTCTCATATGCTCAGCCAAAGTCTCATATGCTGAGCTAAAGTCTCATACGCTGAGCTAAAGTCTCAATGGCTAAGTCAAAGTCTCACAGGTTCAGCCAAAGTCTCATAGGCTGAGCCAAAGTCTCATATGCTCAGCCAAAGTCTCATACGCTGAGCTAAAGTCTCATACGCTGAGCTAAAGTCTCAATGGCTAAGTCAAAGTCTCACAGGTTCAGCCAAATTCTCATAGGCTCAGCCAAAGACTCATAGGCTCAGCCAAAGTCTTATATGCTCAGCCAAAGACTCATAGGCTCAGCCAACAAAGTCTTATAGGCTCAGCCAAAGTCTTATAGGTTCAGCCAAAGTCTCATAGGTTCAGCCAAAGTCTCATATGCTCAGCCAAAGTCTCATATGTTCAGCTAAAGTCTCATAGGTTTAGCCAAAGTCTCATTGGCTCATCCAAAGCCTCATATGCTCAGCCAAAGTCTCATAGGTTCAGCCAAAGTCTCATATGCTCAGCCAAAGTCTCATAGGTTCAGCCAAAGTCTCATAGGTTCAGCCAAAGTCTCATAGGTTCAGCCAAAGTCTTATAGGCTCAGCCAAAGTCTCATATGTTCAGCCAAAGTCTCATATGTTCAGCCAAAGTCTCATAGGTTCAGCCAAAGTCTTATAGGTTCAGCCAAAGTCTCATATGTTCAGCCAAAGTCTCATAGGTTCAGCCAAAGTCTCATAGGCCGAGCCAAAGTCTCATATGCTCAGCCAAAGTCTCATAGGTTCAGCCAAAGTCTCGTAGGTTCAGCCAAAGTCTCATAGGCTCAGCTAAAGTCTCATAGGTTCAGCCAAAGTCTCATAGGTTCAGCCAAAGTCTCATAGGTTCAGCCAAAGTCTCATAGGCCGAGCCAAAGTCTCATATGCTCAGCCAAAGTCTCATAGGTTCAGCCAAAGTCTCATAGGCTCAGCCAAAGTCTCATATGCTCAGCCAAAGTCTCATAGGCCGAGGCAAAGTCTCATATGCTCAGCCAAAGTCTCATAGGCTCAGCTAAAGTCTCATATGTTCAGCCAAAGCCTCATAGGCTCAGCCAAAGCCTCATAGGCCTAGCCAAAGTCTCATATGCTCAGCCAAAGTCTCATAGGCCGAGCCAAAGTCTCATATGCTCAGCCAAAGTCTCATAGGCCGAGCCAAAGTCTCATAGGTTCAGCGAAAGTCTCATAGGTTCAGCCAAAGTCTCATAGGTTCAGCCAAAGTCTCATAGTCTCAGCCAAAGTCTCATAGGTTCAGCCAAAGTCTCATAGGTTCAGCCAAAGTCTCATTGGCTCAGCCAAAGTCTCATAGGCTGAGCCAAAGTCTCATAGGTTCAGCCAAAGTCTCATTGGCTCAGCCAAAGTCTCATAGGCTGAGCCAAAGTCTTATTTGATGTTAGAGACTGGTGAAAATAACGTTTACAACTTACTGTCGTAATTAAATTTTGCTACTACGTTTGAATTCAAATGTTCTAACGCAATTTTTGAGACATTTCGTAGTAACTTCACGTCGTAATTTACTTTTGTAAGTCATTGTAGTACGCATAGTTATATTTTTCACGTTTCAAAATTAAAATCTGTAATCTTAGATAGGTTGTTTTTTTTTTTTTGGGTGTTATGTGTTTTATCCGGCTTTATTTACAGTTGTCGTGTGGTTTAGCCGAAATAAGACGAAATATAAAAAATCATGCACATAATCCATGTCAGAGATGTAAAAAATCATGCTCATATTCCATGTCAGAGATGTACAAAATCATGCTCATACCTCATGTAAGAGATATAAAAAATCATGCTCATATATTTTATGTCAGAGATGTAAAAAGAAAAGCTCTATTCCATGTCAGAGATATAAAAAAATCATGCTCATATTTCATGTGAGAGATAAAAAAAACTATGGTCATATCTCAGGTCAGAGATGTAAAAAATCATGCTTCATGCTCATATTTCATGTGAGAGATAAAAAAAACTATGGTCATATCTCAGGTCAGAGATGTAAAAAATCATGCTCATATTTCATGTCACAATGGTTGTGGAACAAGCAGGAGAACCACATGTGACTGCATTAAACTAAGATTTAGATTTTTAAAAATTAGACAAAGGTTCTTTTTCTTTCTTCCTTCAATAGGTGTATGCATCAAAGATTCTCGCAAAAATTGCGGCAGTACACAGAGAAGCACAAAGTGACCCCAGGAATGACGAATATTTATTTAGGTAATTTTTGTATAAGGAAAGACGATATTCTGATGCAAGATCGTCAGAGAGAAGATGGTAATTTTCTTTAGGGACTCATTTTTTCCGTTTATCATCTCTACGATATCAGATATATCTCACTATAAAGTAGATGTGTTGGTATGAAACACATTGATCTTGGTTAACCTAAAGATACTTTACCAAATTTTATTTTTATGTAGCATCATTTCAATAACCTGGTCCAAATTTAAAAAATTGTGTCAGCGAAAAGCTGTCGTGTTGTCTCAAATGTAATGCAATTTTAAGTAATGGTACCGAAGTAAAGGGGCCGTCCATAAATGACGTCACGCACCTAGTGGGGGAGGGGGTCACACTTTTGTGACGTTGCGTGACGTGGGGGAGGGAGGGGGTTGAAGAAATGTGACGTCACATCGAAAGGGTAACTTTTAGTAAAACTTCCACTGAAATATTTGGCCACTTAAAATTTATTTAATGACTTAAAAAAAAAAAAAATTCAATGCTTCTCAAAGTGCCGGTCGATAGGCTATTAGACGCCGGTTGGCGTAAGTTAACAAGACACGAAAATTAAATATAATTATAATTCTTATGTTTAAGAATTCACAAGAGAACACACGAAATTGTAACTCTGCGCCGTTGATGTTGGCAACAAAGCTTTTGTGATGTAACCTCAGATTCGTTTGGTTCACTCGCGGCAGGAGTCTGCGAACTTTTTCTTTTGGTCGGTTATCTCCCCCCCCCTCCCCCCGAAACTGCTACTTGTGTGTTTTACAAACAGGACAAGTGTCTAAAAAAATCTGAATAGGATTATATGTTGATATTTTAAGTCAAAACGACACCGAATATCCATTTGGGAGGTGGGTGGGGGGAGGGGAATCTATTTGATACAATAATAAAAGTTTTAAGTTTGCTATAGTTTTTTGATTGGTTTTTGTTCAAACACGTCTGTCCATTCTAAATATAATAATAAATGTGTCCATTTAAAATAAGTCAAACGTATTCACTAACTTTATTGAATGCATCAAATTCTCGACATCGCAATTCGAGAGGAGCACAAAACAACTTTCTTCTGTACTCAGTTTTTAAGGCATTTATTTTAAATTTGACAGAAAGGATACTTGATACAGTCAAGTCATGTTGATTAAGATTATTGTCACTTTTGTCAATATAAATGAAAGTAGGTTGTCTTCGTATAGTACGTAAATAAGAAATCTACATAGATAACAAATTTAACAAATGCATTTTCTGGAAGGAACCGGTTCAATAGTGGGCATATGTTACCAAGCGTACACGTACACACGACGTATTTGAATATATCTAGTGGAGTGTAGTGGATGTTATATGTCCCAAATGAGTCTGCATTACCCCCAAAAATTCCCTTTTGACACCAGATGTTATTTTAAAAAAGTATTATTTTTAAAATAACTTTTTTTTTTTTATAAACAAAGAAGTTACAAGTAATGATTTATAGTCAATGCATACTTTATATGCATTAAAATAAAATATAATCTAAGGATGTTAAAACATTTCGTTTTTTTTTTGGCCGGTTAAAAAAGTTAAACGGTTTGAAAAAAACGGATCATTTCAATAGGATACCTAAATATTAAAATTATAAAAGTTTAAATTAACATTACTGTTAACCCAAAAGTAGCGGATTCTAGCAAATTTTCTATGCTTACAATGATTGAGCATTACCCCCAAGAGTTCCCATTTTTACCCCAAATGAGATAATTTATTGGTGACATTATATTTACAACTGTTGTGTGACGTACGTGAAATCATGAAGAAGAAAGAATTTAAAAAAAACAACAACAACGAACAAACAAACAAACTAACAAACTTGTGAGCTTCGGAGTTAAAAGTTATGATAATGTTGGATATTTTAATAATGTCATAGTATTTCAGTCCTCTACTTGCAAGAATTACTGTATTTTGCGACGCACAAGATGACACCTTACTTTCCTGCGCGAATGTGGGGTTCATACAGAATGGGCCATTTTCCTCTTCCAGCGCATACCTAATAATTTTTAGAAAACATGAGATGTTATATCAATGTGATAATTTTAGATCAAATGCCTTTGATGTGCATATACTTAGCAGGGAAACTGTCGAAATCAATTTGTGGAATTGTCTTGTATCTATATATTCTAGGTCTATCAACAATGCAATGATCCTTGTAATATCAATAGTCACATTCGCGAGCTTAATCACGAAGGTTAATCACATCCATGGTTTTTGACATCACCGCTGCATTGTTCGTTAGCTGTCTTGCTATGCCTTGGCAACTAAACATTTTTTTTTAAAAATGTAATATATAAAACAAGCCGAATTCATACTTAATCTTTTAGGGCTTTAAGCTGTGTAGGGGCTCATTATGCTATTAAATAAGTACAGAGAAAATCATGTCAAAACGGGAGAAGAATGCAATGGTACCTGGTGAAATGGAAAAATTCTTGCCGGTCGTCTGATACGAAAAAGTTTGAGAATCACTGGCTCACAATTTATTTAATTTATTTAATATCTTTTACATAGCTTCACTCATGTTACGATAAAACAATGTAGACCTACACTAAAAAAATACTTAAATGACAAAAAAGTGATTTGAAACATTCTTATTGTCTAACAAAAAATAGTTTTTAATTTTTTTTAGGGGGGGTCAAAGTTTTGTGACGTACTTTTTGAGGGGGGGGGTCGTCGATTTTGTGACGACGCGTGACGTAGGGGGGAGGGGGTAAAATATCGTCAAAAATCGCGTGACGTCATTTATGGACGGCCCCAAAGTTAAAGGTTTGTCTCAAGTATAGTGAATATTACGTCACGGAACATATCTTAACCATACAACATCCATCATTCGGCACATAAAACTGTAACCAATTAGTTTCTCACAATGTAGCCGATATCATTACAACCATCTAATCTTTAAACTTTATACAGTACTCTATAAGGTGTTTGAAACTTACCGGTAAAGAGCCATTTTTTATACCTGTGGAATACTGTCTCACAGGTATCAACTCCACATCATTGACTTAATATCGGCTGCTTACGTCGAGATGAGAGTTTGGGGCTTAGTCAACTCGAACGACCCGACGGTAAGCTAAACGTGAAGCACAGCTGTGTGTGTACCTTCATCAGGGCCGGCCTAAGGGAATGGGAGGCACTAGGTGGAGTCAACTTGGTGGCCCTAAATGTAATAGGAAAATTAAAATAATAAATATGGAAACATTCTTGTACGAGGCCCCCACTAATGATGAGACTAATCGAAGCCCCTACGTGGCTGCCTAATTTGCCTATGCATAAAGCCAGCCCTGCCTGCAATGCCTTCTGTCAGCCTCGAATTGTTTCAAAGTCTAAGATTCTACAAGGAAGCTCAATGTAAAATTTAAAAAATAAATAAATTAATAAGCGTTATGCCCCATGTAGTTATTTTCTTTGAAAATCTTTTTTTAGAATACCTATCGTTCTCTGCATTTCGTGTTATCTTGAACACACAAAAAAAGGTGGAGGGGCAGTCCAACTTTTGACATGAGAGAAATTTTTCCCTGGCAATCTTTTGAGCTTGACCAAACTGTTTTTAACAATAGTTGGAGGGGGAAGGGTTGGGTTTACTGTGCTGAAACAAATGATGTGCCGAATCTATAATATTGACTTGACAACAAAAATATAGTTGGATAGATTTGATATATATCAATGTGGCTGTAGAACAGTGGAACAATAGCAGGCCATTTATCCGCTCGATATTGCTATAGCTCCTGGAGTCTCCGCTTTAGCGGGCTGTGCTTAAACTCCGTGTTCCGAGCTTAATCCCAGCTATACACTTGTCTCCGAGTCGTGAGTATTAAAAGTTCCAGCTTCTTCTTCTACATATTCTGTTGGGCTGAGACTAAGTCGCATAAGGCCTCGGCTCAGTTGTAATACAGAGAGGTTTATGGGGAGCTGCAACATGGCAACCAGAGTCTCTGGGCCCACAGTAGCACACGTGCCTTGTTTCCTGATCTCCGACAAACAGGGAAGAGGATGGTCCGTAGTTCTCCCACATAGTCTGTTATCAGGTATTTCAGTCATAATGAATGAATGTAATGAGCTCTCGTTTCTTACCTTTTCCCGATAACTTTATCTAAACATACACTTTCCTTTGCTCTGGGAAATACACTTGTGAGTCGAATCAATATTCACTGTGCTACTCATGAGAGACTGTGTGCGTCCATTGCTGTAAGCAACGATAATTTATATACGTTTTATTTGGCGCTGTTCGCCTGGGTTGTTGGTTTTGGGTTGCCTGTACTTACGCAATTTTTTTCATGACCCTGACCAGCGTAGTGGCCAACACTCTCAGGCGACGAAAAAAAGTTCCATCTAGACATTTCGCTCCAAGTAGTTGTTATTAAACTCTAACTTTTTGCCTCTGAATGATATCTTCCTTTAGGGTCAATTAATTTCTGAAGGAAACATGCGCCTGGTATCTGAAATACTGGAATATAAGGTTGAGAAGATGGTGCAGGTAAGTTTGCTTTGAAATACTGAATGAAAAAGTTTTAAAGTTTTAAGATGCTATAGGAAAGTTTTTTTAAATGATAAAATGCAGAATAGAGTTAAGAAAATGTTTATGTATTATAATAATACATAGTATGGTTATAAAAGTTATCATTATTTTGTGAGAATAAAACATAATTTTTAGCGACAGAAGTAATAAAGAACACTGTCACTGATACGTTGATTTCGGCCCTTTTAATTCTGTAAACAATAATAAGAGCACATAGAAACTATTTGTTTCATTGGATGGCTAATTTATTTATATCACGGTATATAAGTTCTGCTTATGGATACAGGTGCACACGTTTTCAAGCTCCAAACGTAAAGAGACCAAAAATTCATATAAAGAACCAAAATAAAGAGAGATAATGTTACGAACACAGTTATACAGCCTTTTGAGGGGAAAAAAACGAAAAATATCTTTAAACAAATTGTTTGCACACATTTTTTCCTTTTAAAAATCTCTGTCATTCCAAATAGCAATTTCCCCACATAGATTGCGAACACCTGGAAGGTTCGACCTCCTGCGGGACATGGATCGACGTCAACACAAAAGTTGACCTTAAACTTGACCTCAAGACCGTGCTGTTCACGTCCAGCATGGGGAACATCAAGAAAGCCTTCAACCTTTTCTCATTTGACCCGTATCTAAATATCGGCGTAAGTTTTAAGTTTCTCAACTATTGAAACTATGCTTTGAAATCAAGGCAGTATTATTTGAAAGGGTTACCATGGAAACCATATGCTGAGGAAATCTGGAATTCCAAAGTGTGCTACCGTAGAGCATGTTCATAAATGGCATGATATCAAATAAAAAGAATAACAATCAAGTGAGTAAATGGTAGCAAAAGATGCAAAAGTAAACTTATATCGATGCTGTTTTTGAAAGCAGCCATCAGCAATAATTACCAACCATAGTGAACACCAGTTTCACTGTTTTTCTTGTTTGATAAATGTTAAAAGAAATGGAAATGAAGCAACAACTTTTTAAACATCGTGAAGCAAAAATCTCTCTAGAAGAAAACCTTAAATATGCCCCCAGGAGCCTCAGCATAAAACGGTGTTTCATTTTTTAAACGTTTTATAGAATTTCTGTGTACAAATCTCCCCCCAGGCTTATGCCAGTCCTTACCTATGCCTAAAGGAGTCACTGGGAGATATGAAAATGCATTTACCCGTTTTGGTCGTGCACGCAGGGCAGAAACAGCCGCTACAGTTTGCGTTGGAAGACAGTCCGCCAGACTCATACACCATGAAGTTTTTTTTCCAGTCAACTAGTAAGTTTGGACTAGACGTCCTACAATTAGTAAGTTTGAAATAGACGTCCTAACATAGGTAAGTTTGAACTAGACATCCTACAACTAGTAAGTTTTTGATGGGACTTACTAAAACTGTAAATCTTAATATTTTTGTATTGTCTGCTAAAATTGCATTTGTTTATACATTTGCTTTTAAGCACTGTTGTATTGTTTCTTTAAAAGAAATGACAGTGACTATTCAAAAGATATTAAACATAATAACATAGACAATTGGATTTTTGTTAAACGATTTTCCTACGCTATGGAAGATTTATTTTACATTGTTTCTTTTGTTTAACTTCAATTTACAAGCTATTTTAATTGTATCTTTCGCCGTTGCTTCACTAAAGATTAATCTCTAAAGTTCATAGACTGTGGCATCTACGTATTCGAAAAAATAACAACAACTGTCAAGAGCCACTAAAACAAAAACGGAAACTAGCGAAAATAAAAACTAATTCTGATCATAAAAAAAACATGACCGACGGAACCACGTATGTTAAACTAAACACCTTTTTATTATTAATATTGTTATCACTATGCTCATTACCAAGTACAACACAACATACCGCCAATCCCCCCCCCCCCCCACGTGTTTCTCCGTCTTGCAGGCATGAAGACGTCAAACACCAAGCACGAGCTGAGCGTGTTTTCTGGCCTCGAGGACACCTCGGATGAGGACACGATTGAGGACAGCGACTGCCTCCTTATGAAGGTCAAGTTTTGGTCAAAAATACCAACTCAAGCATGACACAAAGGTGTACGGAAGATAGTGAATGGGGATGTGTATTTGTGAGGAATATTTCGTTAAAACGTAACATTTCAACTTATTCATCAATTGGGGTTGTAATTTTTCTGCATAAATATAGAAGTACCAAACGTTATTTTTTTAATGTTTTCTGATGGATAGAATTTTGTTTGTCTTTCTCAAGTCTTCTAAAGAGACAAATAAATGTTCAAGTCCCTACAGAATACAAGGATATTTGATAAAAAAATCTTTATGACATTAATCCATCTATAAAAACTTTTAACGTATAGATGTTCGACATGATATGACAATGCCTAAATGAAAAAAGTACTGAATGATGTTCCCAAGTGTTAGTTACTGCTCTGTACTGACCTAAAAGAGGCAGTTTCTATTCTCGTAGAAATATTTTAATGTCTACCGGTCGTGTTAAGTATACACTCACAAGGATGTAATCAAAGCTGTTTTTTGTTTTATTTTAGTTTCAAAGCCTTTACTAATGTATTTTGTATTTCTGACCTATGAACTCAACATGTGACGTTTTCATTTTCCCCAGTGGCTCCCAAGCAAACATTCCCTTGTCTTTTCTGTTTCATCTTTTTGTGCCAATCACCTAGCTCTAATTTCTTCAATTCGTTAGCTTATTTGGAAAAAGTCTTATTTATCAAGTTCTCCGAAGATTTGCATGCATATTGAGCAATTGTTTAAAAAAAAAATTCTAGCTTACAATTTAAAACAGATTTTCAGCGCTGTTGCTCACTATTAGAATCCAGCATGACAAGATGAAAATGATATTAAAAAGTGTTAAAATAAAACACTTAAATTCTAAATTTCTCCGAAAAAATGATTTCCAAACCATGTTGTTCACCCGTCTGCACCCACAGGTCACGATGTCCAAGGATTACGCCAGTTTGTTGACGTTCAAGCTGAGCGATGACGTGAGGCTGGAGGTCACGGTCCTGATGGCCAAGTGGAAGAAGGACACGCTGGACATTTTCAGTGAGCTGCCCAAGATAATCCCGCCAGAGGTGGCAGCCAACGGATCCGACGCCCTGAAGACGGTCTTCTACCCCAAACTGACACTGGTAGTGGTCGTTGTGTTAGTATGACATTCACTAAGGCAGTTTTTTCCCATAATACTAGTACCTGTCGATGTGTTGGAATAAAATGCACTTACGCAGTTACTGGTTTTCCCCGAAATAACACTGGTAGTTGTCATTGAAATGGTATAGAAAACGTTGATTATGATGGAGATTTTCAAAATTTCATACATCGACAATAAACAGGATACCTAGGTGCTAGGAGACGACAAGTAAACACAAAAAATATTAAAGGCCAGCCCCTCTCTTATTATATTTACTATAGCATTAGTATTCATTAGACTGCATCAAAAGTTTTCATTAGATTTTTAAAATAATTATACAAAACACAAAATCAAGCGGCATGCTATGCCACTTCACAAATATATTAATTTTATTTTACTGTCGGTGGTCGAAATGTTTGATTTCGTATATCGTTTGATCATAACAAAAAAGCTTCACATTATAATTTTTTTTTTTTAACTTATACGCAGTGTTTTTCTCATTGGTCTCATGTCACGGTCAGAAGTAAATGGGGAATTATCTTTCATGCCCCTAACATTTGATGCTCACCACCCTCTAGTCCCGCTGTTGAAATCAGAGGCGTATAATCCCTGCAGTGATGCTGGTGGGAATGAAATTTACAATTAAATTTATAAATAAAACTTTCTCGGGGTGTCATTAAAATGATCTTTTAAAGGAGATCTTTCAAAATATATCATCGCTTGTAATACGCCTCCAACTCATTCCTAACACAGAAACAAGATTACCAGAACCAGGGCGGGTATTACTTTACGCTGATACGCATCAGGAACGGGCAGCGCCTGAAAAAGAGTGTGAAGGGTTCTCCAGGGGACAGCATCGGGGATGTCCAACTGAACATTAGCTGTTTGAGATTAACGTGCGCACGTTACAGCTTCTACGAGCACGTGTGGTCATCACAGTTCTGCAGGGTGAGTCCGAGCTGTGTGTGTCTTATAGTAAAAGAGGTCATGTGGTACATTGGAGTTATGTGTGTGTTTGTCCTATAGTAACAGAGGTCATGGGGTACATCTGAGCTATGTGTGTCCTATAGTAACAGAGGTCATGGGGTACATCTGAGCTATTTGTGTCCTATAGTAAAAGAGGTCATGGGGTACATCTGAGCTATTTGTGTCGTATAGTAACAGAGGTCATGGGGTACATCTGAGCTATTTGTGTCGTATAGTAACAGAGGTCATGGGGTAGATCTGAACTATTTGTGTCGTATAGTAAAAGAGGTCATGGGGTACATCTGAGCTATTTGTGTCGTATAGTAAAAGAGGTCATGGGGTACATCTGAGCTATTTGTGTCGTAAAGTAACAGAAGAACGTGGTGTAAATGGGAGCTATGTGCAGCGGCGTAGCTAGAGGAGGGGGCGAAGGGGATCCAAATCCGAAATTTCACCCGGGCACCCACTTGAGGAGGCCCCCAAAGCTGTCAATATTTTCTCATGTCATAATGTTGAATGTCAAATTGCAGGACCCCCCCCCCAAAGAAGCCAACCCCTACGTACCCCCAAATCCCTCGCTACGTCACTGGCTATGTGTAACAGGGGTTCCTGATGTAAATCGGAGACATGTGTGTGATATTGTAACATCGGTCGTGCATTAAATTGGAGCTATGTGTGTTGTTGTAACAGATCTCAAACAAATAAAGTCCCTACGGTCTACATCTCGACTGCAAGAATAGTTCAAGCCGGGTACAGGCATGTGCTAATGAAATTATTCTTTATACGCTCCATAAACAATGTATGTCTTGTGATATTAAATGGAAAAAAATACACATGGATTTGAATGGCATCCCGTTGGTAATTTTTTCCACCCTTACTGAAGAACTCCTTCTTCTAACCCAATCATCGGTTTTCATACAGCCGTTCTCAAAACTTGGCGAAGTACCCCCAGCCATCGAATGTGTTTGTGACGGTGGTGAGATTTTCTCTGGTGGGAGCATGGAGTGTCAAGAGAACAACGCTGTCGACTGGTAGGTTAATCCTGTGTGTTACTGGTCAAGTACGTTTGCTTTGGTACTGGTCAGTTTATATTATTGTCCTGACTTGTCAAGTTAGTTTTCTGCAGCACTGGTCAGCTAGTTTCTGTAGCACTGGTCAGCTAGATTTCTTTAGTACTGGTAAGCTAGTCTTCTGTATCAATGGTCAGTTAGTCTTCTGTAGCACAGGTCAGCTAGTCTTCTGTAGCACTGGTCAGCTAGTTTTCTGTAGTACTGATCAGCTATTCTCTGCAGCACAGGTCAGTTAAGTTTAGTTTGGTAAATGATCAAGTAAATTTAGTTTTTTACTCGTAAATTAGTTTGCTGACGGTAAATTACTTCAGTAAGGTTGATTGGTTAATTAGTTTAGTTTGGTAAGTTGCAAATTCGTTTAGTTGGGTGGCTGGAAAGTTTATTTATTTGGGAAAGTTAAATTAAGTATACTGTTGACTAATCACTTGCAGTTTTCACAAGTATGTTAGATGTACGTTAATCCGGCATTGCGTGATGTATCGTTTGTAACTAAATGATTTTCAAAGCTGTTAGATATTAACTAATATATTGAAGAGCTGCAACATTTGATGACACCTGTGACCCCTACAACCTGACATCTAAGACACCTGTGACCCCTACAACATACAACAGGACATTTATGACACCTCTGACCCCTACACCATCACATGTATGACACCTCTAACCCCCTACACCCTGACATCTAAGATACCTCCGACCCCTACACCATGACATCTACGACACCTCTGACCCCCTACACCCTGACATCTACGACACCTCTGACCCCCTACACCCTGACATCTACGACACCTTTGACCCCTAAACCGTAACATCTTTCAGGGACGACTACAGCCTCAAGGTCATCGACATTGCCAACTTTGAAACCCTCAGTCTCACAGTGTTCGTTGTACTGATAGCCCTGTGGATGATTCTGATAGCGACCCTGCTCTGGACCAGCAGGAAGGACCGACTTGACCGGAAATACGTAAGTGGTGGACTCCACCAGGAAGGCATTTTTAAATACATGTGTTTGTTGTGCTCTCACGAAACACAGAATGCTTTTTAAATTCTGTTTAGAGGAATTTGATGAAGAATTGTTCAACCAGGACCATATTTTGTGATACCATTATTTAAAAAAATGTATATTCAATACAATTAATTTGTGTACACAGCATTCATTAAAAATAATCACAAGAATATATACAACATTTTCTTTAAATACAAAAGATGTTCTACCATTACCGAGATGGATGTGAAGCAGGGAAAGTTTAGCCCTCGTGTCAGTAAACACCCATATGTGTCTGGATGTGTCTGTGTGTGTCCAAATGTGTTTGTTTGTTGGTATACGTTTAGCTGAGATGTTTTCATAGAAAAATTTTCAAGCTAATAAAGAGCTAAAAATAATGACAAAGATTCAAAACACAACCCCAGTGTCATTTTGTTTCCCCACTTTCTTTTTCCAGCACATCCTTTCACTCCTGTATTAAACTTAGTTGCATTTCGCTGACCTTATAAAATCACATTTTTTCCACGTACCACACTTTTTTTTTGTTTGACCCATCCTGGTAAAACATTCTTTATTTTTTTGGGTTAACATTTGGATTGAATCCCCAGGCCAAGACACTTATTCTGGAAGGTCTTTTCACACCTTACGCCGCCGATCATTTCTTGGTGTGCATCATGACTGGCGTGATGAAGAACTGTGGCACCACCTCCATCCCTTCCCTGACTCTAGTAGGAGATTCAGGCACCACACCCAGGATCTCGCTGGCACCTCTTCATGGGATGTTTCAGGTAAATTAGAGAATTCAACAACGCCCATCAACTATAAATTAGAGAATTCAACACCGTCCGTCAACTATAAATTAGAGAATTCATCACCGTCCGTCAACTATAAATTAGAGAATTCAACACCGTCCGTCAACTATAAATTAGAGAATTCAACACCGTCCATCAACTATAAATTAGAGAATTCATCACCGTCCATCAACTATAAATTAGAGAATTCATCACCGTCCGTCAACTATAAATTAGAGAATTCAACACGGTCCATCAACTATAAATTAGAGAATTCAACACGGTCCATCAACTATAAATTAGAGAATTCATCACCGTCCGTCAACTATAAATTAGAGAATTCAACACCGTCCATCAACTATAAATTAGAGAATTCAACACCGTCCGTCAACTATAAATTAGAGAATTCAACACTGTCCATCAACTTTAAATTAGAGAATTCAACACCAGCCATCAACTATAAATTTGAGAATGCGTCACCGTCCAACAACTATAAATTAGAGAATTCAACACCGTCCATCCACTATAAATTAGAGAATTCAACACCGTACATAAAATATAAATTAGAGAATTCAACACCGTCCATCAACTATAAATTAGAGTATTCAAGACCGTCCATCAACTATAAGTGTTTGGCAAGACCATATAAAAAGTGATGTCTTTTGGAGAGGATCAGATGGACACATGGCCGTTCTTGGCAATTGCAGGGCCCTATGCGGCTTAGTGTGCGAAACGTTTTGCGCTTGGCCCAGTCTGGGTAGGGATAAGGAATTAGTAAGGATAATAATAGAAAATTAAAGTAGGCGGTGCCTATAAAAGCGTGGGGCACACTGCAGATAGCTGCATAGGTATCATTTGGCCTAAGACCGGCCATGCATGGACATGTGATTAAGTTGTACTTGGTGTCAATTGGAGTTTGAAGCAAGTCCTAAAGGAAAATAAGTATTCTGCTGCTCATGGAATTTCTATAAAGTAATGTGAAAATATAAACAAGGTGTACTGTTACAATGGTACAATAAGCACCTTATAGTTGAATAACGTCTGCAAGATTAACATGGGCATCATGTATACATTTTGCAGTTTATATATATATATATATGTATATGTATATAAATATATATTTTACTTTTGCCGGCCTAATAAATCCTTAAACATCTATTATGCATTAAAAGGATGATCTGTTTAATCTTATATTTGGTTTGCTAATGTGGGGGATTAAGTCTTAAATTATAGTGCGTTTAACTACTGCAGTTTTGTCTGAAGTCTGCTATACATTGCTTAGTCTGATACTATGTTAAGTCTGCTGTGACGTAGCTTTGCCTGAGTATTGTGTTTATGTTTAGTCTGCTTTAGAATTGTTTAGTCTGTCCCAGTGTTGTTTCTAGTCTGTCCCAGTGTTGCACATGTCCAGTCTGTCCCAGTTACTTGTACAGTATGTCCTAGTGATGAGTCCAGACTGGCCAACTGTTTTGTCTAGTCTGTCCCATTGTTGTGTCCGTCTGTCACAGTGTTTTGTCCAGTCTGTCCCAGTGTTGTGTCTAGTATGTCCTAGTACTGTGTCCAGTCCGTGTCAATGTTGTGGCCAGTGTTGAGTCCAGCCCGTGTCATAGTTGTGTCCAGTCTGTCCTAGTTTTGTGTCTAGTATGTCCTAGTACTGTGTCCAGTCCATGTCAGTATTCTGTCACACTGTTGTGTCTAGTCTGTCCCAGTGTTGTGTCCAGTCTGTCCTATTGTTGTGTCTAGTCTGTCCCAGTGTTGTGTCTAGTCTGTCCTAGTGTTGTGTCCAGTCTGTCCCACTGTTGTGTCCAGTCTGTCCTATTGTTGTGTCCAGTCTGTCCTATTGTTGTGTCTAGTCTGTCCCAGTGTTGTGTCCAGTCTGTCCTAGTGTTGTGTCCAGTCTGTCCCAGTGTTGTGTCTAGTATGTCCTAGTACTTGTCCAGTCCCTGTCAGTATTGTGTCCAGTGTTGTGTCCAGTCTGTCCCAGTGTTGTGTCCAGTCTGTCCCAGTATTGTGTCCAGTGTTGTGTCCAGTCTGTTCAACTATTGTGTCCAGTCCATGTCAGTGTTGTGTCCAGTGTTGTGTCCAGTACATGTCAGTATTGTGTCCAGTCTGCCCCACTGTTGTGTCCAGTCTGCCCCACTGTTGTGTCCAGTCTGTCCTACTATTGTGTCCAGTCTGCCCCACGGTTGTGTCCAGTCTGTCCCACTGTTGTGTCCAGTCCGTGTCAGTGTTGTGTCCAGTCTGTCCCACTGTTGTGTCCAGTCTGTCCCACTGTTGTGTCCAGTCTGTCCCACTATTGTGTCCAGTCTGTCCCAGAGTTCTCCTATAAAAACTGAAATACTTGACCCACTGCTCAGACAGGCTCAGAGGTGTGGTTCATGCTCAGCTGTAACACGATACTCGGTAACCTGGAGCGCGTGGTGCTGTCCCTTGACACCCAGGGAGAATCCAAAACTTGGTAGGTCAAGGTTATCATATTTCCTTCCCACGTGTCCCTGCGTTTTTATTCAATGTGGGGTTGGGGTCATGGGGGGAGCTACATCAAATATCGTCTCACCACTATGTCGCAAACGCTTTTTCCGAAAAACAAGAAGACACAAAGGAAAATATAAATGCCCTTCTTAAATGTCTTGTAAGAAAAGACCACAAGAAATATACAGAACAAAACAATATACGAGCTGGCAAATAGAGTTTTAATATCGAGGTAAATTGGATTACGATGTCGATGAGTGACTATTGACAAAAAGTCCTCCGCTGACCTGGAGAGGAGGTGGGCGCCACCAGGTCTACCATGCACTGAGAATGTTCTAATGGAAACATAAAAAACCCCTACAAACACGAGGTTATGGCACCAAAAGAAAAAAAAATTCTCCTGAGTAATGAATATGAGATACATAAAAATGTTTATTAGCTCACATTACAATATTCAATTTAAGTAAAAGCAAGATTGACATAGGGATATACATACGTCTTATATTATATAATAATAAAATATATAAATAATTCTAATTTAAACAGTCCCCGCTCCTCTAAAACTTATTTCAAACCTTGTTCCCCCCCCCCCCCCCACACACACAGGTATGTGTCCCATCTGTTCCTGAGAAACATAACAACATCCAAAGACTGGCATTGCGTGTGTGATGAGTGGATCCCAAACCCTATCAATAACCACCGTTACATAATTAAAGTTTTCACTGAGACCCCAGGTAGGTAGGAGGCGTGTCTGAATTTAAATCCCATATGATTGTAAAGCCTTAAAATTGTGGTTTATTTGAACTTATGATTAATAAAAACATTAGATTATTCAACCATTAGAAGTTCAGCTTTTTTATTTGTGCACAGTTAAAGCACATTAAGCCTACTGTCAAAAAGATTTGCACGGTAACAGTAAATGTTGTCAAAATGCCAGTTAAAATCTGCCGAGCTAAAGTCTTAGGCTACGACTGTCGCGTCGATTTTTGTTAAACAAATATTAAAATATATTTAATATATTTAGTAACTATCACATATTTTGTTTATTGTGATGCCATCTCGACAAACTTATTTGTTCAATTAAAGTAACTTTCGCATATCTCACTGACACAATCTCACATTTCACTACTATTTCGTCCATGCTACAGGACAAGAAAGTTCTCTAATTACTCATATTGGATTTTAATAATTATTAGTCAGTTATTTATAATCATTTCCATACAAATATTATTAATAATCAGTGGAACGTCAAGGATTATCTTTTTCCCTCTTCCAGAAATGCCCTTCGTACATTCGGTATTTAAAGGTCCAAAATGGCAAAAATGGTTAAAAGAAAATGATTTAAAAAACTATCAATTTTTTTTAATTGAAAACATAACATGTACATAATTAAGTAAAGCATGGTTAAGCGTTGGTCGCAATATTCTTCAGTATAGAAAGGGCGTCTGTAAAAGATAAGAACAATCAGCTTTACATGCACCTCTAAAATTATTTTTTTGAAAGTGTAATTTTTGTTTTGTTTACCAAGGTCACCGGACTAGACTTCGAATTCTGAGGTTTGTCCATCTCCTCCGTCAGCTGCACATGATTGTTGGCACACTATTCAACATACAGGGCAGCAGCTACAACAAGGTGAGTTGTTGGCACACTATTCAACATACAGGGCAGCAGCTACAACAAGGTGAGTTGTAGGCACACTATTCAACATACAGGGCAGCAGCTACAACAAGGTGAGTTGTTGGCACACTATTCAACATACAGGCAAGCAGCTACAACAAGGTGAGTTGTTGGCACACTATTCAACATACAGGGCATCAGCTACAACAAGGTCAGTTGTTGGCACACTATTCAACATACAGGGCAGCAGCTACAACAAGGTGAGTTGTTGGCACACTATTCAACATACAGGGCAGCAGCTACAACAAGGTCAGTTGTTGGCACACTATTCAATATACAGGGCAGCAGCTACAACAAGGTCAGTTGTTGGCACACTATTCAACATACAGGGCAGCAGCTACAAGGTGAGTTGTTGGCACACTATTCAACATACAGGGCAGCAGCTACAACAAGGTGAGTTGTTGGCACACTATTCAACATACAGGGCAGCAGCTACAACAAGGTGAGTCTTGGGGGTAGTTAGAGGAACTGTCGCTGAAGACGCTGAAGACGTTTTGTTCTTGGACTCGCTCCGAGACACACATCATGTGTATGCCACACTTTACCAAGACACAGGCAACACACATGGTGTTGATGGCTGGCTGTTATGGGCATATGAATGGGTATTTTTTGCTGATGAATGTCATTTTATGGGATTTTGAACTATCGATGTCATGTAAGCACGTAGTTAATCATTTTAGTGTAATGACATTTTTGCAACTTCGTTGGGTACTTTGATAAAACGTGGATGATAGTGGAGGTTTTCATATATGCATGAAGTCGAATATTGTAACAAATTCCTCCACTAATGGTTACATGGTAAATGGTAAATACTCGCTATGTTACTAACCTTGTGTAAACAGTATCATTAAAAAAGTTATGTAAACACATGTAAAATTCATGAGAGCGGCATTAATTATAAAAAAACTGCAACCCCCCCCCCCCGAAATTAAACAGACGCAGCACGCGCTCAACACCTTCTGCAGTCTCCTCCTGACCATGTGCGTGTGCCTCTGGTCAGTCGGGGTCCTGGAGGCCGAGCTCAAGGGTGACAGGCTCCTGGCCAAGTCTCAGGTTGGGAACGTCATCGGCAAGATCGTTATTTCTGTGGCTGCCACATCGGTGCCAACCTTACTGATTACTTATGTCATCGACAGGTGAGGGCAATGTCATTTTGTCATAGGCAGTTGAGGTAAATGTCATTTGTCATAGGCAGGTGAGGTAAATGTCATTTGTCATAGGCAGGTGAGGTAAATGTCGTTTTATCATAGACAGGTGAGGTAAATGTCACTTTGTCATAGGCAGGTGATGAGATTTCTATTTTGCCATTTACATGCGGGGACAATATTTCCCAAAAGACTCTCCATCCATTGTCTCAGTCAAATGTCAGATTTGTTAATGCTATTTAACAATGACACCTTGAGAATGACGGAAAGCAATGAGTGGCTACAGTTGTGTAACTAGCACTAGACTTAAAACATAACATTTTTATTTATCGTTGATGGTTTTTAATTATTTTTTTTGTTATATTTTTTGTTAAAATCATGCAAGTGTCAGTAGCCCTCATTTACAATGATTGCTAATGCTGTAAGGCAAACAATCCAAAGAAAATATAGATCTTAGTTAAAAACTGAAACAGACACCTTCGCAATGGTTTTCTCTAATATTATTATGACATATGCGTTTGTGTCACAAAGCAAAGGTATTTTCCTATTAAAAAAGAAATTAGGAATACTAACTTAAACTTTTAATGTTTAAAAAAAATATTGATTTTAATGGATAAACAAAGTTCGGGGAAATCACTCCTATCATCTCCATGCAAATGCAAACTCTTTTCTCCTTTTAAAAAGAAATATTTGTTTCAAAATTTGGAAACGAAACAAACAACATTTTATATTATTTGGACAGTTTTATACCATTTACAATTGAACACAGTAACCTGTAGCACATAACGTCCATCTGGTCTTACACAGGGCGTCCTTTCAAGTTAAAGATTACTCGACCGTGTTGTGGCCCCAGAAGTGTAACTACGACCCCGAGCTGAACGAAAGCCAAAGTATGAAGCTGCCCAGCCCGTCCCCTTCCGGCTGGACCTTGAAGTCCCGCGACGGGAGCAAGTCCTCCGCCGACGCGTCGCTGGGCAGCAGGTCCTCCTCGGTGGTCCTGGGGAGGACGGTCAGCGATGTCGGCGCCAGCATCCGCATCACCAGGCTGATGACGCCCACGGCCTCCCACTCCAGCCTCAAGATCCGCCCAAACATCAAGTCGACCAGCGTCAAGGCGGCCACGCCGTTCATCCTGTACGAACACCTGCTGGACAACGTCAAGCTCAAGGACGACAACACCAGAGTCATAAGATTCATCAAGAAGAGGCAATGTCACGTTTTTTTTTGTGTGGTCGTAAACAAACGTATTATAACTTTGGATAGGAGTTAAACTTAAGCCGGGGAAAATTGGACCTTACACTGAGAGTTAGTCCTATGTTTGCTCCGGGTAACAAGATTATGTCTTGCTGATTCACTTTTAAAATGGTGTATAATTTCTGTTTCATTTATGTGTTTTTGCATGATAAAATAGTTACAGACAACATAAAAAAATATTTTACATTTAACTAAAATAACGATTGGCTATTACCTTTATTTAAGGGCTGCTGAACTTAACGCTTAATTTCTCGATTAATGATTGAAAAATTGTATCAATTAAATATCGATTTTAAAAAATTCAATCGATAAAAATTCGATGAAAATTTAGAAACATATTTATATAATATTTTTTCTTTAATTTATCCCCCCACCCCCCAAATTTTTTTTTATTATTAAACAACGTCATAATAGTCTTTATCGCGGGATCTGCATCGCTTAGGAATGTAGTACAACAGTCCATAGCAGTTCCAAAAGTTCAAAATATTATTTTTCTATTGCTTTGAGGCAGGGGAAATAACTCAATAAAGCAACAAATTGTCAATTACCCGTTTTTTAACTTTCCTAGAGACGTTTAGTTTTTATCAAAATTAACGATTAATTCATGAAATTAATCCTCAATTTTTCAAAAGTTAACGATTAAATTTAAATTAATCGTCACCAGCCCTACTTTATTTTTAATTACATTTTTAAGGAAATTGATGGGTCCTAAAATGAACAGCGTTGTTAACAAAACTATGTCTCAAATCCCAACTAAAAGCCTTTCCTACACAACCACACGTCTTCAACTTCAACCACGATAATGAGTTCATTGCCAAAACGTCCAGCCATTCACCACAATAAGGACAATCATTTTTTTACTTCCTGCTCCCCACAGACTTGACCGAAACCGACCGATGACGTCACGCCACCTCCTGATCTACCTGAATCAAGCCATGGTGATCGTCATCATGACCTACGTCCTGGTGGTCTACGGCTTTTACGTCAAGAGCGCCCTCTTGTACTTCCTGGTGGTCACCGCGACCTACCTCATCGTTCAGCTCTTTGTGCACCCGCTTATATTCGCCTTCACCGTGCTGACCAACACAAAGAAGTTAACCCTATGTACAGCAGAGGCCGACCGACGAATGCAGGGTACGTTAGGCTATTTGATAAGTACATACAGTCCTAGAACCATTCCTATGTTATTTTGCAAGTAAATAAAGTCCTAGAAAATTCCAAGGTTATTCTTAGGTTATTTTATAAGTACATATAGTCCTAGAACCATTCCTAGGTTATTTGATATGTACATATAGTCCTAGAACCATTCCTAGGTTATTTTATAAGTACATATAGTCCTAGAATAATTCCAAGGCTATTTTACAAGTACATATAGTCCTAGAACCACTCCTAGGTTATTTTACTAGTAAATAAAGCCCTAGAGCCATTCTTAGGCCATTTTATAAGTACATATAGTCTAGAACCATTCCTAGGTAAATAAAGCCCTAGAATAATTCCAAGTTTATTTTAAAAGAACATATAGTCCTAGAACCATTCGTTGGCTATTTTGTAAGTACATATAGTTCTAGAACCATTCCTGGATCATTTTGTAAGTACATATAGTCCTAGTATCATTCCTTGCAAAAAATGTGATGAAAGAAAAGTAAAATATTCTTTATTTTAGCAATTTAAAAAACATTGAACTTGCAATTCAATGTTGTCTTTTTACCCGCTTGTTTGTTTCCCTGCTAGGAAGCCTACATCTCATGCACATCTGTATTAAACTGATCGCCCTGAACAAGTCCATAACAGATCGAAACTGTTTGGCCGAGTTCAAATCGTGTTTACCGTTTGCGTTCATCAAGCGATACTTCAATGACATGTGTCAGGCCATGCACCAGGTAACTGTAGCGATAGTTTCTCACGTAAATCCTCATGAGCCATGCACCAGGTAACTGTAGCGATAGTTGCTCACGTAAATCTTCATGATCCATGCACCAGGTAACTGTAGCGATAGTTGCTCACGTAAATCTTCATGAGCCATGCACCAGGTAACTGTTGCGATAGTTGCTCACGTAAATCTTCATGAGCCATGCACCAGGTAACTGTAGCGATAGTTGCTCACGTAAATCTTCATGAGCCATGCACCAGGTAACTGTTGCGATAGTTGCTCACATAAATCTTCATGAGCTAAGCACGTTTTGTAAACATCTTTAATTAAAGAAGGGTGTATAGCAATGTTAATCTTCTTTAAAAATCATTTTTATTAACTCGTGATGTCTGGTTGATTGTTTTAAAGATGTTTTTATAACCATGTTCCCGTGATCAAAACAAGTTGAAATTTAGCAGGCATACTCTAGAAGTGTTTTATAAAATAATTTTTATTTATTTTTAAAAAAAAATGCTTAATATATGAGACATAACTCAAATTTTGGATTTTTTAATTGTGTGATGCATATTTTAATGAGAATATTTTTTATTTTCTCTCGTAAATAAGGGATTTATAGTTTTTATTGCTAATATTAAAAGAAAAATGACCGCGTGAAACTCTCTAAAACAGACAGTATTAAATCTGAGATTGCTTCGATGCATTCTTCGTGGGTGGGGAGTCATTGAGTGATGTAAATTTATGAGGAAATTTTCTCATAAAAGTTAAGATTTAAAAAATAGTTATGCTAGATTTGGAGCTAAATCCAGTTTTGAGCAAAGGTCTGAGAATGGTAGCTCCCAAACTTAAATTGAATCAAACGGATGTCTCAGAAATTTTTTGTTAGGACCTTTTAGCTAAAATACTTGAAAAATTGGAAATGTGTTGAGATCTTGTTAAAGAAATGCAGCACTGGCGAATGAATTTGCTTTATACGGTGGTGACGTGTTTTATGCGGTGGTGATGTGTTTTATTAGGTGGTGATGTATTTTATACGGTGGTGATGTGCTTTATACGGTGGTGATGTGTTTTATACGGTGGTGATGTGTTTTATACGGTGGTGATGTGTTTTATACGGGGGTGATGTGTTTTATACGGTGGTGATGTATTTTATAGGTGGCGATGTACATTATATGGTGGTGATGTGTTTTATACGGTGGTGATGTGTTTTATACAGGGGTGATGTGTTTTATACGGGGGTGATGTGTTTTATACGGTGGTGATGTGTTTTATACGGTGGTGATGTGTTTTATACGGGGGTGATGTGTTTTATACGGTGGTGATGTGTTTTATACGGTGGTGATGTGTTTTATACAGGGGTGATGTGTTTTATACAACGGTGATGTATTTTATACGGCGGTGATGTGTTTTATAGGGCGGTGATGTATTTTATAGGTGGCGATGTACATTATATGGTGGTGATGTGTTTTATACAGGGGTGATGTGTTTTATAGGGCGGTGATGTGTTTTATACGGCGGTGATGCATGTTCTCAATTCTTAGTGAAAGACGCCTGAGGTGGCTAGGACATGTCAAAAGAATGAGCCCCGGCCGCATCCCGAAGGACCTCCTATATGGTGAACTTCCTTCAGGAAAGAGAAAAACAGGTCGCCCACGCTTGCGATTTAAAGATGTCTGTCAAAGGGACATGAAAGCAGCCAAAATACATACAAGTGACTGGGAGTGTAAGGCAGAAGACCGATCTACGTGGCGCACAGTTGTCAAAGAGGGCGTCATAGTAGCCGAGGAGCGAAGAATGGAGGAGGCTGCAGACAGAAGAGCTAGGAGAAAGGCCAAAACATTTGGAAGCACAGAACTCGTGTGTAAAAACTGTGGCAAAGACTGTCACTCAAGGATAGGACTGCACAGCCACTCGAGAAAATGCAACCCAACCCAACGGTGATGCACCATCGTCTCGCGAGACGGAAGGATGCCGGATGCGTTTTATACGGTGGTGATGTGTTTTATACGGGGGTGATGTGTTTTATACGGTGGTGATGTGTTTTATAGGGCGGTGATGTGTTTTATAAGGCGGTGATGTGTTTTATAAGGCGGTGATGTGTTTTATAAGGCGGTGATGTGTTTTATAAGGCGGTGATGTGTTTTATACGGTGGTGATGTGTTTTATACGGTGGTGATGTGTTTTATACAGGGGTGATGTGTTTTATACGGTGGTGATGTGTTTTATAAGGTGGTGATGTGTTTTATACGGTGGTGATGTGTTTTATACAGGGTTGATGTGTTTTATACGGTGGTGATGTGTTTTATACGGTGGTGATGTGTTTTATACGGTGGTGATGTGTTTTATACGGTGGTGATGTGTTTTATACAGCGGTGATGTGTTTTATACGGTTATGATGTGTTTTATACGGTAGTGATGTGTTTTATACGGTGGTGATGTGTTTTATACGGTGGTGATGTGTTTTATACAGGGGTGATGTGTTTTATACGGTTATGATGTGTTTTATACGGTGGTAATGTGTTTTATACGGTGGTGATGTGTTTTATACGGTTATGATGTGTTTTATACGGTTATGATGTGTTTTATACGGTGGTGATGTGTTTTATACGGTGGTGATGTGTTTTATATGGTGGTGATGTGTTTTATACGGTGGTGATGTGTTTTTTACGGTGGTGATGTGTTTTATACGGTGGTGATGTGTTTTATAAGGCGGTGATGTGTTTTATACGGTTATGATGTGTTTTATACGGTGGTGATGCGTTTTATACGGTGGTGATGTGTTTTATACGGTTATGATGTGTTTATACGGTGGTGATGTGTTTTATACAGGGGTTATGTGTTTTATACGGTTATGATGTGTTTTATACGGTGGTGATGTGTTTTATACGGTGGTGATGTGTTTTATACGGTGGCGATGTGTTTTATACGGTGGTGATGTGTTTTATACGGTGGTGATGTGTTTTATACGGTGGTGAAGTGTTTTATACGGTTATGATGTGTTTTATACGGTGGTGATGTGTTTTATACGGTGGTGATGTGTTTTATATGGTGGTGATGTGTTTTATACAAGGGTGATGTGTTTTATATGGTGGTGATGTGTTTTATACAAGGGTGATGTGTTTTATACGTTTATGATGTGTTTTATACGGTGGTAATGTGTTTTATACGGTGGTGATGTGTTTTATACGGTTATGATGTGTTTTATACGGTGGCGATGTGTTTTATTCGGTGGTGATGTGTTTTATACGGGGGTGATGTGTTTTATACGGTGGTGATGTGTTTTATACGGTGTTGATGTGTTTTATAAGGCGGTGATGTGTTTTATACGGTTATGATGTGTTTTATACGGTGGTGATGTGTTTTATACGGTGGTGATGTGTTTTATACGGTGGTGATATGTTTTATACGGTGGTGATGTGTTTTTTACGGTGGTGATGTGTTTTATACGGTGGTGATGTGTTTTATACGGTGGTGATGTGTTTTATACGGTGGTGATTTTTTTTATACGGTTATGATGTGTTTTATACGGTGGTGATGTGTTTTATACGGTGGTGATGTGTTTTATACGGTGGTGATGTGTTTTATACGGTGGTGATGTGTTTTATACGGTTATGATGTGTTTTATACGGGGTTGATGTGTTTTATACGGTGGTTATGTGTTTTATACGGTTATGGTGTGTTTTATACGGTGGTAACTGTCACGATCGGATACCGTTAATGTTGTGGTCTAATGATTTTGTTGTCAGCTCTAGTCAGAACGATACTTAAGAGAAGAGTTCACTTCCAAATAATAGAGGGAATGTCGGTCAGTAGTGAATTTATGGAGGCAGAGGAGCTATAAATAGTGTTGAGTGGGGGGTGACAGAGAGGGCGGGTCAGATTCAGTGGCGGCGTTAGGTAAGCGCGGGGCCTAGTGCCAGCAATGACCCCGCGGGACCAGAGTACTAGTAAAGATCGCTAAGCACCAGTATGCTATGGTATTTAAAAATATAAAATATTTAAAAAATATCTTGGTTATTATGTAATTTTAATACCACGTGTCACCTTTTTATTAAATTATCACAAGTTCATTATTTTCTCTGGTCTATAAACAACGGTTTATTCTTATCGAAAAATGACGTGCCGGTTACGACGTGATTTAAAATGCAATTTATTGGCAGACATATTGCAAAATAATTGCAAAAGGATTACAAGAGTGCCTCTTTCGTTTCTTTACAATCGTTTCCAGCATACGTTCTACCATCCACTCTTTTGTTCTACATGTATAGGCTATTAACTAGGTCGAGACATGTTCAGGACCGAAACGCGGGGCCTACCTAAGCGCGGGGCGGTCGCCCCAGTTGCCACCCTCAAACGCCGCTCCTGGTCAGATTATGAAGTGAGAAGAACGACTGGGTTGTGATAGACTTTGATTGATGAAAAAACTACTTGAAAGTTGTAAACTGCTCAGTCATGGATATGTCGAAATGATTTGATTAAGCTTGTTTGAATTGAATCAAGCGGTTGTGAATACTTTCAACGTCCATGGTTTTATTTCGTATTTACATTAACAAGCCGAGACTCAGTCGGACTTGACGACGCTGGTTTATATCTGTGGCCGAGGGTGGGCCTAGATCCCCCTAGACAACGGTTTATATATGTGGCCGAGGGTGGGCCTAGGTCCCCCTAGACAACGGTTTATATCTGTGGCCGAGGGTGGGCCTAGGCCCCCCTAGACAACGGTTTATATCTGTGGCCGAGGGTGGGCCTAGGTCCCCCTAGACAACAGTTTATATCTGTGGCCGAGGGTGGGCCTAGGTCCCCCTAGACAACGGTTTATATCTGTGGCCGAGGGTGGGCCTAGGTCCCTCTAGACATTTTATATCTGTGGCCGAGGGTGGGCCTAGGTCCCTCTAGACATTTTATATCTGTGGCCAAGGGGGGCCTAGTTCTCCCTAGACAACGAATACGCCGCAGTGATGTGTTTTATACGAAAGAGAGATTTCATTGACGATATCAAATAATAAAAATATAGACATTCGCTTTAAGTTATAAGTTATATAAAACTTTAAATTTACGAAACGTATACTGAGTATAAGGATTCCTATCAAAATAGAAATGCATGTAAACATAGAACGACATGATTTGAGGGAAATTTGATTAGTCGAAAAAGTCATAGTCTCATACGATGGTCCTAATATTCATAGATAAAGTGTCTTCACGATTCACTCTACGGATACAAGTTTAGAAACCAATTATTTAATTTGTTTCTACTATTTCTTACATTTGAAGCACATAAATAAATTTATGATTTTCTTTCTGAACATTTCATTGGAATTTCCTCTTTCAGAAACACTTTAAGGTCTATTTCCATTCTTATTCCCTCAAATTAAAAACAACAACAACAAAACAACCCATTGAATTCTATTTCCTCACTTTTTTGTTGATTACAAGAAACAAAGTGAAGTGACCGTACACGAGGAGGAGGGGGACAACCCGGTCATGCGTTATCTCAACTTCATCTTCATCGGCGCCATCTTGCTGCTCATCAACGTCCAGAGCGGCAGCGTGTCACAGCGGTACCTGCAGACAAAGTTCTTGAGGAACCTGCTTGTAGTCGGTCGGTCTGAGATGGAACTGACTCAGGTGAGTCGGCTTGATGTTTGCTCGTTCCATGACACCGTTGAGATGGAACTGACTCAGGTGAGTCGGCTTGATGTTTGCTCGTTCCATGACACCGTTGAGATGGTACTGACTCAGGTGAGTCGGCTCGTTCCATGACACCGTTGAGATGGAACTGACTCAGGTGAGTCGGCTCGTTCCATGACACCGTTGAGATTGTACTGACTCAGGTGAGTCGGCTCGTTCCATGACACCGTTGAGATTGTACTGACTTAGGTGAGTCGGCTCGTTCCATGACACCGTTGAGATGGTACTGACTCAGGTGAGTCGGCTCGTTCCATGACACCGTTGAGATGGAACTGACTCAGGTGAGTCGGCTTGATGTTTGCTCGTTCCATGACACCGTTGTTTCATCAGCCCTCCAGTAAAGTTCGTGGCATCAAATAAACTAAACGTTTCTTCGTTAAACTGTCAGTGGAATTGGTCATTTTAATCATAAATTAAAATTAATGATTCAAAACTTACGGAGTACTGAAAACGTCTCAATTCGCTGTCACCTAAATTTATACGAAAATTAAGTAATTTACTAGTTACCGCTAAATTGAAATCAGAAATAATCTATTGTATATAAGATATGCATCCAATAAGATACTCTTTTTTTTTCTGGGGCATTGAACTCGTTTTATATCATGTAGAACTATCTACTAAACACTGGCTATTTTTTTTTTTACTTCACAGAATATTATAATCGAAGATTTTTGGCAGCATTTGCGCAGCAAGATTCATTTGACCACATACTGGTGGCTGGACAATTTAAACACAACGGCCAGCTTGAAGGCCATCTCTAATGTCAAGCTACATCAAGTCCGCGTCACCAAATTTGGCGGTAGGCTTAAAACAAATATATATTTTGTGTCCTTTTTCTTTGTCTGCATTGCTTTTATGGGTTAATCCTCCATAATACCATATCAAGGGGCGTAGCTAGGATTTGTAGGAATTTAGGGGCGTGGGCTCTTTGGGTTCCTTGAAAATATGACGGTGGCTTAATATTTAATGTAAAATAATTTGGAATCTCTTTGGGGGACCCCTCAAGTTGGGCATGGGGTACTTTCGACTTTGAACCCCCCCTCTTCTACTTACGCCACTGGCTATATCCCTTATTTATATAACTAACATTTTGCCATAAAGTCTGTAGCCCTCTTATGGAATATCAAGGGAAAAAAGCTTTGAAAGCCATCAAGCTTCCCACAACGTTAATTGATAGTGTTAAAACATCTGTTGCTAGTCAGGTTAGTTTGATTTTATGTGCAGTCGACAAAATGGGATTTTTGTAAAAAATAATCTTTGTATAAATTAACTCGACGCTCAAACTATTCCCTTTTTGTGACTAGTTTTCAAAAGTCGCCATTTTATTACAAAAGTGTTTAGGGGAGAGATAAAATGGACTAAAATATCAAATAGGGTAAAATGTTAGCCATAAGCATAAGATTATAATCAATATATCTATTTAAGTTCCTTTTAGTATTTTGAAAATTACTATATCGATTGTTGGGGATGTTTTTTCAGTTGTAAATCTAAGTATTTAATCTTTTGTACACGTAAAGATATATAAATTTAAAAATACTACTTTTCATAAATGAAGGAAGTTAAAAATTACACTTGAGTAATACTTTTTGAAGATAATTAATGTTGTATCAAGAACCTTTTTGGGAAAGTAAATATTCGTTGTAGCATTCATTTTTAAATAGTATAACATTGAAAAACAAAGTTTGCTACAAATAGTTGCGATATTATATTATTAAAAAAAAATACTATCTATAGATCTACTCATCTCAAGCGAGAAACAAATTATACTTGACGGGAAATTAAGCGATACAATTAAAAAAAAACAAATTGAAAGTATGAATGATAACAAAGAATAACTTCTTTATAATATTTAGCTATCAGTCTTAACTACTGGCTCTTTAAAAATACTTTGAGAATACACACCACTCTACTTTACCAGCGTATATTTATACTTCATTTCAGAAAAAGTATAAATTGTATCATAAAAATCAATAGACAATGAATTCGTCATTTCGAGATGGTTGCTATTTGTGTTATGGAATCGTAAAGTTCATTCTGTCTGATACAAGTTGATATCCCTGCCTCCACCCCTCTTAAAACCATATTAAAGTGTATGCTAAGCAAGCGAAATTCTAGTTTTAGAAACATACCCAAAGTAATTTCTTTACATTAAGGTACTCTGTAGAAGACCATGTAGATCAATTGGTTGGTATCTTATCCGTTGTTGTGAATGTGTTTAATGAGTGTTTTATTAGTGTTTGTGTTAAACGTATGCAAGAAATAGTGGAGTGTGGATTTACATTTGGTTAACTTAAGAAAATGAAGCAATTATATTTCTGTCAGACTTAAATTTGAACGTCCCCAGGAAACTGTGCCAATACATTCCCCAATCTTATCGAGCCGAGCTGTCACTTTGATATCGGGGAGTCAACAATCGGTGAGTATTTTAATGTCAGCCATTAAAAAATAAGGATTTTAAAGAATTTTTAAATCTATGGTGAAACCTGCGCTGTTACATGGAACCGAGTCATGGAGGACTTTGGCCGTAAACTTGACAACAATTCAGTCCGTTATCAACAATCTTTTAAGAAAGATTCTCAGAATTCACTGGCTGGAAAAAAATCAGCAACTGGGAACTATGGCAGTGGACAAACCAGAAGCACATTGAGGAAGAGATTCTCCAGAAACGGGAGGGGATCGGTTATACAATAAGAAAACCTGCTTCTAATACAAGACAAGTCCTGAAATGGAACTTCCATGGTATACTAGAAATAGTCCGTCCAAAAAACACCTGGTGCCAAAAATTGGAGGCAGACATCAAGAGAATCGACCATGAATAGAACATCCTGGAGAACCTGGCCAGGACAGAGATGACTGGAGGTCTCTCGTAGGTGGTGTATGCCCTTTGGAGGAATCGCAGACTCCGACGATGATTGGTGGATGCCCAACATGGACGAGAACGCAACACAACATTTAGGATGTGACGTTGTTATTTGCAGAAAGCTATATTGTTTGTGTTCTTGTGTTTTACAAGTCAAAATGTGAGATCTCCTAAAAAATGTAAGAATGTCTACTTATTTTCCATGTAACATTTGAATATGTAGCATATCTGAACCACTGGTGGTAATATTTATTTTATGTTCGTCAAGTGTAGCCTGAGACTTTCGTGAAATAACATACAAGTTTCTTATAAACGTAATCTCTTACATTAAAGTAAAATATATGTGATAGATTAGATAAATTAGTGGAATTCCTTACGTGGTTCTTAAATAATTTTTAATGCTAGACGTTCTAGACTTTACCTGATCTTTGTCGGTTTCCAAACAAAAGTGTGACATTGATGGTGACTAAACTATGTTAAACCTGGTAAAATAAGCTAAGTTAAATTAGAAAGCCATTTAAAATACAATATAACAAACGGACTATTACAAAGCTAACTCATTTGAATTAATAGAATTTCAGATAAGTGATGTGATTATTAGTATATACAATAATGAGGGGGAAACACAGGCCGCTGCATTGCCTCCTTTACTTCAAAGAATTCACTTTTTTAATTCACAGCATGGACCTAAATATTGAACATGGATACAATCAGTGCTGAAGGGTTATTTCCCTAATGTGCTTTGTCATGAATAGCACTCCACTTTTCTATGTCGTCTCTTCCGAATTCACGCCTAAATTTATGCAAATGTTTTATTTATTGAAAAGTGAAAGTCTTTTGCGCTTTTTTGAAGGGCCCCAAAAAGTTAAAATAGTATTATTCTAAACGCTTTCTGGCAATATTATGTCATTATTTATCGAATATGATCTCATGAATTATAACTTTAAAAAAAAATAATAGGTTGCATTCTAAATTTTTTTATGGCTGCCTATTTCAATAATAATAGATTTTATAGATAAAATCTTTAATTGTTGTCTATTAGTTACGATATAAACATGTGACATGATTTTTCATTGAAATCATTTTTAACATCTAATTGACAACAGATACCAACAATTATGCCTTCACGTGGGAGAAACCAACGACTCGAGTGACAGTCGAGGGTCCGTACACCTTCACCGTGGGGAGCTCGTTCTCAACCATCAAACACGTGTATCCTGGTGGTGGGTAAGAATTCTCGCTAGTTGCACACATTGTGATCGAAGGTGTTGGAATAGCGCTGGTTGAATGGGAACATCTTTTAAGTAGAGAAGGGACTTTTTTTATTGGCTTTAAATGTGGGAAATTAAAAGGAAAGTCTAGGTAAATTCAGTCTTGGGGAAAAAAAAAAGTAACTTCAATAAAACATTTCATATCCAATTTTTTAAAAAAAGTTACTTTCATTTTCTGCTAATGAAAAATAATTTTAAAAAAGTAAAGAACAAAGTTTTTGACTATAAATCCTTTTTATACGAAACAAGGTGGTCGAGTGGCAGCGCGCTCGACTGGCGCGCCGATGGCCACGAGTTCGAATTCATGCGAAGGCAAGGATTTATTCACGGGGCCTAGGGCGTCCCTGAGTCACCCAGCTCCGAATTGGTACCTAACAATAGTTAGGCGGCTGGATAATGCGTCGGACCGTCATAGCCGTGGCCTGTGACCGCTGCATCATTTGTTAATAGATCATCCATCATAGTCTGTGGACGCAATTATCTTCTGCATAGAAGGAGCGTCTGTAAATCTAAGATAACTAAAAGGATGTTCATTATAATACGCAGGGCAAAACAATCCAAAAATACGCATTTTTTTTTAGATTTCTAAGTCTCGTAAAACGTGTTCAATGTAATGAAAAACCGATCGTAAATATATTTTTAAAAGTATTTCAATATAATGCGCACTTTATTGCGCGACAGGAAAGATTGTTGAACTTAATACGCACCACGACACTCTATCTCAAAAAATGAACATGATACATATAGATAGAAAAAATAATTAAAACATTCAATATATCAATTACAGTACATTCGATAAATCTGAAATTTTAATACATCATTTTTATCATCGGCACAAGTCTGCCAACAAAATTTCAGCTCGCTAAAAATGGATCCAAAATTTTTTCTGCAAGCAAGCATGGCTCAGACACCACAAGTTAATACAAAGTGTCAAAAACAAATTGCTCCATCGGCCATTTTTAAGCCTTCAACATATATATCAGATCTACAATGTACAATATAAATGAACAGGCTCAGTGTCCTGTGTCTAAACATTTTAACATTGTTGACCAAGATGGCATTTTGGATATTTTAGTTACTGGTATTCTATATGCAACCAATACCCGTAATAGAATCCACATGGAAAATAGACTCATAAAACGATTTTGTACGTTGGCTCCATATGGAATTAACCAAATCCACAATTTTACCTGACTGCGAAATCGTTTTCCCGTTGTGGTTTTCACTGTTACTTTAGATACTTCAACTTCCTCCTTTTTCTGATATTCTATGTCCGTGTTTATTTTTGTTTTTCTTTTCATTTTATCACATAGACTTTAATATGTTTTAATTTTAAGATATATGTAAGTAAATGTTTTTGTACTGATGAAGGCATGAGCCGAAACGTCTACCATTATTTGTATTAGTTGATAATAAAGCTTTAATTTATTGGTTCCTTACACAAATAGTTTGTGTAATTTGTTTTTTTCATAAAAAAGTTTTATGCTGTCCTATTCTGTATTCTACCTCGATGTAGTCCATTGCCAAACTGTAAACCTGTACACTGTCTACATTGACACTGTCTACCTCAGCACTGTCTACGTCAACACTGTCTACTTCCACACTGTCAACCTTTACACTGTCAACCTCAACACTGTCTACCTCAATACTGTTTACCTCAACTCTGTCTACCTCAACACTGTCTACCTCAAATATGTCTACCTCAACACTGCCTCCCTCAACACTGTCTACCTCAACACTGTCTACCTCAACACTGTCTACCTCAAATCTGTCTACCTCAACACTGTCTACCTCAACACTGTCTAACTCAACACTGTCTACCTCAACTCTGTCTACCTAAACACTGTCCACCTCAACACTGCCTCCCTCAACACTGTCTACCTCAACACTGCCTCCCTCAAC
>MUZC01000710.1:56522-131020 GCA_002072015.1 Radix auricularia | reverse complement strand
CACTGTCTACCTCAACACTGCCTACCTCAACACTGTCTACCTCAACACTGCCTACCTCCACAATGTCTACCTCAACACTGTCTACCTCAACACTGCCTACCTCCACACTGTCTACCTCAACACTGTCTACCTCAACACTGCCTACCTCCACACTGTCTACCTCAAAACTGTCTACCTCAACACTGCCTACCTCCACACTGTCTACCTCAACACTGCATCCCTCAACTCTGTCTACCTCAACTTTGTCTACCTCAACACTGCCTCCCTCAACTCTGTCTACCTCAACACTGCCTCCCTCAACTCTGTCTACCTCAACACTGCCTCCCTAAACAATGTCTACCTCAACACTGCCTACCTCAACACTGTCTACCTCAACACTGCCTACCTCAACACTGCCTCCCTAGCACTGTCTACCTCAACACTGCCTACCTCAACACTGTCTACCTCAACACTGTCTACCTCAACACTGCCTCCCTAAACAATGTCTACCTCAACACTGCCTACCTCAACACTGTCTACCTCAACACTACCTCCAACAACTCTGTTTACCTCAACTCTGTCTACCTCAACACTGCCTCCCTAAACTCTGTCTACCTCAACTTTGTCCAACTCAACACTGCCTCCCTCAACTCTGTCTACCTCAACAGTGCCTCCCTAAACACTGTCTACCTCAACACTGCCTCCCTCAACTCTGTCTACCTCAACACTGCCTCCCTCAGCTCTGTCTACCTCAACACTGCCTCCCTAAACTATGTCTACCTCAACACTGTCTACCTCAACACTGCCTACCTCAACACTGCCTCCCTCAACTCTGTATACCTCAACACTGCCTCCCTCAACTCTGTCTACCTCAACACTTTCTACCTCTACACTGTCTACCTCAACACTTTCTACCTCCACACTGTCTACCTCAACACTTTCTACCTCCACACTGTCTACCTCAACACTTACTACTTCCACACTGTCTACCTCAACACTTTCTACCTCCACACTGTCTACCTCAACACTTTCTACCTCAACACTGTCTACCTCAACACTTTCTACCTCCACACTGTCTACCTTAACACTGTCTACCTCAACACTATCTACCTCAATTCTGTCTACCTCAACACTGCCTCCCTAAACTCTGTCTACCTCAACTCTGTCTACCTCAACTCTGTCTACCTCAACACTGTCTACCTCAACTCTGTCTACCTCAACACTGCCTCCCTCAACTCTGTCTACCTCAATACTGCCTCCCTCAACTCTGTCTACCTCAACAATGTCTACCTCAACACTGTCTACCTCAACACTGTCTACCTCCACACTGTCTACCTCCACACTGTCTACCTCCACACTGTCTACCTCCACACTGTCTACGTCAACACTGTCTACCTCAACACTGTCTACCTCCACACTGTCTACGTCAACAATGTCTACCTCAACACTGTCTACCTCGACATCGCCCACTCCATGTCTGTGTTCAGTGCTCAGTGATTGACACCCAGTGTATTGCCAGGTACCAGGCGTTGTTCTCTGTGAGAAACAAGCGGCCAGACATGATCGACTACCTCCAAAGACAGAAGTGGGTGGACGAGAAGACGAGGGCAGTACGCGTGGACCTGGCCTTGTTCAACGCCGACACACAGCTGGTCACCTCCATCACCCACGTCTACGAGTTTACTTCCGGTCAGTTTTTACCCTACTTCTACCTATTAAATAAACGACGACCGTTTCGAAACATTCTTCATTATAGATATCATATTTTTATCCATTACTAAAGGTTACTGCACAAAAAAGTTGCAGATTATTGTTTTGAATGATGCAGAACTTTCAATTGTAATCAATTCAGCATTGTTTAAATCTCGTTTGAATGGTTCAATTTAACAGCCACCCTAATGGAAGAATAGGAGATTAAAAATAGATACAGTTACTGAGCCACTAAGTAAAGTCTCTGTTAAATAGTAGTTAAGAAGTAAGTCGTAGACGCTGGATAATGTCTGAAAGGTTAGGGTGGTGACTTAGACCTACGCTCAGATATTGTTGTATATGGAGCAGTTTGGCCGAGTGTTGGCCCAAGCTGTAACAGTGTAATCTCAAGCTGTAACAGAGTAATCTCAAGCTATAGTAACAGATTAGTCTCAGGCTGTAACAGAGTAATCTCAAGCTGTAGTAACAGAGTAATCTCAAGCTGTAATAGAGTAATCTCAGGCTGTAACAGAGTAATCTCAAGCTATAGTAACAGATTAGTCTCAGGCTGTAACAGAGTAATCTCAAGCTGTAGTAACATAGTAATCTCAAGCTGTAGTAACAGAGTAATCTCAAGCTGTAACAGAGTAATCATAAGATGTAGTAACATAGTAATCTCAAGCTGTAGTAACATAGTAATCTCAAGGTGTATTAACATAGTAATCTCAAGCTGTAGTAACAGAGTAATCTCAAGCTGTAACAGAGTAATCCCAAGCTGTAGTAACATAGTAATCTCAAGCTGTAGTAACATAGTAATCTCAAGCTGTAGTAACAGAGTAATCTCAAGCTGTAGTAACAGAGTAGTCTCAGGCTGTATCAGAGTAATCCCAAGCTGTAGTAACAGAGTAATCTCAAGCTGTAGTAGCAGAGTAATCTCAAGCTGTAACAGAGTAATCTCAAGCTGTAGAAACAGAGTAGTCTCAGGCTGTAACAGAGTAATCCCAAGCTGTAGTAACATAGTAATCCCAAGCTGTAGTAACAGAGTAATCTCAAGCTGTAACAGAGTAATCCCAAGCTGTAGTAACATAGTAATATCAAGCTGTAGTAACAGAGTAGTCTCAGGCTGTAGTAACATAGTAATCTCAAGCTGTAGTAACATAGTAATCTCAAGCTGTAACAGAGTAATCTCAAGCTTTAACAGAGTAATCTCAAGCATACTCATTATGAGATGAAATTAGACCTGGGCGGTCCTAGGAATTGCAGGGCTCTATGCGTATCAGTATGCGAAAAGGATTGAGCCTGGCCCAGTTCAGTTAAGGATAAAGAATTAATAACGATGATAAGTAAAAATTAAGATAGACGGTGCCTACGAAAGCGCGGGGCCCCTGTGGCCGCAAAAGTCGCATAGGACTGAAACCACCCTGGATTAAACTGAATGAATTAATACGGAGAAAAACTCTCAATCTTTTTTTTTTTGGTTTATTAATTGTCGTATTGCTGTTGGAGATTTTATTTGGTCTCGATTTCGATATTACTTTGACATATTGTAACACTGTTATTTTTAGTGTGCACTGCAACTTTATTTAATGTGTGTATAGTGATTCATGTTAATTAGTGGGTATCCTGATAATGACATACTTTGTAAACACTTGAATCGATCTATACTGGTGTGTATATATATATATATATTCACCGCAATCGGTATCAATAAATATAAGTGTATCAAACTATCTCCTCCCAGTGGGTATCTACCAAGACACACCTCAGGCGTTCACATTTCCCCTGTTCTTCGACAAGGATTCTCTCGTTCTCCTCAGAGGACTCATCATGTTACTCGTCTTCTTCACGCTGTATTACACTTTAGTGGAACTGACAACAGTAAGTATTCAGAGACAGAAAAGTATGTTTTTAAAAAGTACAGTTGAGATTACAAGTTTAAAAAAAATACCGATAAGTATGTAATAGTAGAATTGATAAAAGTAAGTATTTCGAAAAGAAATTACAGTTAAGTATACAGTTGTGGAGGTGACATATGTTGAGTATCTAAATTATGAAATGACTGAAAGTACGTAGATCTAACACCGTGAGATATGTTTTAGTGATCTTTAATGTACCTAGATCTTACACCGTGAGGTATTTCTTAGTGATCTTTAAAATACGTATATCTTACACCGTGAGGTATTTCTTAGTGATCTTTAAAGTACGTAGATCTAACACCGTGAGGTATTTCTTAGTGATCTTTAATGTACGTAGATCTTACACTGTGAGATATTTCGTGGGGATATTTAAAGAAAGTCTGACCATTGCAAAATACGATTTTAGGTTAATGATATTTCGTAGCTCATAAACACAACAGAATGCCCAAGTAGTACTGAAAGTTCATAGGTCTGAGATTTAAATATCGCCAAAAAAATATTCACTAAAAAACAAACAACAAAAAAACAACAAAAAACAACAACTTCGGTCCGGTTTATTTCATTGTAGATGTACCACCAAGGAATTTTGACCTACTTTAGCTCCGCCTCTGCCTGGCTTGACCTGATAGAAAGGATCGGTTGTGTCATGGCCATCATCTACTTCATCGAGGAATATAAGATCCGTGGCTTTGCTGTGAGTAAAAAGAGTTGATTGTTCTTATTTAGAACTTATATATCGTGGGTAGATGACCAACAGACGTCAGAAACTTACTGACACATTGATGTCAATTATTCGGCATGCAAGTGGCCGATCATAAATGACGTCACGCACCTGGGGCGCGAGGGGGGGGAGGGGGGGGAGGGTCACATTTGTGACGAAATATGATGAGGTCGTGGATCACCCCCCCAAAAAAAAATTTGTAATAAAAGTGCATTAAAATATTTGATTGCTTACAATTTATTTAATGACGTTTTACATGGCTTCGTGCGTGTTACGAAATTTGAGTGGAGATTTACGCTATATACTAAAAGACAATAACATGATTTGAAACATGTTCACTTTCAAATAGAAAATGCGGCTTTAATGTGTGTGTGTGCGTGGGGGGGGGCCGGGGCGTGGCAAAGCTTTGTGGCGTCATATTGGAGGGGGGTCTAAGTTTTTTTTTGACGACCTCTGATAAGGGAGGAGGGGCGTGGAAATCATCCGAAATAGCGTGATGTTTTCTGGGGACGGCCCCTATTAAAAATGTTCACACTGAATGTGTCATTATGCTAAAGCATTCAAATGTAAAATCCACAGTTTCGAAAGTTCGAGATGATGTACGTCGCTCTATACCAGATTAGGGCAGATGTCGCGGTGATCCACTAAATGTCCTCGCAGTTCTCATGAACGTTTTAAACGCTTTCTTTAAGAAAGGAACAGAACACTGCTTCAAACAAAAATGTATACCACAAGTTCGTAATTAAGTCCTAGTGACAGCCCACATTTGGGCGCGGTGGCCGAGAGGCAGCCCACTTGACTGGCGTAAAGAGAGTCACCGGTTCAATCTCATTGAAGGCAGGGTCTTGTTCTCGTGGCTAATTTAAAGGCGTCCCTTAGTCCACCCAGCTCCAAATGGGTACTTGGCATCTGCTGGGTACGTAAAGGCGGCTCGGCATTGTGCTAGCCACACAGTCCACTCGTATACTATACCGTAGCTGTAAAAACTTGTGAACGCTGCTTCACTTGCCCCATAGTCCAGCATGGTCTGAAGGTGAACTTCACTTAACTTAATATCCCACCTTGATTTCTCGGTCATGAAGAGCCCCCCCCCTACCAATAACCGTTTCTACTTCACAATCATTGACCGATGGCTAATTACCTGATGTACTTACACTATCGAGTCAGCAGCAAAGCACTGTGCATGTCGAAATAACACACCGTTGTAGCAATTGTCGGGTAGAAAGTTATAATATATTATAATCATAATTAATTAAGGTGCTGCGGTGGTCTAGTGGTAGGGCACTGGACTGGCAACGTCCCGGGCATTGTGCTAGCCACACAATTCTCTGCTCGTTAGTGGTGAATTAATGAAAGTAGTGAACGCTACTTCATTTGCCTCATAGGCTACAAAATTCACAAACTAATTGTGAAAGGAGACAATAAATTTGAGTATTATAAACGAATACTACAGTAGACTTTTCGAAAATGAAGATATCGGATATTGCGATTGCTATTTTGCTATTTGACCGATCAAATATACATGTATAATAGCGATAATAATATCAGACAAATATTTGAAATTTCTATAACATTTTCTTTCTACGTGAAAAAGCACATTTAAGATTGTAGAAATTAAGAAAATAATAGAATCCTATGTAAAAATTCAAAAATAAATCTAACATCCCGTTATAAATCAAGAATTCTAAGAAAACACTTAGAAAAATTAATTCTCCAACATAGCACTTCAACATGAAAGAATATATATAAATAAGTGAAAGTTAAAACCAAACGTCTAACCCACAGATTCCCTTTGTCTTTAGAAATTCAACAATGCAACTCTCATCAAAAGTAAATTTACGTACCAGATACACAGTTCCCGCCCCCCTCCCTCCTACCACGACAACAGGAACTCAGAACAGGAGCTGCTTACTTCCAACAAAAACAATTAGCGAGCGGAACAATTTTTGAAAAGTAATATTTGATACCACCCCATATGCCCATATGTATTGCCTCACTTTAAAAACTCCAGTTCCCGATAACCTCACTTGTTTGACATTGCGACCAGAAATGTAAATTATTCAATAAAACATAAACACCACGGACCTCTCATACAGAGTTTCTAACGTAGGTCGTTGCGTTAAAGAAGATAAATAAATGTAACAGTTAAGAACTAAAGTCAAACTTTGTCAGTTCTGAAGTCTTTAGACAAATGTTAAATGTACTCTGTGTTTTTTTACGAACTTAAAATATCCTTTATAATAATAGGCTGTTGTCTGTGCGGCTCTCGATAGCGATTGGTCCCTCAAACTCATACAGACTCCTACTGCCAATCACTAGCGGAGAAATTTAAAAAAAATTAACATATTTGAACAAATGTACGTGGACGTTCACAACGAGGTACCTTTGGTGCAGCATTTTTGTCGTCATTCAGTACTGTGTTCCCATCTTGAAGTGTGTCACACCTGCTAATCACTACTGTTACTCCTTGACAAAATTACACCGAAATGACGGCGCAATGCGTCCTTGGATCGGCTTCGTTGCTCGTATGTATTTATATGTAACATACAGTGTGCCATTTCTTCGTATCACATAATCGTCCACAGGTGGAAAATGTTCAGAACATTTACTTTGAGAACAGAGACGCCAAAACGTTCATAGACTTCACGGCTGTGTCTGAGATTGCCTTCAAGATAACACTCACCTCCTGCCTAGTCGCCCTGGTGACGTTCATCAAAGTTATTCTCAAAACCAAGTAAGACACACAAATTACACGTTTAAAAAAATGTTTTATATCACCGGATAAACCAGAAGCTATACATTAAAATAGCTTATAACAGTTGAGAGATTCCGTTACTTTATGAATAAATCATAAATTGCCATGTCCTGATATTGCTGTCAAATGTCCCGTATAGTGCTACGAGAGGTTGATCAGCAAGTTATAAAAATATGTCTATGGATTTTTAAAATTTTATTTGTGAGTTAAGATTTTTAATTAGACAATTGTTTTGTACACATTTTGTTTTTAAAAAAATATTCCGCCATGATTCCTTTTCTCAAGGCATCTTGAATGATTATACGCATCCCGAAAACAAGAAACTGTGACATAGCAACTTTTATAAAATGTAAAAGTTTTGAAGGACTGGGACACACATAGATAGCAAATATTGTAACGTTATTGATGCACACATTGGCAAAGCGCAGGGACATTAAAAAAAAAACCCACTAAAATAATACAAAACGATTTAAATCATTCACCTTTGAATAACGGAATCAATTTCTCCGTTGTAAAAATTCTATCTAGTTGGATGGTTCAGGTCCCCTCATTATTCATAAAGTTATCATTATTAGATTATATCGCACTGTGCTACATCATTGATGCTGGTTTTGTTTTAGTCTTGTAATAGGGCAACCAATCCATAAAATAAATGTTCAATCCATAGATTGTATTCCATCTTTATCTGAACTAAATTTTTTGCCTTTTCTCTCACTAGCACTATTCCATCGATGTCCCAGTTTCTGGAGTTGATCCCCCCGGCGGCTGGCATCACCTACATGCCCCTCATTGCCATCTTCTGCTACGCCGCCCTCGGGTACCACATATTCAAACAGTTCCACGAGTTCTCCACCTTCAAGAGTTCTGTCTTCACCGTCACTTTCCTGATGCTGAACCAGGGGCTCCTCAAGTCCCTGGTGGACGCCTACTGGTTGCTGGGGCCCATGTTCATCACCCTGGCGTACTCCGTGCTCAGCTACATCATCCTCAACTACTACATCACCATACTGTGCGAGCACTACGCCAGGATACGAGAGCTCCAGCGGTACACCAACGTGGAGGGTACAGAGACGTTGGCGGTGACGATAAGGAAATGGTTGAACCCACCCAAGTTGAAAACCGACGAGGACGACGGTGGGGACGAATCCGATGATGAGAATGACGAGGACGCGGACAACTACCCGATCCTGGAGGACGGTACCTTCAAAATGCAAGATCTCCTGACGTTGCTGAGTTCCAGAGAGGAGGTGAGGCCCGGCAGCAAGCTCGGAAAATAGACGAGACTCACTGTACTGAAAGTGGTCGGTGACAAATACAATCAGAGAGGAGTTTAAAAAAAAAAGAACCAAGGACGACAGCTTGGGGTTCTATTCATTATAGGACAATTTTTGATAGGTTGATAGGACAATCTACCGCATTGCGTACCTCGTGTTGTAAGCTGACAATGACGGGGTTTTTATGAGTTAGCTTTGTGACAGTATTACATGGACGATTCGCCGAAAGTGGTGTGTCTACTTCTGTGACTTACTAAAACTGTTAACCGGGATGACCTTTCACAACATCCCCCTTCAGATGTTGTGTAAAAAATTGGTTACATGTCAATCAAGAGTTCAATCTCCCCGGTCGGTTAAAACAAATTACACGAAAATTTTTTTATTGCTTATCTCTTAGATATTGCCGAGATTGCGGACATGAGGACTTGACTTGTATCTAGTTCTGTGAAAGTAGGAATGTAAAATTTCATGTCTTGGTATAAATGGTGTGAAACATTGATATAAAGCGAGGAGGTATAAATTAAGACAAAGTATGTTTGAGTGAATGTTACAGTATGTTAACCGTTATCAAACTGTATGATGTACTGATTTTATTTATTTATTATTAATATTCATATTTGTTTTTGCCTTTAACTCAATAATATGTGATAAAAATGGACACGAATTTCTTGGTAATTCCTTCATTTCGTTTACGTCTTTACGTCAAATATTATATCTATCGTTTGAATTGATTGTTACAAATTATCTTGAGTTGACTTATTTATAGCTCTGCTATGTGTTTGATATCTTTTATAATGAGCTCATGTCAAGCTTGGTCGCGGTCCATTGTTTGATTTTCTCGTGATTGTGTAACAAAAAGAGTTGATACCCACATACATCTATAGATAACGCATTCATTTAAGATTAACAATAAATAAAATTAAACAACCAATCGTAGACAAAGTCCAATGTCCATTCTTATCGAGAAACTAACTTTTTGAAAATAATTTCAACTAGTGACTAATAGTGAGTAGAAAGAATAATTTGAACCAATAATTAAATGACTAATTTGAACCAATAATTAAATGACTAATTTGAACCAATAATTAAATGACTAATTTTTACCAATAATTAAATGACTAATTTGAACCAGTAGTTTTGCAAACAAATTGAAACACTCGTTTGAACCAATAATTTAAACCAAACTTAAACTGGGTCAGCTATGACTGGAAGATGCTGGAGAGACTGGCCCAGGTCAGGGATGCCTGGAGGACTTTCGTAGGTGGCTTATGCCCTTGGTGGAATCGCCGACGTCGAGGATGATCGACGGATGCCCCTCGTGGACGAGAAGTCTCAACAACTACTTAACCAATAGTATAAACATCTAATATGAACTAATAACTGAACCAATAACTTTAAAAACCAATAATATAAAACTGTAATATGAATATGAACCAACAATTAAACCAATAACTTAAACCAAGAGTATGAAGACGTAATAGGAATCAATTATTAAACAAATAGCCTAAAAACCAACAGTATAAACACGTAATAGGAGCGAATAATATGAACACATAATATAAACCAGCAATTAAACCAGTAACTTGAACTAAATAGTATGATCGCGTAATATAAACCAATAATTAAATCAATACCTGGAAGCAATACTTTGCACTTCTTAAATCATGAAAGCACCTCAGACATTCTTGTCAGAGAGTTCTTCAACTACCTCAAACAGTTAAAGGCGTTCAGCGTATTCACCAAGTGGCGTGGGTAAGGGAAGGGGGAATCAAAATTCAAAAGTCCCCCCTAGCCCCCCACATCCCCTTCCCGTGAGGGCGACCCCAAAGAGACCAACCCCGCTGGCCCCATAATCCCTAGCTACGCCACTGACGGCAAGTATTATTTGTATGGGGAAAAAGGCCTCAATAATTGTAAACCCTTTTAAAAATCAAAACAATAACAGAGACGTTTTCGTTAATACAGTAAAATAATAGCAGTGATGCTATCCAACATTTGTATGCACACAAGATAGTTTGGCGAGTCAACAAAATAGTTACCAATTTAAAGGCTGACTAATAACCGAGCTGTTAGATACATGATTCCAAGCAATGTGGTTAACTAGCCATTTACAACCTAAGGGAAATTTTGTTTTGGGGTTACAAATAAGTGTCTATCTTTGCGTTTAGACCAAACTTACATCCCTAAATAGTTACAATCACAGGAACGATGACCTAAGATCTAAGATATCGACACAGCGTCGGACGTCATTTATAGGTCAAGTATTGCTTCCCATGTTTTTGCCAGTCATGTACTCTACCCTTGACCGACATGTTCACACACCCAACCTCTGACCTGTCACACCCCAACCTCCCCCTCCCCCCGCCCACAGTGATTATATGTCCCAGGTCTCCAGCTGGCAGACGTGTCAAGAAGTGTGAAGTAAGTCGCCCGCTGTTATCTCTGTGACCTGTATCATTGACATGACTCGGGCTACTTGTCACAAGGCGCAGATATCAAAGGTGTGTGCATAATTCCCCCTCACCACAGCGTTTTACGTAGGATTTTACCGTGAGGCGATTCCTGCAGATGATCTTTCAATTTTTTTTTCTAATGGATTTACATTATCCGGATAAGTGAAACTTGTTGGCTAAATCGCTCGCTTCTTGCCACAACTTCAACAAGTTGTTCATGAAAAACGGTAAAATAACGTGGAATAAATACTGTTGAATGGAAAGCAAAATATCAGTTTCATCGTTTAACTGTTTATTTATGCCTGTCTTAAAATCATATCCTTAGATAAGCATGACACATGGACTTTTGAGCTACGTTCATACATGTCCGTGACATGAATCAGCAGTTATGAAGTTCGCCAATCTGTCTGTGATCTGGGAAATGTTTATGCAATATCCCACCCAGCTTGGTTTTCTTAGGCCTACTATAATTAATTGTAACTAAAGACTTTTGTTTTAATGGCTGAATACTACACATTAATGTAAACGGCATTGCTAAAGATTTAGGTGTACTAACAATTTATAAATTTGGCGTATGTTAACCTCACTGTTTTTAATGAATGTTCAACGTTTAAATCTGCAATAAATTATATAAAATTTTTGGGTAACTCTATTGAAAAAAAACAAAACCCACCATTACGGACAAAAACAAAAATTAATTGATTTCATTGTTTTTTAAAACAAATGATCAACTGTATTAAAATGTAAATGTTAATAATTATTTGTTAAACAAATATTTCTCAAATTATTTGTATACATAAAAACTTCTGTAGAAATCCTAACTAGAATTGCTGACCATCGCAACCATTGACCTTTGACTTGTGATATGGGATTCTCCTTTAAGCCGAGGACAGACAAGGGCAAGATTGCTGTCCACCTGTTAGTGGTCAGTTTTGGTATTACCTCATGGTCAATACTTAATGGCCTGTGGGTAGAGCTTCCAATTCTAGTGGCCCATCTCCCTGAAGGATGGACCCTGCCGTCCTACTTGACCATCATATCACAGGTGAGTGTCTGTACATTAATTCGGCGTGGACCCCTATTGTACCTAATAAGGACCCACATCTTGCCTTGTGAGGACCCCATTGCCATGTGATGTTTTCAATTTAACGGTGTTAACACCCTCTGCTCTTTGCCCTAGAAGCAAAATTTACGTATGTGCTAACAAAAACAGTATTACCTCGGGTTGCGAACTTGAATTGCTTTACATGGTTCTTAACACTAAACATTCATTAAATTAATAAATGAAATTAGGACAATCCTCTCCGATACGAAAAAATAATTTCTTTTTCAACACCGGTAGATTACAACTCAAAACTGAACAATTACTTCAGACGTGAAGTAAAGAGAAAGAAGCAACCAAATAAATTAAATGTTAAAAATTATATATTTCTAATCAAGAAAGCGATCATAGTAATTTTGTTTACTTTTATGTCTCAAGCTCTACAGGAATATTGCTAATCCCACTAAGCTCTACATGAGCCTCAATCGGATGCATTATGGCACCTACAACTGAATCACGTGATCTTATTACCTTCTGTCAAGTCACACTGTATACTATCGCAATGTTCGTTTTGACAGTCATTGCAAAATAAAAAATAAATAAACAAAAGCTGATTACCCAGATTAGAGTACAACTCATATTAAGGTACAGCCTAGATCGGCGTAAATTCCATACTAAGAAGATTATATCTACACTTGTTAATAGCGAAAACAAGTACAACAGTATCTTCAAAATGACTTCTTGCATGCCCTACTGCGGTTTAGCAATGATCGTATAGGCACACCCAAACATGTCATAAATGGCCACTTATCCACGATGGATTCACTGTACCACGACAACCTTAAGAGGACTCATGCACTTTACCAGGACTTTGTTAGTTACTGGATAAAAAGAGGACACGTAAGATGTCAAGATGACTGTCATTGACAATTAGCTCGTGTCGAATGTTGAATGTGACAGGGAGCGTAATGTTGAATTACTGTGAAGCTACGTGCTGAGTGGATAGCGTGCTTGATCATTGATGACGTGCCTGCTATAGTGGGGGAAACGACACAATCACAAAGTTCTACTTTAAAACACCAATGTCTCTGTACAGATAACAATCATAACTTCTTGTACAGTAATCCTTGCTTATATTTAGATATCACGTACGCAGTCATTACCTGTGTGTGTCATTGCGTGTCGGTGTAGGAGAAAGACGATGGTTGCCGCAACACATTTTCATAATAATATTGTACTAGATATATATTTGCCTTGCGATATGTCTGTCTACAAGTCAAATCAGAAATTTGGTCCCTTAAATATAAGGACCACAGGATTAAAAACCATTTTTTTTTCTCTGAATGACTTTAAGAATGATCAAACGTAACACTCCGGTCGTAGCCAAGAACGACTATTCTATTTTTCTCTTTATTCTCTGTTTTTTACGAATAGCCCACTATAAAATATTTTGATCATTATAGCTCCTAAGAAAGTCGAGCTGCTCGGCGGGGAAATTAGGAACTGGAATTTGGGAATCAGGAGAAAATAGACACAATTGCAACAATAGTTGGCGCCTAAATCAATCATATTGGAAGCTTGTTCCACGCACTAATTATCTGGCGGTTTAAGTTTTGTTAATGACTATTTTATGATGGAGGGATGCTTTCATTAACTTATTTAAACATATAAATATTAAATGGTTCTCTCCACAATTTAATTTTTATGGGCTTTGAAAGAATAAACGAATAATAGATATTTTGTTGAAAAAAAAAACAACAACAAAAAAACAAAAAACAAAAACAGCCAAAATTTTTCATATATGTGGGAGCAAATAAGGATCTTTATTTATTTCAATTATATTTTTAAACAGGTTTGGTCTGTGTTAAAGTAATAACATATTGAACAAATTTACGCGGACGTTCAAAACTTCCAGAGCACTAAATATCTAATTAAGAAACTTTTAGTCTAGCAGATCTTTGTAGCTAATATTAAATATTAATTAATTTATTGTTTGCTTTTAGATTTAAAAATAAACGCTTGAAGCCCAAGCTTAGGTCAAGTTATTTATTCAGGAAAATAAATCGTCATAGGAGTGTGTGTGTGATAGCAGCTAGCCTCCAACATTCATGATGTGGGTTTAGTTTAAAATCAACATACTAGTGATTTAAATACAGGTGTTCAATATGGTTGTTTGTTAATAGTTGGAATCATTGCTTTAAATTACTTACTGATATAAAACGATCGAGCTTGTCATTATTCTCTTACTGTGAGTTTTTAAATTTTTACCATATTTCATAACAGTAACTGTAAAAAATAGTTGTTTTAAATATTAAATACATTTTTAAAATAAAGGGGAAAAACACAGTTGTTTCATAAATGACTTCCAAGACCCTGATTACCTTCCCTAAAACATCTGTGCATCTATCTCCAGTTCGGGAACATTGGGCCCATTGCCTTTACTTTTCTGGTCTACCTGACCCCAAAACGGAAGTTGGAGACCCCTGCATGTTTTGTCATTGTGACGGTTCTCACACTTTGTGCCCTGCTGTACTCCTTCTTCTGGTCTCACACGGCCATTGTTGGTGGAGAAGAATTCAGGTAAAGTTTTTATTTTGTCTTGTCTTCCGTTATCTAACATTAAGAAGTATATTGAAGAAAACATCTGAAAAAAAAAAAGAAATTTTGAGCTGTTAACCAATTTTGCAATTAAATAATATTATTTTATCTTTTTAGGTAAGGACATCTGTAATGGTAGAGTAGGTCATTGCTTTTGGAATACATGTTAGTTAATAAGTTTAAGAAACTGAACACTAATTCATCCATAGACGTCTTTCAAAATTTACAGCTAATTCAAATGATAACCAGACTAACAAGTTCACGAGACAATATGAACATGGATGATTTCAGCTACAAAAAAACTGTTCCTTTGACTTTCGCCCTTAAAATCTAATCTTCAAATACATTTTTTCTTATATTAAATTTTATAGAAATTAAAATTGATAAACTCCGTCTATTTTGTTCTCTTATTTCATGCATTCCTTCAGTGTCGCCCTACTGAGCCTAACATTATGTCAAGCTGTGTTTGCAGCCACCACGTCCGTCGCTTACCTGGCGTTCATGGCCCATCTCAAGGCTCAGTACATGGGCAGCATCTTCATTGGGATGTCCCTCAGTGGCCTCATCCCGGCTTTCGCTGCCATTGGTCAAGGGTCCGGTGACGTGCGGTCAGTACTGGTGAATATTTTATTACATATGTTTGTATCTGTCGGATATTTAGTTTGTTTTGTTATGTTGATATGAGCAGTAGGAAAAAAAACAGGAAAGTTTCCTTATGTCCTATTTTGGGCTCAGTCAGGCCAGGAGCATTACAAAGTAATTTCTGGTGAGTCCGTTTCTCATATTTTTGACAGTGATGTGATGAGTGAGTGTTAAAAATGTGATCTCATAGATTGTGTATAAAACCCGCTGATAGCCATTACGTGACTTTACAAACGTAACTATTCTAAAAATCAACTTTAATAATCATAAAATTTTGATTATAAATATTGCTTATATCAGGGAGTCATGTTTTAAATTTAGAAAATCAATTTAGTAAAAAAAAAATAATTAACTCAATATTAAATGTGTGTTTTATATTTCTATAAGATTCTATGACAATAAATTATTACACAAAAATTGCTTAAGCTTTCACCAATGTTACAGGTGTGTTACGAATGTCTCAAGCTACAACAATATTTCGTCGGATTTAACGCATTTATTCCCCGCCAACATAACCTTGCTGAATGGTGAATATGACGACATCTGTAAGTAAATTTAATGTAGGCGCATGAAAATGATTTAAGGTATTTTAATTTAAAGCTAAGAAACCACAAATATATAAATAAAAAATAATAATAAATAATGACAATAAAAATAATAAAAATAATAATATTACAAGAAATTAACATTCCCGAAACTTTATTGAGCATTTTCAATACAAAATAAATTTTGTAACGAAATAATAAAAAACTAAAACTATAAATAAAATTTAAAAAAAAAATTACGAATTTTTTTTTTTTTAGTATTTAGTCAAATCCCCGCATCATAATATAAAGATTTCATTTTCAAAACAGCATTAGGACTTAAAAGTTATATAAAGTTAAAATTTTAGTTTTGTCTCAAGCCTAGTCTATAGTCTATACCAGTGGTTCCCAAACTTTTCTTTTCACAAGGACCCCTTGGTATAGTCAAAATTTGGCCCGTGGTCGCAAAACTCGTGGCACGCAAAACTCAATATTCTCAATATTGAGAACGAAGAAGAAAAAGGATTAGTAATTTTTATTTTGCAATGAATATTTGTAGCGTTTTCAATTGGGGGTCCGTGGGCAATTTTTGTTGCCAAAAAACAACTGCTGCCTTGCAGATGGTCTTTGCTGACCAAAGGCTATGGAAGCAAATCCAGAAAATACAGCAGGCTGAGGTCGTTTTGCAGCGTTCACATGCCACGGCTAAGGGTTCCATACATTGCCCCGCCACTTTTCACCCATTTGGGGCTGGGTGGAACTCGGGGACCCCCTGGGCCCCGTTAGCGGGTCCTTGGCTTCCCATGGAGTCGAACTCGTGACCATCGGAACGACAGTCGAGAACGCTTGCCACTCGACCACCGCGGCCCCCATTGCTAATCCAAATAGCTATATTTTGACGAATAAGTATTAATGTTAATTAGACTATAACTTTTAATTAAAATTTAAGCCACGAGCACTAATTTTTAGTCGGTTGTTGTTGTTTGTGTGTATATGTGTGATGTTAATAGCGGCATTGAATCTACCAAATAAGAAGACGGGAATTTATGAATCAAACTTCTGTACCATAAACTATAACGCCACAGTTCCTCATTTGTAGATATTTCAATAAGCTGCTCCTGTATTGGTATGCATTCACATGTGTTCGAGATCAGAGTTTGGCTACGCGCAAAGGGTTTAACACCCAGTCGGGGATATATATCCAAGCGAAAAATAACTTTGATTCAGTCTGCATGAAGGGCCATTAAGTGTTAACAGTAAGCAAAATAGTGTTTATCTCTGCTTTGTAATTTTGAAAGATTTGGAAACAGAGCATTCTCATCTTCCCAAAACTGAAGTTTTTCAACAAACGCAGATATTAACCTTTTAATTTTGATTAAACCGTTTAGTTCAAATTAGATTTGTCAAATTTGCAAAATAAATGAGTTATAAAGGTATATGCCATTTTCAAACACTGAATCAAAGTATAAAATCGTTTTTTTGCAAATAAATAAAGTCACAGAATGCCACAATGTACTGAAAATACATTCACTACAGCTTGTTTTAAATATGCCATAAAATCAAGGGTTTTAACTTTAAAAAAAATTATTTAGTAAATAACGTTTCAACTTTCATATCTGTTTCCAAACATTTAGCCATCAAATCAAATATTTAACAACACTGTATCGCCTGCATTTTTCTCTGGCTCATCCATTCTCATATCTGTTGTAACAAACCACTGTTTATAATTATTAATTATTTCAATGAAATGTAGCAGTAAAACCCTTTAAAAAATAAAATTTAGATGCATGTATAATTTCCCGATACATAGACAACCACTCCTTGATCTCTGTTCAAAAATAGTACTTATCTTAACGAATTAAAAGTATTCTGCATTTCTTACGCATCCAATTTGAACTTTCAATATACCTACTATTATTTGGTTATAGCTGTGGAAATTACCTTAGTTCTAATATTCTTTTCAAGTTAAAACAACTTTATATTCCGTGACTGATAACACGTAAGATCTGTTTTAAATTAGTAGAAAAGGCATTCAGATATTATTTTATTTATTGTCATTTATTGAAATTTTCATAATAAGAAAAATGGATCACAATTTTAATATTTTATACTTTATATTAAACCTTGCGCGGACCACTGGCGTTTTCCAGGGACCCCCCTATTTAATTTCAATTTTCCACTGACCTCCTGAATGGTACCAGGGACCCCCTGAGGGCCTGTAAGGACACTTTGGGAACCACTGGTCTATACTAAACTCACCCTGATTTACCTATACTCATTTTTTTTACAAAAAGAAAAAAATTCTTTTTAAATATTTGTTTTAAGATTTGTTCCAGTTAAAGATTTGTTCCAGTTAAAGATTTGTTACAGTTAAAGTAAAATAATTCTTGTACACTTTTTCTTATAATAATGCAACCCTTCAATATATGTTATTCACGGGATGTTACTCATAGATTTTGACTTGACGTGTTTTAAGCACTGATCTCCCCTTGACTTTTTCTCTTTTTTTCTAGCTCCCATTAATTTGACCTCAATCCTCTTTCCGGACCTAAAATCAAGTGAAGCTCCAGTAGACGGTCATAGGAACGGACCTTTAAATAATGGGACATTTGTCCAGACTTACAGCGTGGAGCCTCTCTTTTCTGTGCAAGGTTTCTTCCTCCTTCTGGCCGCCCTAGGGCTGCTGTCCCTCTCCTCCCTGATCATGTTGCTGTACCACCCGTACTGCACAGCTGAGCACGTCGACTCGGATCTGGAGGAAAATTGTCAGTTAATGAAGCGTGACAGGTACTTAACATAATCAGTTATTGACGCGTAAGATGTATAAAAACAACTTCACGACCCCTAATAACACAAACAAATCCCCCCCCCCCCCCAAATTTCTAGATTCAGTTGATTTAAAAAAAATAAAATATATTTCTGTCTACTAGTTACATTCATCAATTCATAATTAAATGTCAAAATAATAAAATATATCTAAGTAAATTATTGTGTGTGTTAATTCATATAATTATATTAAAAAGACCATGATTCGGACTCTAGACTATATGGGGGTGATATTTTTTCAATACAAGTAGAAACGCATATAGAAGTAACATAAAAATATTTCAAACAATGTTCGGGTGTCATATTTCTGCTAACTAAACTCCTATATTATTCCCTCAATAGCCAACGGAAAACACCATCGCAACCAACGACACTAAGTTGTACGCTCCACGTCAACACCGACACACAACCGAATACAACTTCTAACGTCACAAGCAATGGCGGCGTTCCAAAAATAGCCTCAACCTCCCAAAAGATCCTTCCACCGGATGTTGACGACGCCGTGCCAGAAAACTCAGAACTTTATCCCGCCGTCTTTAGCAAACCGACCAACGACGGCTTTTCTAATTCAATTCAAGGCTCTTTGAAACCCGGCCCTAATTCATCAGGTGTTGAAACTGCTATCAGTTTTCACGATCTTCCAGCAAAAAGTTCAGAAGATGTGGGAACCTGTGTCGAGTTCACCCCGGGAGATTCAAAAGATTCGAAGTCCCCGGACGACGAGATCAAGGGAGGCCACAAAGATGTTGTGAGCGAACACATCAATGAGGCAGCCCTGTCGAAATGTGAGTCGTGGTTCCTGTTGGCGTTGTTGGTTTGGATCAATGTGGTCCAGACGAGCTTTGTGCTCGCCGTCCAAGTCTACTCCAGCCTCCCCTACGGCCTCCTCTACTACAACGCTGTCGCCAAGGTTCGTAGCTTCTCTTAACGTGTGGCAATAATTCCGTTTTACGTTCTTTTTTTATGGAAAATGTTTAGAAAAATATAACAAGGAAAGCTGTTCATAAAATTTAAGGACTCTGCTTTGTGGTAAGTTCTTCTAGACATACTTCCTTACCAAAGGAGGTCGTGAGATATGTTGTAGTAGATATCTTATATAAAAAAGAAACCCCCTTTTTATGGTAACTGATCAAAAAAGTTTGGGCAAAAAATTATCAAAGAAAATGATACTAAAAGACATTAAAACGGACCGGAAAAGAACTGCAGCATTTGTAATGGATCTTCGAATTTAACAAAGTAATGAATTCAAATTCTTCCAAGAATATGCTAGATTATTCTCATACCTATGAATAAAAACTCTCTAAAAAACGCAGTTTAAATATGATACCAATGCTTATGGCTTGTGTCAGATATTATGTATAGAAATAAAGCGGGAGCGATCTCCCTTAGACTTTCACGTATATTTGTATATGACAATAAAGGTAAGCTAGGTGGCGTCACTATTTGAGTAAGATATTTTTGAAAAGGAATAAATGTAAAAAAAAAAAAATGAATGCATGTTTGTTTGTCCTTTCTGCATTACTACACCATTCATCCGACCACTAAGACACGATGGGAAGTTGTGGAGTACACTTTCTGCATTACTACACCATTCATCCGACCACTAAGACACAATGGGAAGTTGTGGAGTACATTTTTGCAAAAAATACAGGCATTTTTTGTTGATGAAAATTATCACTCTACTCACTGAGGCCCGAAGGTCTAAAAATTCACACTATCAGTAGAATCGGCAAGTTAGCACCCAGAAATCGCAGAAAATTTGACAGAAACTTAGTAATAGAAATTCACATTATAACTAAGTATACTAAAAATTAAAAATGATATAAAATGAATTGAGCTCTACACAGGACTAATTTTTTTAAGAATAGTTTTTGCAAAGATAAAATTCAAAACAATTAAATCATAATAAATTTTTAATGTATGATTTTAAAACCGGCGGATAAGTTACATTTTCATTACATAACACTCTCGCCTTTTTCAGCAAAGCCATTTACCATTAAAAAAACAACAACTTAATATTTAAATATTTGTAGATGATGATTATATTTTAATAATCGTTTGCAAACTTACTTTCTTATTGAGCAAGGGTTCTCAAATTTCAACTTATTTGTTTTATTTAGCGAAATGACATCGTTCATGTTTTCCATTGGCCCAAATGAATGAGATAACATCATGTCATACGCCACGCTTTCCATTAACATAACTGAATGAGATATCATGAACATATTTCAATATTTCCACTAAACTAAATTATTGTTGGTAAATGGCTTCTAAATGCCTTCCCCCCCCCCCAATCGTGACATCTTCTATCAGGCAGAGAACATCGTTGACCCCATAGCATGTTTTCTGACCATGTGGCTCACGACCAAGTCAACTCGGGTCATTTTCGGCTTGACGTTGCTAGGGACACTCTTCAGTGCCTACATCATCACCCAGGCGGCAATGAGTCCGAGCCCCATATTTGTGAATCAACCAAAAGTTGGAGGAATACTTATGGTCAGTATTTTTATTTAATATGATACTTCATTGCTATATCGCATTGCCTTGCTCCTAAACAAATGATGTGTATATGATAGAATGACACATTAAAATAATCTCATTCAAAGGCACCAATAAAATCTTCAATTATGTTACAAATATTTATTTTGAATTAAGTTTTATAGGTAATTTTTGTTATATAGCAATGTGTAGCGTGTTTAATTTAATACAGCGACCAATGTTTAATGTTTTTCGTCATTTTATTACATCCATCGTAAGCTCTATGTTTATTAAATAAAATATGGACACCTGTAAAATATAACAGTCATTTACGATGTTTGTTGAAATCCTTTAGAATTTATTGTCACTCAAATAGAACATTTATAGTTAGAAATTGAATTATTTCTGCGCTCAAATAAAAGATACGATTTAAAGAGTCCTTCAACAATGTCACCCAAATAGAACAAAATATATTGAATATATAATGGCACCCACATTTTAAACGATTTAACATTTAATAAATGTAAGATATGAAACCAATCAAATAAAACATTTCACAGATGACGGATATGATATAAGTTGACACATTACACTTATAAAATCTCTAAAACTGAAGTAGAACAATGAACTCACTACAGATACAATACTACTCACATACAACTTTGAATACATTACACACTACAAACATAATGCTACAGAAATATAATATTGACTGTATAACAAATATAATTCTTCTCTAAACGAGTATTGATATTCGACACACACCATACAATGTTCACTGTATGTGTTTCAGATTGCCGCTTGGGTAATAAGTACCATGATCAACGTCTTTGCCAAGGTCACCATAGCCAGCGTCATGAGGGGTCATGGACGAATCTCCCTCATGTGGGCGGGGGGCAGCACTCAGCTCGGTGCTCTGATTGGAGCCATTCTCGCTTACGTCATGGTTAACCAGCTTCATTTATTTAAAGATAGCCCCTGGTGTGTTTAGCTTGAAAGAATTCTAGTTCTCGTTCCATTTTTGTAGACTCGGGATCTTTCTGTTCATACCATCTTGAAGCGCTACCGTATCATTTGCTGAATGCTGGTTTTTACCATTGGATATTGATCATGATTCTTAATTTATAATTTAAATGTTATTACATTGATTTGTTCTTATTGCTTATCAACTGAATTCTGAGAGTTCTCATGCATTTGAATAAAACATGTTGATGTTTGTAATTTATTAAAGTTAAATTAAAATAGTTGCTGGCGCTTTTGATTTTAAAAGCTTTGTCTCACTTCTTTGTCTTTGAGTTTAAAGAGGTAAAATCTTGGTGTTGTTAATTTATATAAATTTTGTCATTGACTAAATCGTACACAAACCTAAGCTTTAGGAATGTAAATATGTGTTATCTTGCCCCTGAAATAAATAAGTAAACCTAATTATGAGTTAAGTCAAAGGTGGGTATGTAGAAGGTGTTAAATAAGTATTTGTCTCTATTACTCTTTATAAATAAATCGCAAAAAAGAGTCGTAGCTTATAACAAAATTAAATGTTGCTAACAGATATTAAAATGGTCAAATAATCATCAATATATATAATTTGTTGCAGTGGCGTAGCTAACACATTTGCCGCCTGGGGCGGTCTCCAAATTTGCCGCCCTTTAGAGGCCAACCATAAAGGACGTCAAATGGGGGTGGGGGGATTCCCACATTTGTGACGAGGGGGAATGTTTAATAAATCTGACGTCACATCAAAAACGCGTAACTTTAAATAAAAGTTCAACTTAAATATTTGATTAATGACTCTTTATAATGACGTTTTACATGTCTCTACGTGAGTTAGATACAGTTTGTACACAAACAACATACTCAATTGATAAAAAATTGATCTGAATGGGAGCAGGATGGCCAAAGTTTTGTGACGTAATATGGAAAAAACGGGTCTAAGTTTTTATGACGATGTGTGACGAGGGGGTTCAAAATATGCCAAAATAGCGTGATGTCATTTATTGACGGTCCTTAGGTCGATCATATAAAGGATTTTTATAAATTAATAAACATGAAAAAATAATTGTAATTGAAACGAAGCAAAGTTGGGAAACATTTTCCCATATCATGCCATATTTATGTTAATAAGCAGTAATAAAAGAGGCTGCATGACATGATATACCAATAAATACACACTTATAAATATACAAGATAATTTTTTTAAAGGCCACAAGAAAGCTACTGAGGTCGATGTTTCACCCCCACCCCATGAGGCAACACAAATTCCAAAAAAACATTACCATTTAACATGCTTTAATTTTGTATTTATAGATAAATGATTTTTTAAAAAAGAAATTGTATACATTAGAATTCAAACATATTTATACATTTACTTTACAAACTTTCCTAGTAGAAAAATCGTGTATTATGTTATCAAAATTTCAAATTATTTGAAACATCTTGTTCCATGGTCAATATTGCAAGATTTTATGGTCTTAAATCATTCATTGTAGAAGGAAGATATATTTTTAATCAACTTCCGTTAGCAGAAGATTCTTTCACAAATTAAATAGCAACACTGATAGCAATTGTTGAGAAAATTCTTTAAAAATTACAATTTTTCTGTTGGGTGCATAATTTTCCAATCTATAGATCTACTGTTGAATAATTTTAATTAACAAAAAGGTCTTTCCCCTAGTTTTTCCAACGCAATGTCTCTTCTAGTAGTGTAGGTACAGCTATAAAAACCGGGATCGTTTTTCTTTCAATATTGAAATTTTCTTTAACTATGTTAAACTAGTAATTAATATTTATTTGATGTGCAAATTCTTCATTTAGTAGGTTACATTGTATTATATGGTATTATATTTTCTTGCAAGGAAATGCACCTGGAACCTGATCAACGCTTTCTTTTATTTTCTTTTACATTCTATCCATTGATAAAAACAATTCTTGTTTCATTTCTTGTCTAAAGATATAACAACGTCATCTGAATTTTCACCACTTATATTTCTTCACAAATTGTTATGGCTGATATAACAGCGTTTTGTATTAGCATATCGCTTTGTTCCATGAAATGGGTTTGCATTAATCTAAAAAACAAAACAAAACAATTAACAGCAACAACAACACAAAAAAACGAGTTCCCATTAACTGAGATAACATAAAACATACAGAAGAAAAAGGTTGCATTGAATCAAGTAGAGTTCCAGCATCTATCGTTTTACTAGTTACTTCTTCAGATTAAAATTTTAATTATTTATACCTATTGTGGCTTTAATTAAAGGAGAAATTTGAATATTTTCAAATTCTTGTCATAATTGAAAATATTTGCATATTACTTCAATAGGATAGGCGTAACATTTTAATAAAACCGTATTTTAATTTATTCTACTTTAATGCAATAAAAAGTATATAAATTTAATTTTTAAGAATCCCCTTACAATACTTTTATGAAAACTTTAACAGAAACATAAATTACTACTTGCAATTTAAACACAATATTTGAACCACCATTTCATATATTTTAGATCTAGGTACTTATTCACGAATCATTTTGCACATGTGGAAATCGACACAAAAGCTGCCGTGGCGATATTAATAGCACTTATTTTTCGGCCTAGCGGTGATGTGTTTTTGTGTGTAATTTTTATATATCTGTTATGTACACCGATTGATTTTCCAAACAAATCGATACCATTTTTGAGCGATCTAACGAGTTTGCGTAAAACAACCAATATGTAATCAAACAAATACTGTGCAACCCGTTAATTAAGATTCGAAATTATGACTATGTTTGTTACATCTTCGTTTTACCTTTCAAAATATTGAAGGGCCTTTGTTGGAAATGGCTGTTTTTTAAAACTGCCCACAAATGCCGTCCTCAAAATGTCTGCCGCCCGGGGAGGACCACCCCACCGCCCCCTCTAGCTACGCCACTGATTTGTTGTGTGTGTCCCGTCTGTTAGTAACGCTACTCTGTCGAGATGGGGTGACCTCTACGTGGTTCGACAGACGCGTAAGGTCGTGGTGTACATTGCGACCTGAAACCGACAAACCCCAGGCTTGGATAGCCGAAGGCCGTTGTTAGGCGTTAGGTGATAGTCAAATATGATTACAGTCGCTGTACGGATCTTAGGCAAAGCATTTAGATGCAATGCCGATGATGAAAACCAAAGTACCCGTTGAGGGTCGGGTTACTCCGAAGCGACCGTTTCGTCCCCCTCAATTAACTAGCAACGCTGTTGAGCGGTGCCGGTTTAGGGCCAGGAGCGCCAGTACGGAATAGCAAAAGGTACCGCTAGGAAACGCTTTTGGGCGCCAGCTCTGAGGAAACCTTCCGTTGGGGTTTAAACCCTAGTTAGGTCAGTGATGATCCCCACGCTTTGCGGCGATCTAAACTATATAGACTCGTAAGCTTTGCCGTGGTTGCGCCAAAGTGATACTATGTTGATAGCGAGTCACAGTAGGTAAATTCCACACCTCCCTCGGGAGGCACACTTTAGTGGGAGGCGTTTTCGGCCCAGTGCCCTGGACGCCCAGGCGGCCGCTTGTAGCAGCGACCGCTCCGGGGGGCTTCTCAGTCTTTACGTCCCTTAGGGGGCCAGAGGGCTGAGGGGGTTTTATGGGAAGCCCCATGAAGAGCGCAGGCTCGGGACTGCTGATTTTCTTCCACATGTAGTAACGCTACTATTTTTTACAAAGCAGCGCGCCGCTTAAAGAAAAAAGCCTTGAAAAAATACTGTACCAAAAATAACTCTTTTCGAACGTCCGCATAAAAATTGTTCAATCTACTATATAACAGCACAGGTTACTCATTCTGTATCGCTAAGGGACATAATCAACACTTTTTTATTTTTTAAATTGAAAATATAGATGTAAAAGTCGTTATCATTTCGGTTTCAAGATTAAAATAGCAGTTTGTGTTTGTCGCCTAAAAATATTATATGAAGTCATTGTTTGAGCTTCTTATTCTTTATTTTGCACTCATTCACATACCAAATTTTTGGTTTTCGAACCCAATGATTCGTATGCATGCAATAACATTTACTAAGTTACTTAGGCTTTTGAAAACAGAACAATCTGGTATCGAAATAAATAGATTGATTAAAAGTATTTAAATGAATTAAAGTTCTATTTTACATTATTTTTTTATTCTGATGTGTATTTTTTCAAAATTAATAGATTTCAGCAGATATATATTTACTTTGAAAACTTCGATCATTTTTGACGAGTAATACACAAGTGCTGTACATTTTATTTAAATAATCACACTGTTCATAATTTAATCGAATTTGTCAAATCATTAATAATATATTTTATTTGCTTGTTGGAAAAGTCTACGTTCTCTTTTGCTATTTGAATCACATCCCAAGAAGTTCTACAGCTATGATTTCATAGAATATTATATACTTTATTTATTTGGATTCATAAATTAAATGCATACAACCTTCAAGATGATCACGCCAAGACACACAAGTCATTTAACAGTTATTATCTACGATGTAGAGGGCAACGAATTTCCATTTGGCATTAAGGAAAAGTACAATGAGTCCCTAGATGACTGAAGATGGCAGCAACACATTCCAAAGACTCGTTTAATTCAACACGCTGATACCTCATTGACTTGATCTATTTTTTTAAAAAAAAGTCTATTATTACCGGAAGTTGACTTTAATCAAGATGTCAGTCTTCTAAAAACGGCAGCTACGGCTTTCAAGACAAGAGGCTGTACAATAGAAAGGAAGGCGTCCTAAAAACAACAGTCCAACGGTCTCTCGGGACCTCCTTTCGTCGCTCGACTTTCATTCTGACAGATGAACAGACTCTGATGTGTTCATTTCGGTGGGATAGAAGGTGAACTGTTACGTTCAATTATAACTGTAAAGTGTGAAAGCGTATGTGGAGAATAGATGAATTGACTTAACTAAAGAGGATGACTTTTGTAATGAAATTTATCTGAGCTTTAATTAAATTTTAAATAGAGGTGTAACGGATTCAAAATATAGAAATCCGAACTGAGCCGGATTTATGAAGAAAAATCCAGCCGAGGCCGAAGTAGGGGTCGGAGACAAATTTGTAAAAATGGCCGGATTCCGGATTTGCCGGAGCAGAAGTCTGGTACACCCCTTATTTACATAGACATTGTTGTGCTGCCTTAAACCAGGGGTCTCCAAACTACGGTCCGCGGGCCAGATGCGGCCGGCGAGGCCCTCTCATCAGGCGCCTGGAAACCTTTTAATCTCCAAAGAGATACTATTTTTTACCTGTAGTTTACCTGTAGAAGCTGGGAGATTGGTTCAAGACCACTGTTGGTGTCAGACAAGGTTGTTTACTCTCCCCCATCCTCTTCAACCTCTTCCTAGAAAGAATTATGACAGATGTGCTCGAAAACCATGTCGGAACGGTCAGCATCGGAGGAAGGATTATAACTAACTTACGCTTCGCCGATGACATTGACGGCCTAGCTGGCAGCGAGGACGAACTAAAAGAATTCCTTGCAAAGCTAGAGAAGACGTCGAAGGCCTACGGCATGGAAATTAATGCAGAAAAGACCAAGGTCATGGCAAACAAGAATTTCACAAGTGAAATACGGATAAATGGTCAAAAACTCGAGGAGGTCCCTACCTTCAAATATCTAGGGGCCGTAATATCCGATGAAGGCTCAAAGCCAGAAATTCTTGCCAGAACGGCCCAAACAACTGCAGCACTAAGCAAACTGAAAAACATCTGGCAAAGCAAGAAGCTCTCCCTGAGATCAAAGATTCGACTAATGCGCTCTCTGGCGATGTCAGTCTTCTTTTATGGTTGTGAGGCCTGGACGCTCACCGCAGACCTCCAAAAAAGAATTAGTGCGCTTGAGATGAGATGTTTTCGAAAGGTATTAAACATCTCATACACGGCGCACATCACGAACGAAGCGGTCCGCGACAAAATAAGTGCTGTCATTGGCCCTTACGAGGACCTTCTCACCTCAATTAAAAAGAGGAAACTACGATGGTACGGACACGTGTCAAGATCTGGAGGTCTCTCAAAGACGATATTGCAAGGCATAGTCCAGGGAAGAAGGAAAAGAGGCAGACCAAGGAAGAGTTGGGAGGACAACATCAAAGAGTGGACCGGCCTTTCATTTAGCGATTCCCAGAAGGCAGCTCAGAACCGTGACACTTGGCATGAGTTAGTGCGCAGCTCAAAATGGTGCCCCAACGACCCAGCGTCGGGTTAAGGGATAGTTCAAGTTCAAGTTTACCACAAAAGTTAGTTTTTTGGGGTCTATTAGTCGGCTCCCAAACTGCTGTTTGACATTTAATGCGGCCCTTCGGCAGAAAAGTTTGGAGACCCCTGCCTTAAACAATTGTACTAATTCGTCGTGTAACATCTTCGGTTTGTGCAATACTTTTATTAGTTCATGAGCTTCGCTGCTTTCCAAACTCTTAATTCACGTCCAGGAGAGCAGTGTTGATAACCCTGAAGACTCCAACCCCCCCCCCCGCACCATATCATTTATTCCCGAAGCCCTTGATCAATCTCCTCCTACGTTACACCGCAAAGAAATGATTAACGTACTTGAAGAAGACAATGTAATTTTTGGTTTCTACTCTAAATTTGAATCATTTTTTAGATAGGTGCATCCGCAAGGATTTTTTATTTTCATGATACATCCCTCTGGTTACATGTGAACAAATAGACATTTAGTTTATGTAGTGAGCCCCATAAAAAAATTATCACAGTAATAAATATTGGAATATTTTACTAGCTGTTCCATTATGAACCGCCAAGAGTTTTCAACATTGATTTAATTATTTTATAAATTTCACCAACTGCACTGATAAAATCATAATAATTCTATGATTAATATAAGCGTATTTATCAGCATCTCAGACATAATTGTTTTTATTATTTTTTTAACGACAATAGGTATATCGATAGCCCTCAATAGTCTTTATCCTTGCATAAGATACTATGAACATTAAAATATCTTTGTTGTTTTCAAGGAAATCTTTTCCGAAACATATTTTTAATACTTAAATTGAATGCAAAAGTTATACTTGGCATGAATGGAACAAAGTGTTCAATCATATATTAATCCAAATACAGTATAATTATATTTTTGATTTAAATTTTATCCATTTGTTTTCGTTATTTTTTTCTAACACAGTTGTCACTAAACAATTGTTCATCTTGAAGTTAGTTTTCTCGTCAGATAGTTGCATACAGACTTGTGTTCATGTTTTCAGAATGGCACATCCCTGTAGGTAGTATTTTCATGAGATATTAAACTTGTTGAATTAAACCGATCAAAAGAAGATGTAGCTTCCATACCCAGGCATGATTACTGTTTTATTTAATTTTGATGAGAATATATTAAATCTTTAAATTTTAGGTGAAATCTGTTTAATGCCTTGCGGTGTGTCTTGGTGTCATATCGTATCTGTTTCAGACGATCGGTCTATACAGAAGATAATTGCTTTCCGGTATAACTGTAAAAAAATCTCGGACACCCCCCCCCCCCAACCCAACGTAAAGTATGTCACACTTTCGAACTAAATTTAATTATTTGAACAAAATCATTAAAATTTAATATAAAACACCGTTACGTCACAGACGGCCAGATAACACCCCCCCTGTCACAAACTGTCGCTTTTTCTGACACCCCCTTCGCCCCTGGAGCGTGAGGTACTTAATGGAAGCTCCTTATTTGTTCTTTTATAAAATTATATAATTATAATTCCATCAGTTTAATTGTCGCTCCGCTCTTATTTCACAGCGTGCAGCTCATCCATTGACTGCACCAAATGCACACAAACGATCATAAAGATACTCAACTGTCATCCATTAAGTTACTACCCCTATGTGTATTGCCTTTACCTTTAAAATGTTGCGATATTTGTAAAGTTTTAGAATAATGAGCTACATCGCTACTCATCTCAAAGACTAGGAACAAATTTGTTCTCTATTTGTGTCCATGCAATCAAACAATAAAACTGTCTTCATACGGGAAACAAAGGGCATAAATGAAAACATAAACATGTATGGGAGGATATGAAAGAGGACGTCTCTTTTAATTATAGAATGACATCAACAGACGGGCCCCTTGTAGAAGTGGACAATCAAAACGAAAGCGGGTTATGATGTCATCGCTGCGACCTCTGTGTTTCTTGCTGGTCGGTTATAAAAAGGGGCATAAATCTGTCATAAAAGTGAATTGCTTTTCTGTGAAGAGTATATGGTAAGATAAATGTGGTAGTCTGTTTAGTATGCTTGTTGACATAACCGAGAATAAAATGTTTATACCATTTTCCATATTGCGACTAATGCATATTTTAAGTAGTGATTTTAGTCCTATAAAACTGTATTAGATGATGATCGGATCCAGTTCTTATTTACTGGTTGGTTAAAGCCATTGTTCGCGTTTGTCGTTAGTTACAAGCCATCTTTAGAAATAGTGTGTTATGGGTGGGAGATGTGCAAAATTTGGAAACATTTTTTTTTCATTTCGTATTTCATTTCTCTAACCTTTACTTTACAACTTGACGAGTTAATTAATTGATTTATGTATGGGTTCTAACAGTTCCAATGGAACTGTTTATTATAAAATAAATTAATCAAGGAGTGCAGATATTAATGTCTTTTGAATTTTTGGTACTTGTTGTTTATCCGATCATAAAAAAAAAAACAAAAAAACTTTTGGATCTGTTGGCAACACCGTGAGTCTTACACTACTAGATGGCTGGACTTCTCCCACTTATGAAGATGAAAATTTAATAAATTAATATTAAAATTATTATTGTAGTTGAAATAAATTGTAAGGTCATTTATAAGCAATACTAATACAGTAATAATATAAATTATAATTAGCACGATTGTCTGTATCTCTACATAAAACTATATGGACATTTGACAAGAACAACCCCCTATTAAAACTAAAAACTAATTAAATGATAAATGAGAGGAAGAAGATTTTTTTAAAAATTGCTGCTTCATGTATTAATAATGTTTATATATTATCACTATTTTCTTTATAACATTTGGCATGGATTACAATCATCAGATCAAACAGATCCTAACACCGGTGCTAACAACCAACGAATCGAGCGGTCTTAAAATTCTGTTAAGGAACTAAATAAAATCCATAACAGGACTCCTCGCCATATTATAGATATAAATAATATCAACATTTATTTCTACTGGATTGATGATTTTAATATTAATTTATTTAATCTTCATTGTTGTAAGTGGGCGAAGTCCATAGTGACCATAGGCATAGCCATCTAGTAGTAAAAGTAATAGCCTAAGATTCGCGGGGTTGGTTGCCAGCAGTTTACATAAAAATAATAACATTAATTTTGGTGGTCAGATAAAAAAAAGTATTGAAAATTTTTTGCAGTTTTTATAACTGATACCTGATTCTTTTATTACGAAACCGATTGTGAAAAAATGTGCCTTTAATATGCTCACTCAAACTATAACAATTACATTGCGACATTGTTTTAAAAATAAATATTTATTATATCTTTGCGCAGAATCCAAACGAAATAGAATGTCATTGTAAATTAATAAAATGTGCTCTATTACATAAACGCCATACATGGCTAAGCTACCAGAAAGACGTTACAATTTAAACAAAGAAGAGAACCCAACACTAGCATGAATGGCGAGACTGACATGTTTATTTCAAATACAATGGACGAAACATTTTACTTTTCTAGTTCATCTCACAAGCATAATAAATTATCAACAGAAATAAAAAAAAACGTTTTACAATACCGTCTCCTGTCTAAGAGTTCATCTAATGCACAATTTGTTGGATCGTAGGTTTTCAAGGAATCTATATCCCTCTAAATAAAATAAAATATTGCTGTTGTTTACGATCATCACATGCTATGCTTGTGTACAAATAATTGCCCGAATCATGTCCCGATTTTCACGTCATAAAATTGAAATTAGTTGTAAAAATTTGGATCGTTTCTTATTGGACCCCCGACGAAATGAAAATTACACAAGAATCAATGTGTCTAACATTTACCCATGTGTCTAACATGTACCCATGTGTCTAACACATCACATTATTTTTATGTTTGTTTGTTTGTTCAAAGTTTTTCTCTGTCCTACTGCTCGTCATTGTCCATCCCCCAGTGGAATCCCTGGACATCTCTCTTCATCGGCTCCTGCTCGGCGTACAAAGGGATGTTACTGTACTCAGCCTCAGCGAGCGCGTCTCTCAAAAGATCGAGATCTGATCGCTTGCCGAAACGGAAGAGAGTGCGCTTGTCGTCCGTGTTCTCGCCGTCGTAGGAGTCGGATGGACCGCTGCGGCCGAATCTGAAGAGGGACCCGCCGCGTTTTCCGAAGCGGAGAAGCGTGCCGCGTTTGCCGAAGCGGAGAAGCGTGCCACGTTTGCCGAACCTGAAAAGTGAGCCGCCCCGTTTGCCGAATCTGAAGAGGGTGTTTCTCTTGTCCAAGTCCTCCAGGCTGTAGGGGGCGTCCAGCAAGCCGTTGTCGGACAGCATGACGTCCTCGTCGTACGAAGACGGACTTGCAGACGGGGACCGCTTCTGAGGTTGGTGGCTGTCGTGGTTGCTGTTTTCAAGAGCTTTCAGACTTGATGCTGGAAGAGATCCAAGAATTCAAACATTATTTAGTTGTTATTTGCATAGACGCGATTCAATACATTAAAACAGAACATAAAAAAAACACCAACAACACAGCGGTATAGTTTTATTCAAAGGGACGAAACACATATTAATCTTTTTCTAATATATATATATTTTTTTTTTTTATAATTAAACAAATCGTGTCGAACTCTTTCCAAACATTGTATGCCAGTTAATTAGTGTTGAGATTCCTTGGTTCTCCATTTTTTGAGATCCTTTGTTTCTTCCGTTTTTGAGAATTTCTGGCTCACTCATATCCTTCTCAATTTACTCCCTTAAGTGTAGTACACCTCGTAAGCAAGGACACCGATCAAAGAAAATTTGGATTACTCGAGTTAAACCGTTACTCCCAACTCAAAAGCTGGAACTATATTTTACTTATTTTAAGCGATTCATTCCACCCCGTAAATACCCTCTTGTTGCTATGACCACACACCGAATAAAAAAAAAAGATTGCTGGTAACGAAATGAAATCTCCACCAAAGGGTTCTCAATTAGCTGGATAAATGGCGCCATGAAAACTAAAAATTGGAACCGGAAGTGACGCCAGTAATCAGAAATCGATTTTTGATGATGGATAGGTTCGATCATTTACTCCTATTGAATCCTGAACCGGATTATTAATATTTTAAGGCGTTAGTTGACAAAGGTCAAAAAGAGCAGAGCTAAGTTTAGATATCGACGACAATGAGTCACGACGGTTCACCCACCTAGATGAGGAGGGGGGGGGGGTAAACAAGTCTCTTACATACTATGAAATATTACGGAAACAATTATAATCTAAATGAAATATAAATCAATAAAAGTGGGAATTGAATAGAAAATTCTGAATTAAAAATATATAGACATGTTAGTAGTAGCATAGATGTTTATTATTGTTTCGTGTAATTCATTTCAAGGATGCAAATTGTAATTTTGTAAGATTGGTAGACAATGCTGAACTCTGTTAATTTGCGCGTTTTAGGAAAAATGGGAGACGGCGGGAACTGTTACACAAATTTGTTAGCTTAAATTGCACACAAATCTATAGATCTAAACTTAAATAGTTTATTGTTCAGATAATAGTAAGTAAATAAATGAGTTAATTTTACAGGGATATTTTTAATAAAAATAACAAGTTTAGGTCCCTAGTTTAAACAATGATCTATCTTAAAGGCAATATTGTTATTCGAGTTTCCTCTTGAAATATTTTGATCCATAAGAAAATCGTTAAAACTTTGGTCTTGAAAATTCGATAAATTTTTATATGCCTGAATGGAGAAAATAAATCTTACTGGAAGCCGTTCGTATTTTTTCTCCTCTCAGGTTGTTGTTTGAGTGCGTTAGACCTCCCCAACAGTTCCTTAAAACTTTCAAACTTTGGCCACTAAATAGGTGAGAGCAGTGACCTTTATGCCGATTATCTCGGTCTATCCATAATATAGATGACCAGACCAACCGAATGTTACACAACTTTTTTTTTTTGTGGTCGAAGCTTGTTGTCGACCTTCTATTTCTACCAAGCGTTTGGAATAGAAGTGATCACGTAGTCATTTAATAGGCAGGTTTAACATTTCTCTGGCGATTTTCATTCTAATTTATTGAGATTAGGGCTATACATGATTCAAATTTGTGAAATTTTGGTCGGAGCCGGATTTGTAAAAAAAAATGACAGGATTCTCGATTTGTCGGAACCGGAGAAAACTTAAATTTATTTGTGTATTTTATGGCTTTACCGACTACCCAGATTTTGCCGGAGTTATAAAGGAAAGCCGAAGCCGGATTTATAATATGGCCCGATTCCAGATTTGCCGAAGCCGAAATCCGGTACATCCTCAAGTTGTGATGGTCCTTGTGCATTGTGCGGTTATCTCGAAGATGTCTAAACCTCTTACAAACAATTTGCGCATTTAAAAAATGTTTTAATGATTAAATTTATAGGCTTTAACCCGTCATAAAACAACGGTGGCTATTCGAGAACGTTCCACCTAGTTACCTAACTTGGCCATGTAACGCATTTTGGCAACAGTCACAGCGTGGTTCTCTTTTACGCCGGGATAAATTTTTAACGACCTTGAACTAAATTGATACTTTAAATGCCCCTCCCTATTTAGATTGTTAATTTATTACATAAACTTTAAATTTCCATTAAAAATTTCCTTCTGGTTTTAAGAACTCATTTAAACTTAGAGTTGCAGAAATCTATGGAGTTATTTTTGTGTAATGTTACGTTTAATGATTTATTTAAATTCGAAACATTATTTTACCATAACTTTCTTCCGCAAACTACTTCAGATTTTCAGAAAAAATAATAAAGGGTAAATCGATCTTTTGGAGAAAAAAAAACTATTAAAAGCATGCCCCCCCCTCCGAACTCCCTTTGTGAGAAATTCATTTTGAAAAACTTGATAGGTAAGGTCACGACTATGTGATATGTGTATGATTTAATGACAAGGTCTGAGATTTAAATAAAACCCATTTGAGTTTTTTTTTAAAGCGAAGTGATGGTTCATTATCACCTAAATCTTTGGTCTTAAGGTAAACATGTCACCGCCGTTGAGTTCTCCCCCCCCCCCCCCACCCTTTGTTCCCAGCCTCGAGTTGTCTCGCCTTAAACTGTCACGTCATCGATCTATCGCTCGCTGGATAAAACGCCACCAGAGGAATAAAGCCGGATTTAACCTGAGTCCAACAATGAAAACGTCACTTAATGGTTTCGGGTATCAGTGGTTAACATTTCCTTAAAAAAAGAAAAAAGATATTGAGTTAGTTATTCAATTATTATTTCAGAAGCCTTAAAAAGTGCTAAATAAATAAAGCAGTCCATAATTATTATCAATCTTCCAACAGAGTACTAACAGAAAATTCAATATTTAATAGTTAAAAAAGTAACATTCACACACACACACACACACACACACACACACAAAAACTACGCAAAATATCATCCAGAAAAATACTATGCTTCCTTTAATTTCTAAGAGTAAAGATTTTCACTTTCTAATTGGATGTTATACATAAGTAGTATACATACAGGTGGGACATTGAAATACTAAGGTTTGCGTCCGTAGCGTAGCTGGGTTTTCCTCGCCATTGCTCAATTTATTTTTGGTGCCCTTGACAAATGGATAATTTTTTTTTTAAAAAGGTAAGATAATACTAAATTGGAAAAATTGAAGGATTATTACTCGGCGTCCTTAGGAACTGCCCCAAAGCCAAGTGGTTGGTACGCCTCTGGTTTTCGATGGACGAAAGCTGTGCAGTTGTATTACAAGAGTGGGGTTGGTTGAGAGTTCTAGCTCTAAGACTCTGAAGAGTGACGTGGTCGGACGAATGTTTTCTCAGGTATTTGGGAGTTCACACATCGCCACCATTTTTTTCGGTGGCTGCCAACGAGGTTTTTATCGGAGTAGTGCAAATATCAACATTAACATACACAATTACAATTTTGCATACAAGATTTCAAGACATGTTTAATTTTTTTAAAAACAAGACCAATTACATTTACATCCCCATTTCAGCCACTATTACGGGTAACAATAAGAATGTATGATCTTTTCGTTTTTAAAAGTATAATGATAATATAATATAATGATACGAAAATATAGCTGAAAAGAAAGGTTAGTCGCTGCGGGATCGAACTGACAGTGAGTGCGTCCCTCAAGGCGACTTTCTAAGTTTGAGCGTAAGATCGCAGGGGATGGTTACGCTCTATTTTTGAATAAACCGTTGGATAGAACTGATTGGGACCTAGTGACCCGGGGGTAAAACAATGAAAAGGCCAGTGAACAGAAAAAAATAATAATAAAGAGCCCAGAGCCTCTGACGACTCTCATCTAAATACAATACATCATACGTCAGCCGGCGATTGTCGGTCTTCTGCTGGGCGCGTGCCAAGAAGCTCGTGTGGAAAGAAAGGCAAACAATGGTTCTGGCACAAGATGGCCGCGGCCAAAGTCGTCTCATTTTGACGGGGCAAAGGGAGATAATCAGGCGTAAACTGTTTTGATACATTGAGAAATGGCCCACGAGTTGTGTGTTTCAAATGAGGGCCTTATAAGTTAAGACAATAGACACGAGCCAGTAGGGGGGGTGTGTTCTTATTTGTTAAATGATGAGTAGGCGTTTCTATAACTGATGTCCTAGAAGGTGGTCCCAGGAGATAAATATGCTCTCAGTTTCTAGAAGAAAGACATGCGTTTATATCTTTGTATAAAGGAATCACAAGGAAATATTTAATTACTATTGCAGTTATATTGGAGTAAACTCTTCATAAGAGAAGTTAGTTTGAATCATAACAACTTTAGAAATCTTTGTTTGGGATCATTGCGGAGGGGCATGATATTTACTTATTGTTATTGACAATGATGCTTTAGGAGAGAAATGGATTATAGATCTATATGGTGAAGGGGTAATCAAAGGACGAGAGGGAAAGAAAGAGAGCAAGATGGAGAGGTAGAGAAAATATACATTCAAATTTAGATAAGTAGAGTTCTAGGTATTATAGTAATCTAGAAGATATGATTACATATATAGATTATACAGTGAATGAGAAATGTATTGAGTAGGATATTTTAGTGTTTAAATATTATACAAACATATAAATGTATTATATAGACATGGATGATTTATTGCTAAAACTATTACAAGCAAAGATAAAATACAGAGAAAAGTGTGAGATTGAAGTAATCTGATTTAGAAAAAATGCTGTGAAAGTTGACCTCAATTCTAAAGAAATGAAAAAGGAGAAAACACCATCACAGGCTGGAAGGAAAGAGTAAAAAGGGTGGAATTAAAACACGGTGGATGAAAGAGAAAAGGTGGGCGACATGTATCATTGAAAATATTTGCGTAGCTTGGGTTACAAGTACGAGGTCAATTGTTAGTATCAACAGATCTTGGGACACAATGCTGCCTTTCTCCTTTACTTGAAAGTAATAAAAATGACTTCGTCTTTTGTAAACAATAGCAAGCACCTCTCTCACTCGCATTATTTCTTGTCGGGCAGAGCTTGTTATTTTGAGATAGAGAAATGTAACGCTACAATTCTACAATAATATGATGAATTAATATAGATGACTCTCTCAACGCATACGTATACAAAGGTTCTTCTGAGAGCTTGTTCGCGGGGGCGGTGGAATATTTAATAAGGCAAAATTGCATCAGGTTCCAAGGGGTTCAACGTAGAGATAAGATATTGAGTGGAACGCGCCGACCTAATAGCACATGTTTGATGTCGCGACGTCTTTATAGACTTGGCTTTCGAAACTAAACTTGCATCCATTAGAGCTATACGTCAAGCAAACCTCATTGCACAGGAGTTATGTTAGGGTGGAACTCAGAGATGGAGACGCCAAGAATGTGAACTCACAGAGTCAGCGAGACTAGAGAAGATGATTAATATAGGGGAAATGAACCACTTTTAATCAGAACGGTGAGAGGGTGAGAGCTGGGAGGGATTTGGACGTTGACGGTAGCGGGGAGGGGGAGAGGGAGCCGCAGTTCATGGTTAGAGTCCTTTACAGTAACTGCTCACATCACTGGGCACCGAAGACTTGCGCGTGCTGCAGCATTCCTCCACTGCCGTGGACATTGGATTTCAGCTGGCGGCAAAGTAGAGCGTATGAGGAAAGCCCTACGGCGAAGTCTTATTTTAATGAGTAACCACATACAAACTACATGCGGCAATTTTAAAATGATTGGTCAGTTGGTTAAGGATTGCGAACTAGAACTAAAGTAATTTATACACGGATTGGGTTAGTTGGTTGAGGATTGTGAACTAGAACTAAAGTAATTTATACAAGGATTGGGCTACTAACTTGCAGAAGTTTGATGAAAATTTGTAGCAGAAGAGATAAAAGGAAAGGTCGAAAGAGGGAGTGGTTGGATTACAATCTGAGGCATCAGAGATAACAAAGAAGGTTGAAGGGGGGAGTGCAGAGGTTGAGTCAAAACGCCGGCGTCAGTGTGTGGTGTGTAGTTGTGGGGCAGTGTGTGGTGTGTAGTTGTGGGGCAGTGTGTGGTGTGTAGTTGTGGGGTAAGGGGACTGGACAAATGACTGGAGATGAACGGATAGGATTGCCGGGCTTTAAACAAGAGGTGGGATTACTTTATAGTAGGGAAAGTGAATGAGATTAACGGATGGGATTGTTGCGCTGGGTACAAGAGGGGGGATTACTTTGTAGTAGGGAAAGTGAATGAGATGAAAGGTTAATGAGAAATAATTGTGTCGGATTGGGGGGGGGGGGAGGAGAAAATGAAATCGATTTGCTGTGAAGAAAAGGAGTAAAAGTTAAACGAAACTGTGCTGTGGAGATGAGGGGGTGAGGGCGGGGTCTGGAGATAATGCTACATGAAAATATTTTCAGGATTTTATGCATGAAATAAAAGAAGATGTTTGACAACCGGGAAAGAATCCAGCAATTACAATATATTTACTTATGCTATGATCATGTTCGAACAAGTCAACAAATTTTCCCTTAGATAAATTCCATGTCTCCCCTCAAAGTGTGGAAGTAAGCGTTTCGCTAATCACATAAAGCTTTTGAAGAAAAAAATGTGAAGACTCGCTTTCATAGCCATAAAGTGCTTAAGGTGTTGACGAAACCAGTTTTCCTGTCTCCAACTCTCGAGGGAGTCTCTCTTGCCTTTGCGACCCGACTTAAGCCCGGCATCGTGTTAATACGCACGTGCCGAGCTCGCGCGCCTCTTTCTGCTCGTCGCGTGAGGAGAGTTCCTGTCAATTTCCGGTTCAAAATGGCTACCTCCATTATTGGCCTAACCATAATGGCGCCGACGTAGGACCTTCTTTGTGTTTTGACTGGACAAGGGGCTGATGTCACGGAATCCTGGTCAGCTCAAGATTTTGGCAAATAAGATCTATGCTCAGCTCCCTTGAAGACATTAAGAGGTTGTTGGTCGAGATCTTATAACGGTCATTTGAAGTGAAAAGAAACATTTTTGGTGGCCCCGTCTACGACTAGGCCAAGTTTAGAAACTTAAAATGGCGAAGTACCAGGTTTCGGTTTTGTGTGCTCAACGTAATGTCAGTATGGTGGACTGTGAGTAAATAATATTGGGATTAGCTGCCTAGGAATTTGTCTACACAGAAATGAACAAAAGTTCTCTTTGAAAATCCATGTATTGTTATAAAGACGCATTTACTTAACACTTTACAGCTATGTCACTAAGAGGCTATGAATTTTAACACACACACACAACATCAAACACACATACGCACACACAGACACACACAAATGATTGAACATACTGTTTTAACTAAAGAAAAAAAAAAATTTTCGACCCCCCGGGGTTTAACGAAATAATTTTTATTTTCGTCAATTAAAACAATTATTTTTAAATTCATTTTTATTCTATATTTTATAGAATTGCCCAGTGTCATGTATTGCTTAGTTTACTGCTAACGGATGTAAAACATTCTTTCAGACTTTTTGCTGTTATCAATTATGGAATATAAAGGCCTGACTTTTACAAGAAGATGACATTTTCAAAAAGTTTCCTCTTAATATCCGTTTTATGAAGGGCGACACAGTAAAAACCATAAAACACACTTACATACAAAGCAAACATTTGGAATATTTCTATGTGTCTGTAGTTGGGAGGTTTACATCTGGTCACCCTACACCCACTGGTCACCCTAAAACCCACTGGTCACCCTACACCCACTGGTCACCCTACACCTACTGGTCATCCTACACTTACTGGTCACCCTACACCCACTGGTCACTCTACACCCACTGGTCACCCTACACTCACTGGTCACCCTACACCCACTGGTCACCCTACACCCACTGGTCACACTACACCTACTGGTCACCCTACACCCACTGGTCACCCTACACTCACTGGTCACCCTATACCCACTGGTCACACTACACCCACTGGTCACCCTACACTCACTGGTCACCCTACACCCACTGGTCACCCTACACCCACTGGTCACCCTACACCCACTGGTCACCCTACACCCACTGGTCACCCTACACCTACTGGTCACCCCACACCCACTGGTCACCCTACACCCACTGGTCACCCTACACCCACTGGCCACCATATTCCTTAAAGCCATCCTATTCTATTCAACTAACCCCCTTAGATCCTCTTGTCCAACACCGAATATTAAACAGGAAAAACACATCCAGCCCATCGTCCATTCGCAACGTCAATTTGTGCTGCTAATCCAGCGCGCTTACACTAAACAAGAAATAAAATGAGTTCCAGGAGATTTCAATTGGCGAGCCCTCACTTTGTAATGAAACTTTATTGCTGAGCGACACTGACAAGGGCTTTGAAAAAGCAAAGTAATACAAAAAACCTCCATGACTCAAGGCATTGGCCAACGAATCAATATCTTAAACCACAGAGCGGTCACCCTGGGAGGTCTAGTCACTCGTCTATTAAATATGTATAAATATCACAACATCTCTGCTGGCGCATATAAAATCGCCGGCTTTACTTCTGGCATGGAGATGAGAGTCCCACCACTTGACACTTGTGACATTGACACTGTAACGACGATGACACACTCAAAATATTGTCATCGTTGACTCCGTGTGAAATCTTTTTTTTTTGTTGCTGATGTAGCAGTGTGGAATAGCAGTGTCTTATCTTTACATGGAATTTAGATGCTCAATTTTTAAAAATTTTTTTTTTGGTTTCTAAACTTAAAAATAACAACTCATTGTAAACACCTGGTAATAACGAGCACTCGGTTGCTTTAAAATATAAAGGTTCATAAATAGGTCTGCCGTATTGGAAGCAGTTAGAGCTTAGTGTAAATATAATATTAATTAAATAAAATGCACTTATTAGATGGCAATTCAAACGTATCTATATTCTTATAATGGTGACGATTAAAAGGAGCACTTATCGGTGAACATGTCAATTCAATTTTTAGTAAAACATTCAGATTGACAAATAATAAGTACCAACCAGCACACAATACATTATACATTGTGCCGCACCAACCAGCACACAATTGATTATACATTGTGCCGCACCAACCAGCACACAATTGATTATACATTGTGCCGCACCAACCAGCACACAATTGAAATATACATTGTGCCGCACCAACCAGCACACAATACATTATACATTTTGCCGCACCAACCAGCACACAATACATTATACATTGTGCCGCACCAACCAGCACATATAAATTGTGCTGCACCAACCAGCACATATACATTGTGCTGCACCAACCAGCACATATACATTGTGCCGCACCAATCAGCACATATACATTGTGCTGCACCAACCAGCACACAATACTTTAAACATTGTGCCGCACCAATCAGCACACAATACAGTATACATTGTGCCGCACCAACCAGCACAGAATTGATTATACATTGTGCGCACCAACCAGCACACAATACATTATACATTGTGCCGCACCAACCAGCACACAATTGATTATACATTGTGCCACACCAACCAGCACACAATTGATTATACATTGTGCCGCACCAACCAGCACACAATTGATTATACATTGTGCCGCACCAACCAGCACACAATACATTATACATTGTGCCGCACCAACCAGCACAATACATTATACATTGTGCTGCACCAACCAGCACATATACATTGTGCTGCACCAACCAGCTCATATACATTGTGCCGCACCAACCAGCACATATACATTGTGCTGCACCAACCAACACACAATACTTTAAACATTGTGCCGCACCAACCAGCACATATACATTGTGCTGCACCAACCAGTACACAATACTTTAAACATTGTGCCGCATCAACCAGCACACAATACAGTATACATTGTGCCGCACCAACCAGCACAGAATTGATTATACATTGTGCGCACCAACTAGCACACAATACATTATACATTATGCCGCATCAACGAGCACACAATACATTATTCATTGTGCCGCACCAACCAGCATATAATACATCAATATTTGCATTGTGCCGCACCAAACATAACATTATACAAGCACATTAACACTTACATTGTGCCTCACCAACAAGCAGATAATACATTAATACTTACATTGTGCCGCATCCTCACTGTATGCCGTGCATATAACAGCCGTAAAAAAGGCGAAGACTATTGCCAAGGAAATGTGTTCCATGTCGTACTACTGAAAAACAAAGAAAAGAAACATGTAGAATTCCTTGAAGTTTTATAGATCAAATTTACAAAATGAGACTTATATAAGCGTTTTAGCAGCTAAAACAAAGAAAACCAACAAAACATGATATGGTAATAGATTATTGACCTATTAACCGTAACAGAATACATGGCGATCATCTATATTTAATATTTCTGATTGCATTTTTCTTGTCCTTCCCTGTTTTATTTAACACAGGTCTGCGCTCTTATTTGCTGCTTCCACTGTCGCGCGCTTGATCTCGTTACCAGGTGACGCTAGAATATTTTTTTTTTTAAAAATAAGGTGAAAAAAACAAACAAATTTTTCCTTGAATGTCATAATGAACACTTGTGGCATCTTGATTATTTTACACTTCTCTTAAAATGTATAGAAACACAGGAGGAGGGTGTTGGTGTGTTAAGGAGGTGGTTGGTGTATTGCAATGATTTGGTGCAGAAGTCATTGACTTAAACTCAAATTAACTGTGAATTAGAAGAGCAAATATAATATCAATATAAAGGCTGAGTTTATGACATAATGTGAATGGTATAGAATCAGATAAATCTATCATTATATTCCAAGAGAAAATTTTAAAAAATGGTAATGATGGCCATATAGTGTAATTAATGTACAAATTGATGTGTTTATGTCAATAGATTGTACAATAATAATTCTATCGACGAAATACTGGAATTTTTTGCACTGTCAAATAAGTGGACAAACTTTTTCCTTCAATTAAGTAACTTTTCAATGTGGGATAAATAAACTTTTTTAAAATAAAGGAATACATTAATACCACTTAAATATTTTATTTTAGGAAGAAACATCCCAAAACACTAAAGTATGGAATATCTTTAAAAACAACAGCCAAATATTTAGTTATGATTCATAGATGACCAGTAAACCAGATCTATCTGACTGATTGAGGACTTTGATAGATGACCAGTAAACCAGATATATCTGACTGATTGAGGACTTTGATAGATTACCAGTAAACCAGATCTATCTGACTGATTGAGGACTTTGATAGATGACCAGTAAACCAGATCTATCTGACTGATTGAGGACTTTGATATATGATCAGTAAACCAGATCTATCTGACTGATTGAGGACTTTGATAGATGACCAGTAAACCAGATCTATCTGACTGATTGAGGACTTTGATAGATGACCAGTAAACAAGATCTTTCTGACTGATTGAGGACTTTGATAGATGACCAGTAAACCAGATCTATCTGACTGATTGAGGACTTTGATAGATGACCAGTAAACCAGATCTATCTTACTGATTGATGACTTTGATAGATGACTAGTAAACCAGATCTATCTGACTGATTGAGGACTTTGATAGATGACCAGTAAACCAGATCTATCTGACTGATTGAGGACTTTGATAGATGACCAGTAAACCAGATCTATCTGACTGATTGAGGACTTTGATAAGTGACCAGTAAACCAGATCTATCTGACTGATTGAGGACTTTGATATATGACCAGTAAACCAGATCTATCTGACTGATTGAGGACTTTGATAGATGACCAGTAAACCAGATATATCTGACTGATTGAGGACTTTGATAGATGACCAGTAAACCAGATCTATCTGACTGATTGAGGACTTTGATAGATGACCAGTAAACCAGATCTATCTGACTGATTGAGGACTTTGATAGATGACCAGTAAACCAGATCTATCTGACTGATTGAGGACTTTGATAGATGACCAGTAAACCAGATCTATCTGACTGATTGAGGACTTTGATAGATGACCAGTAAACCAGATCTATCTGACTGATTGAGGACTTTGATAGATGACCAGTAAACCAGATCTATCTGACTGATTGAGGACTTTGATAGATGACCAGTANCTTTTTCCTTCAATTAAGTAACTTTTCAATGTGGGATAAATAAACTTTTTTAAAATAAAGGAATACATTAATACCACTTAAATATTTTATTTTAGGAAGAAACATCCCAAAACACTAAAGTATGGAATATCTTTAAAAACAACAGCCAAATATTTAGTTATGATTCATAGATGACCAGTAAACCAGATCTATCTGACTGATTGAGGACTTTGATAGATGACCAGTAAACCAGATCTATCTGACTGATTGAGGACTTTGATAGATGACCAGTAAACCAGATCTTTCTGACTGATTGAGGACTTTGATAGATGACCAGTAAACCAGATCTATCTGACTGATTGAGGACTTTGATATATGACCAGTAAACAAGATCTTTCTGACTGATTGAGGACTTTGCTCGTGGAAGAACAACAGACGACTCTCACCAGATGACGATCCCAACAATAACAATGCTATTTTGTTAAGTTTTCTTTAGTGTGTTTTTGTTAGAGAAGACTGGCGGATAAATGTCAGAGGCAATGTTCCCTTGAAGCTGCACAGCCGCGCAGATCTTTGACTGACGCCGAGCAGCGGTTTCGAATAACCGCACAGAAAATTTTGTAACATTTTGCACAAAAATGGCTGTTGTGCAAAATTGGACACATTTTTTTCATTTTGCATATGTGCTAATGAACCTAAGAGGGACAATGGTCAGAGGTTAAAAAAATTTCTTTTAGTTGTATTTCATGTAAACGAAGTCGATTCCTGGAGCAAAGTTGTTCCCCCTCCCTTCCCCGCCCATTCCTCGATGAGATCTCCTTCCCACGTGAGGAGTCGGACTTGAAGGATTAATTGGAATCATGTTCCATCGCGATTAATATCGATTCTTAAATACATTTCAGATAATCTGCACCCAGATTAGGCCACAGGGCCGCACTTGATTAAACACGTCGGCCCGATATCCGCGTGCGTGCCTCGCTCTGATCCGTAGCAGGGCTGAAGTGGATACAGACATTTTTTACGCTATTTACAATTTTTACAACATGTTTTTTGTTATTCTCGACACGTTATCGATCGGAGGAGTTTTTGTTTTATCTGGAGAAGATTTGGAGACGCTGGTTAAAATTGCTGTTCATCAAAGTGGTCTGGGAAGGTTCGTGTAAGCTTGTGACACAGGTTGGATCTTGGACAAAAAATGTGTCTCTTCCACTTGGCCAACGTGGCTTTTAGTTATACGTGGATAACAATTATGGACGCGTGGAACACCCTCGGGACAAGAGGTGGACATTCCCCGGACACATGGCGGGGTAAATTGGGACGCGAGGGGCTGGAAAGCGTCAAAAGAATAATGCGTTTTAGGATATTTCATTAAGTTGTGCAATATAGTGCAATCCGACGTTTTTTTTAAAAAGTTGGTTTTCTTAGATATCAATAATAACGCATAAGGAATTCGATAATTGCCTATATAATGAAGCTTTTCATACATTAATTACCCCAATCATAGACATCAAAACAAAGGTTATGAACACTGTTAAGTTACTTCAAAACCACAAAACCGCATAAAGTTGGTTTTATGTATTGCCTTAATATCTGCCCACTAATACCTCAATAACGTAACTTCATTCTGATTGTTTATTAGATCCAGGGCTGACTACCAGTGTCGTAGCTGCTAAATTCGGGAGGTAATCGTGCTCTTTTGCACATTATGTGGAAGCCTACAGAAGTATCTAAGAAATCATCTAATGCATGTTGAAGTTGGATGTTGATGCTTGAAATGAAACTTCATTTTATTTTGGTGATACGGCACTTTGACTTTTCATGACCCAGTGATTTCTGAACCTCGCCATAAATCGTTTTCCGATTACAGAACTCGATTCTGTAGCGTGATGAATGCAAGGCCATCATTAAAGTTCTAGCAAGAAGAAACCTTTAGTCATTGACCAAAGATACTATTTCATCGCATATAAATGTGTTTATTATAAACACATATTTTTTTTATTATACGCTGAAATACAACTCGTGTACTTTTTTGCTAATCGTTGCTGTATTATTACAATTAGACTTGCCTAGAGGCTGTGTGTATTATGAATTGAATTCAAATAACAATTTTTCCCCCTCCTCTCGTTTTTATTCCGCCAGTGACATTCTAAAGCTGTTTTCGTTGAGTTCAAGCCAGTGATGACAGCGCCACCGCGGACTGTCACTGTTGACACTAGCCACTACGGTCATGTGGGACTGATAAGACTGAAGGGAATTAGACTCTTAGGAACTGTCACTAGGCTTCTAGATGGTGGGAGAGATTGCCTGGCCTACATGCTGATCCCCTCCAAAGTTTATCTGGTTTAAACAATTGTGCACTCAGCTAATAGGGGAATCTAACACAGTGGGATAACTTTTTTTCTTTACTTTGAACATCCCGGGTTTGCTTGATGATATACCCATTCGACAGGCAAGGGGATCTGTGATGCTAGGAAGCAATCATTTTTTAAAGTATGTTGTAACTAATCTTCACTTATTTGGCCCTCACTTTCTTCTGCCAAGCCTTGGAAGTAAGTATTCGGTCTACGATCTCGTTGAAGTTATCTTTAAATTTTTTTTTTAAAGAGCTATTTTAAACCTTTTGGGTTTTTAGCTGTTTATGTTGTTTTAAAAAACTCAACATTTCTGCACTGTAATGCTTCCGCTATGGTGTAGCAAAGGAGATTGAATACAGCGATATCTTAGTGGCATTTTGTGTTTCTAAAAACTATGACTGGGTCCTTTTGGGATCACTTTTGAATGACTGTACAACCACTTTAGGTTTCAAACAAAATATATCTTTGACTCATTCCTTAAAAAATAGCTATGTTATTGTTAACGCTTTAAATCTCGAGGCCAATCAAGAATGAATCTTTTAGTTAAGGAGAAAAAAAGGAAATAAGGGAAGTGTCGAAGTCGAAAGGAGCAGCACTGACTGGTGCAGACTTGATCTTGAAGACAGGACTTATACAATATATGAATAGAGTTAGATGGTTATAGAAAATTGCCTTAAGGCATTCTTATACAAAGTTATCTCCGTATGAAGTAAGCAAAGTTTGTCTCCTCATTGCTTTAAGCGATTGTTTCCCTTGTGGAATAAGGGGGTTGATTTAGCGGGAGGTAACTATGATCAAATAAAGGAGCTCCTTCCCTTGAGGGTTGGGGTCAACATGATTAATGAAGCGCGCCTTGAACACAAGTGATCCGTAGTCGAGCACGCTAGACTTGAGTGTGGCCCAGTAGAGTGTCAGACTGGACATTTTTATGAGGGAATTCACACACAATCGTGGACCAAGAATCTATTCCAGCGATTCTTCAGAGCAAGTCCTGTAATCCCAATGTGATATTTGGTCTTAGCCGTAGTGGTCAGGGAAATAGCTGGCCATAGTTGTGATCCACTTTACTATTCTCGACTATTGCACTGTTGGACACTATAATAACTGGCCATACTAGTGATCCACTTTACTATTCTCGACTATTGCACTGTTGGACACTATACTAGCTGGACATACTAGTGATCCACTTTACAATTCTTGACTATTGCTCTTTCGGACACTATACTAGTGATCCACTATATAATTCTCGACTATTGCACTTAGTTAATATTCACAATGCAGTATTTGATCAAATAGATATTTTACAATTTGTGTTTCATTTAAAAAACAACAACAAAACAACAAATAAATCCCGGGACAATGAAAACGATGTCATTTTTTTCACTGTATTAAATGCGTTTGTTTTGTGGTACATCACTTCACAGTATTGTAATGGAGCGGTTTATAAATTGTAATTTCCCCAACTCTTAGCGAAAATCTATATACCCAAAAGACAAATTCCTCCACCGTTCCCAGTGCCTTGAGGTTAACCCAAACGTCTGAACTTACTGTATCAGGTGTCAGATGTTTAGATCTGAAATATTGACGACAGAGAAAGGGAATTTTTATCAGCCTTTAGAAGGTTGAAATAATAATTTCCCGCCAGTTTTTATATGATGACAAGAAGATTAAAAGAAAAGGTAAGTTCCCGTGAGATCAAAATGTTCATATATAATTTAGTTTCAGAGATGTTCATTGTTTCAGAAAATGTCACTTAGTATTTGTTTGCGTATACGTTTTTAAACGTTTTCTAACTTATTCTAAATGATTTGTCTTTGTATTGGTTGAGGGTATTTAAAAAAAATTGATTTACACAAGAGTAAACGAGTCTTGTTATTTTCTCCTATTTTATGACATGTGATTTAAAGATATGTTTGAAATGCTCAGAATATTCCACATTGAAGTAGGCTGTTCTAATATGAAGAAGACGCAGCTTTAAAGAAAAGTATGGCAATTAGAAAAAAATCGGTAAAAAATACCTTTGAAAATTAGAAATAATATAAACATAATAATGGTTCACGATTGAAACAAAGAATTGAAAACTTTAAACAAATTTTAAAAAAAGAAACCTGTGGTACCTCGTCCTTATTGTATAAACATAAAAAACATGTGTTTTTAAATTTAAAAAAAAAAAGTAATTTGGAAAAAAAAAGGAATCACCAGGTCGAAAGCCACATCTAACCACAGGATCACTGATTCATACACTGGAATGTTGCTTTTTAAAAATATTCACAGTGTTTATATTGCACTCTTTATACTTAAAATAAAAAAAAAAAAGCCAAATTAAGTCAAATTTTTTTCTGACTATAGAAAGAAGAAATTGTACCGGGATTAAGTGTAAGATAAGTGTATTAGGAATACTGACTGAACACAACCAAAGTCTTAATATCAACGGAAGAAGGACGGATCATAAATAAATCATAAAACACGAGTAATTATAGTCGTTTGTATTTCTTTACAGCTGGAGTCGGGAAACCATGGCTCACGAGCCAGACGTGGCTCTATTGTCTGGCTCTCAGACAAATGTTGGTTTATTTAAATTTAAAAAAAATTATTCATGCTCATTTGATCTACACAATAATTGCATACAAAAACAGCATAACGAGCTATTAAAAGTGATTCAGAGCAAACTTATTGTACTTTTTGAAATTGCGCACATTTAATTTAGTTTCCAACATAATGTATGGCTCTCACTTTTCAAAATATGTTGTGTTTAAGTCTCTCTCAGACAAAAAGTTTCCTGGCCACTGCTTAGAGGTTAATGTTTATATTCATTGTGTGACAAGCGAGCTTTTTATAACATGGACTTGTAAGTTGTTTGCTTGTAAGAATGTTTTCATAACACAGAGATCTACACAAGAAAAGAAGTGATCATCATCTATTCATAAAGAATTATCGTTTAGCTATATTTTAAAGTATATATTCTATGGGACGTTCTGATGTTTTACTAAATTTGAGTAGGTTTAGAGTCGAGAGTACCTTGTGAAACCTCAGGAGCAAATAGAAGAAATTACATCTATTCTGATATATTATGGAGTTGTGTGATTGCTTACCACTACAAAGTTCTAAAAAACGCAATCTCTCTTGTGATCACGACATGATATTTTTGTTAATGATCTATCTCTACATTGGACGAGTTTAGACGTTTTCATCACGTTAAAATATGTAGGTATGGCAAATAATGAGATAAGATGATGGACAGAGCGCAGTAAGGTGTACACAGCTCAAAAAAAAATAAAGACCTAAATAGCCTCATTATCTATCTTTTGACGTACTCGTTGGTCACTCTTCCTGCCTGACAAGGTTTTGGGGCTCAGCCTTCTTATCAATACGAACATTGGCTGAGGTATTAGGGGCATCCTTCTACCTGACTCACGTGGGCATATTGAAAGGTGGGTGTACTGTAAATCCAAGTAAGCTCACAACACGTGACAAACGATGCGACTCAGTATCACAGAATAAAACCTTTGTGATACTAAAGCTATTTGGGTCTTGTCACAAAGCTGGGATCCTTATGAAGGAGACTGTATTAAAATCAGTTTGTTTTGTTTTCGAGGATACGCCTCTGTAAAGAAGTTTCACAAAAGAATCGATAGTTATATCATGATCATGAAAAATGGAGATGACTTGGGACGTGGGAATAGTTTTTGTTTACAGTATCTAATGAACTACTTTTTTTGTAGGTGAAACAGCAATATTGCTACTTTTCTTCAGCACACATTAACTAAAACACTGTAAAGGACCTAAAAGACTTTGAAACCAATTTTTTCATGCCTTTTTGGGGATCAAAAAATTGCGCAGTAGTATTTTAATTATCTATAAATGGCAATCGATTTGATGATTTTTAAATGGTTGCTATTGAAACCGCAACGAAACATATTTTTGGTTTGAAATGGTGGTTTGCTTTTTAATCATCATTGTGCTATTATGGTGGTGTGTTGTTTTACTATTTATAACCGGGATATCATATGTATATATATAAAGATATAATATATATAAACATATATATTATATATATATGTATATATGTATATATATATATAATCATTTTTATAGCTACCTATTCATTTCCATTGCATCTTATTTTATTCACACAAGTAGTAAACAAAATTTAAAAAAGAAATACAATTGAAATTGAAATAACAGTGAATGCTTTAACAGTACTATTTTCATTTATTCTTATTTTTGGCTCTATCATTAGTTCATATGTCAACAAATTTGACATTTGCCTGACATGCCATATGTTTGACTGTTCATTTATTGACGTACTCTGCGGCTTACATTGCAAACGACACACGAGTTTGTGACCCAGACAGCTTTGTTTATTTAGCAGCGTCTTATTTCAACGCCGTAAATTAATCGCAGTGAATGAACGACCACTGCACTGTCCCCGCATTACAGTGAGGGGCCAGGGGGAAGTAAACCCGATTCTATCCTTCAGATGGCCAAAGAGAAAGATTTCGATCCTAGCCTCCGTAAAGGTATAAAGGATTTCAATAGATTTCTTTTTTTTATTTGGCTCGCCATAACAGATGGTTAATGATCCGCACACCTCGGGACACAGTGAGGACAGAGGAGCCGTCGCCAGGAGTAGCATTGATTGTTTCAAGGGGGGTGGGAGGGGTAGGGGAAGCTGGACCTGGCAGATTAAAGCAATTGTCGTAGGGGAGGAGTAAAGTTTCAAGGGGTTGGGTGCTGGTTGGGTGCTGGTTGGACGCTGGTTGGGTGATGGTTGGGTGCTGGTTGGGTGATGGTTGGGTGCTGGTTGGGTGCTGGTTGGGTCCTGGTTGGGTGCTGGTTGGGTGATGGTTGGTTGGGTGCTGGTTGCGTGATGGTTGGGTGCTGGTTAAGGGCTGGTTGGGTGCTGGTTGGGTGCTGGTTTGACGCTGGTTGGGTGATGGTTTGATGCTGGTTGGGTGCTGCTTGGACGCTGGTTGGGCGCTGGTTGGATGCTGGTTGGGCGCTGGTTGGTTGCTGGTTGGGAGCTGGTTGGGTGCTGGTTTGGCGCTGGTTGGGTGCTGGTTTGGTGCTAGTTGGGCGCTGGTTGGATGCTGGTTGGGCGCTGGTTGGTTGCTGGTTGGGAGCTGGTTGGGTGCTGGTTTGGTGCTGGTTATAACACATAATTAACCGTATGTGGGAATTATGAATTCTGAAAAAAAAGTCTTTTGCAGTCTGCAAGAGATAAGTACATACCAGATATAAGACCAACTTTTGGTTGCGCTTGAAACAGAAATGTAGAAAATCAGGTGTATATAAGCTTAAGATAGACAGATAGATAAGAGAGAGGAAGAGAGAGAGAGAGAGAGAGAGAGAGAGAGAGAGAGAGAGAGAGAGAGGGGGGGGGAGAGAAAGAGGGGAGCGAGTCGTTTGAAAAGGAGATTGTGTACTGAGTCAAGGTTTAAAAAAAACAACAAAATATATTTGTTTAATTATTTAAGGGCATAGATTTACATGAAAAAATTTAAAATAATAGAACAGGTTAACAAGCTTTATGCTAAAATTGTATATAATTATAGGTAGAAACTTTTACCTTCTGGTTTAGCGATTACATGGCGAGGTTTGTAAAATATATAACAAATATAATTTTTCAAGCGCTGTTGAAAGATGATATGTAAAATTATATTTCATATTATAGGAAATAAATAATGTCAAAGTAAGAGACCATATGTCTGAGTGTTATAACATGATGAAGCGCCATCTCGAGGCTCCTCATGTTGTTTATCTGTTCTCTTGTTTACTTTGTAATCTCCACAAATCTCAAGTTTTGAGGAAGATCGTAGGAGAGAAGGAAGAATAATCGTCAGCGAATAATGGAAAGGATAAGTGTATCAAGTGTTATAATTTTAGACGCAACAGAAACACAAAAATCAAGTAACAAAGATGAGAATATATTTTACATTTGAGTAAATTGGTGAACAAACGTGTTGAACAAAGGCTACTATTTTACTTGCTGGTCGATTGAAAAGGTATTTTAAATTTTGTAAAAGGTAATACAATTTTAGGTTCTGTTTACAATTCTAACAATTCCAGTACAAAACAGCCAAGCCTCTACATTTTTTAGTGATTACTTTTTATTTATCAAAATATTCCTTCAAGTTAACAGAGATACAAGCTCTTGACTCAAAGTGATTTAATTAATCAAATTTACCACTTGTAGGATCAGCGATTCTCCGCTTTTCCTGATTGCTTTATCTCTTTTTTTCTCTCCAGGTTTTGTCTTTCATAGCATTTAAAAAAATTATTCTACCATTTTATTGTAAGTTATTTTCTTGTTTGGATGTTGGGAAAATTCTTCATCTGTTCTCCACTATATTATTTCATAAAGATATTACGTCATGTACACTTTATTAATTTAAAAAAATCAAATTAGTAAGTCTGTAATGTTTACATTTACATGCACCAGATAAGAAACGAATTAAAAAAAAATTCAATAGAAATAAAATATTTTAAGACTAATTGATAAAATAGAATTAACACTGTTAATTATTTAAAATTGCATACTAAATTTTTACATACAAAAAGAGGTTTTACAGTTTTAAACTATCATTGTGGTAATATGTCTCCTGAGCAAGGTTTCCTTAAAGCTGCCCATTTGCACGGCCGCGCAGATATCTGACCGACGACGCGCATTTGTTTAGAATTATTGTACAGCAAATTTTGTGAACTATGGAATAAACATTGGATGCTGTGAAACTTTGCGCACGAGTTTGGTTGTTTGTTGATATTTTTACTTTGTACACAAATCAACGAACCTTAGAGGGAACATTGCTATTGAGGACCCCATAGTTTAAACGAAATAGCTCCTTGGAGGACTTTAAAAAAATAGAAATGGTTATAAGAAAATAAAGTTTCTTCCACAAGACGATATATTTTGTAGTTTGTTGTGTGATTCATGGATCACTAACGATATATCGTCAGATTAGTCGCGTAAAACAATATTTGACAAGACACATTCCATCATCTGATTACTTCCGGTACTATTTCTATCTGCGGCAGGATACAGTTTCGCTCGACATCTTGTCACACTCAGTTGCTGACCACAAGCAGCACGCTAAATCGTCGTCGGGAATGGTTTATTTTTGGCAACCTGTTCATAATGTTGACAACCGCGATGTATATTTATGACACGCTTCCGTTGAGTTCCCTGACAATGAAATTTTCATTTGATTTATCTAAATCTTAATAGAGCTGTATTACCTCGTAAGTTTGTAGGTAATTTAAATCTATGCGCGACGGATGAAAGCATTAGTAACACACGTAAGGTCGGGTTAGGAGGCATGTAAATGTTTGCAGGTACGCTTTAAGTAGCAGTGGGTTTAAAAAACAGCATCATAAGAAAAAAAATATTTTAAATTGTAAAAATCTTAAAACACATTTTAAAGGCATTCGTTATAAAATTACCTCAATTTTTTAAAAAAATGTCTATAAACTAGTTATTCTGCTTTATCAGTCAATGGTTATTTATAAATTATTTCTGAAATAAAAAATAACGTTTCACATTGGATTGAATTTTTTAAAACTTATTTCGAATAATTACATGACTTCCCTTTCCCTTCTTTGAAAACAATTGACTTGTCTCTCGTTGTAATGAAACGTTAAATAACATAATAATAATACAGGCTGAAAATTACTCAGATCTATATAAGTTATCTATTGTTATGACAGCGAGCCTATACGTTCTTCTGTTCTGAAACAGAATAGACCAACACTGATTCATTGGGGACTCGAAAAAGTTGCATGCCTAATGAGGTACTGTGTCCTGGGCACGTCAACAATATCCTACTGTGCAAACATTTCGTGATAAAATCTTGTGTTAAGGCTTACGCGTTATCTTCACAAGTGTCCTTTGTTTCGGAGTCCAAGAAAGCTTTTCTAAAGAAACCCTAATCAACACAAACAAATCTTCTTGAGCACTTATTCAAAACAATCTAGTGATTCAGGGGCATAGATGATCAGATCGATAGATGACCTCTTGAAATAATGGAAGTAACTAAATTTTAAAGATAAAGTGGATGGGAACCCATCCTCCCCGCACGCCCCCCACCCCAGTATCATATGTCACGAGTCATCGATGACCGGAAGTAAACACAACGTGTCCAATACTCCCGGGACATCCAGTGCACAAGACTTGTCACTTTCAGGGAAGGAGGGATTCCAGGCTGGTGTCAGGGTTTGTGCATGTAAATGGAAGGGGCGGTAACTGTGGTGAAGGTTTCTTTGAATGAACAAACAAGTGTTGGAGATTCTCTATAGAGGGGTGCAGTGGAAAGTAGGCCAGCAGCAGGAGGTCATTTATGTCTATGTTATTTATTCAGTTAGCTACTTACCGCAAACATGAGCACACAAAATAAAAACAATAAATTCTTTCCCAATAAAGAGTTTTTCTTTCATATTGTCATTTAAGGAATATTATTGGAATCTCCTATTCAACCTCAGTATTTCACCACAATTAGTTTCTACCCTGACAATTAAAAAAAAATTGTTTATTCAAATAGTATAAAGGCACAATAGTAATATTTTTAACATTTGCCTTGACATTTTAAGTTTCTGTATACCCCTAACTTAAATTTTCCTGTAATGAAATTTGTAGATAAGAATAATAAAATGTTATGTACAGTCAGATTGCTGAGAAATCTGTCACATGATGAAAACTTTCGGAAAGCTAAGACGTGATGAACTATCAGCAAGTGGCTTAGCTAGGGGAAGGGGTCTAAATTCGAAATTCCCACCGGGTCTCCACTCGAGGGGAGCCTGCAAAGGAGTTAGAAATTTTTTTGCATTAAGTATTATGCAGGGCCCCAAAAGGCTAAACTCTGGACACTCGAATCCCTTCAAATTCTCGGTTACGCAACTGCTATCAGGTTATAAAAAAACTAGCCGATCCGCGTCGTAACATACGCCGCTAATGATTTAGTATTGGGAGAAGACTTCCTGAAAAACACAGTTGTCCAAATGGGTTGGGTTTGGGCAAACGACTGTGAGTGAATGAAAAGATGGAAATCTGGAGAGAGCAACATGACTGAAAACAGGTTTTGGAAGATACAAACTAATCTTTTTGAACAATTGGCCTGTTAGCAAACCAAACCAGCCGGAATCAAAGAGAACAATGGAAAGGCAACGTGGCTCAGACGACTGTAAGAGAAACGAAAACGACTGAGAACACAAGAGCGATGAGGTAAACACTGCTGCATGTAAAAACAGTTGTGCATGCCTGGAGAGCGAGGGAGGGCGCCTAAAATATTCATTTTATGAAAGTAATTGTTAAGGAGAGTGTGACTACTTTTCGGTCACTGAGCACAACGGAGGGCACGAAGTTATTATGCCAAAGTCGAGGAACAAAAGCCGTGTTGCGAAGTCATGTTCAAAAAGAAAATGGGAAATGAACGGGCACAAAAAATATTTTTTAAAATTAAGAAAGTGATTTCTTAGCTGGGGCTTGAGGTGAATGTAATAACCACTACACTACTAAATACATGCTATTCTGTTGTTTTGAAAGAACAAAGTAATTGACCTAAAATGAACGCATTGTTGGTCTCGATGACCCCACTCCCACTCTCTGCACTACCTTTTCTTGCAAGCTGATTGGTCGGTGGGTTAGACAGCTTGGTGTCCAGCATGGTTGAACCATGAGAAGAATTATATATATGGATCATTTAATGATTCGAAGAAAAAAGATAATTCAATTTTGATGAATCGAAATTTAATATTTAGTAATTTTATCTTTAGATGCGAAAATTATGATCTGATGTAATAAAAAGCATTAAAGAATACGATCGTACAAAATGGATCACTAAAGGAAAAAAGAAAAACTTTTTCATTTATGAGACACTGCCCATTGAAGATATATGAATTGTATCTATAGATATGGTAATTGTGAACAGATCTTATAAAAATTATATTTCCTCAAACGATAGGCCAGGGATTATAAATATAAAGCTAAAATTCGTTAGTAAAAGATGTTAAGCATCGCATAGTTATAACTCATTATAGTCAATCATGATTTCTAAAGTTGTTCTATTATTGAAGGTTGATGAAAACCTCACCTTTTTATGAAGTTAAAAACCAACGATTTAAGAGTGAAATTTGTTTTAGAAACAAAATGTCTGAATATTATATCATGTACAAGTGTTGCCAATATTGTTGCGTTTTATAATAATTTATATTTTATGTTACTAATGTCAAGCGATGAGCTTGAGTTGAAAGAACTACAGTGCTATCATGTCCAAAAAAGGTACATTCGATAGACCTGACTAACATAAGCTAGAAGACTCCGCAAGACAATCTGGAATTTCTGATGTCTGAGTTCTAACTTTTGTAGCCAAATGTCAGGCGCATAAATAAAGTCAGGCGTCTAAGCCAGGACACGCCAGCACCAACAGCCGCCCCCACCTCTATGGCACGTTTCAGGCGGCACTACAACAGAGCCAGCCAAGCGTGTCCCGAGCTGTCTCAGTCTCACATGATGTATGAGATCATGGCGTGGTCTCCTTGGATACTCATACATTCTCCTCAACTGAGGTATCACGAGCTGGGAATTTGAAAATGGATTAGACTATGAGCAGATAGGTCCGTACAATTGTCAATAATACCAACCGAGTTACCCGGGCAATATCAGATCAAATTATTCCCAAGTATACATAGACTCATAAACTAAAAATTACCTAGATAAAGAATCGAAATAAACTATAGGAGAAGCTGTTATGAGATTCAGTACTGCTCTTAAAACATGAATTATAATATATTTAATAATGTTGTTGGTATCAAGCAATATTTTAAATTTTATTTTGTGCTAATATGCAGTTTAAATTCCCAAAATTTACTGAGAACACAGAAGAAGAAGCAATCTTATTCAGCGTATGATGTAGATCTATCTAAAAATGCAGTATTTTATCTATACCTTAAAAAAATCATATTCAGTTTTTGTAAGTGTTGGGAACGTTTTTAACAGCTAGAGAAAAAGAAATACAAATTTAACGTCTGATACGCACTTGTCGTTAGCAGCCATTCCCTGATTTCTAAAAATAAAAACTAGAAACATCCAAAGGGGACGTCACTCACTCACCTCCGCCTAATTTAAGTAATCAAGCAAACAGAGCAAATGATGCGAATTTTATAACTGGATTTATTAATGCGAATACAATCCGAAGTATTGATCTGTTGGGCGGTACTCCAACTCTGACAGAAACAACAGCGGTGCATTGTGTTATTGTGGTTTTTAACCCGACCAGAGGTTCTTAACTTTCAAGGTAAGGAGTTTCAACCAATGATTGATTGGGTCAGTTCATTTACTGATGAAGTGCTGAAATTGCATCATGTTTTATGAAAGCTGGAATAAAACACACGAAAAGCGAAGAGTTCCTTTCGAGCATGCGATCTAACCACAGTTTGGCGGAAAGTAGTTTTCTAGTTTCAGCTGAATCGTTAGCAAATCGAATTTGTTTAAAACAAATGCGTGCTGTAATTATGTCGATAAACAATGATGCTTAAAAATTCATTAAACATATCTAGAAATAATCACCGTGAATACAAATTACACCATTCAGGCTAGAGTCAAAGTGTCTATGTTCTGAGAGAGAGCTTGATCGTATTGCTTGCTGGCTTGTAGGTTCAACGTCGAGTGACCGAGTTGATTACTGACTTACGAGAGAAGAATCTAAAGCTAAATTACTTCAAAGTAAAACTGAATGGAAACTAAAGAATTTAAAATTCATATCCGAATAAAATTATAACTTTTCCGGGCTCTAAATAAATTAAGGTGAAATAAAAGAAAAATGTATCTGATTCATGAAAGAAAAGAAGATAAAGAAAAAGAAAAAAAAAATTTAAGTAGAAAAAAAATTATTCAGAGGAAAGAAAAAAACAACTTAATTTTATTAACCTATTTAAATTTTTCTTGTCTTTATTTGGGAACAAATTTATGTTCTCGGTGAAACAGTTTTGCTGTAATTTGCTATAAAAACCAAGGGTAAAAAAGACTTTGTTACAAAACCTACAAGATGTTCTTCCCTAAATAATCCTCACAGCTCTGGAATTCATTTATTCATTCAAAATTTTTTTTTTAAAAACCACACACCACTATGGGGCAGATTTATAATTGCAAGAACTCTTTGAAAATATCATTGATAGGAAATGTTTCTGTTTGAAGTCCATTTCAAAGGATGAAATCTTCAATTTTTTTTAGTCTTGACTGCATTCATTTAGTGCATGACTAAACTTTGCCAAAATTCATACTTCTTCCTGTTATTTTTCATTCCTGTAAAGTTTTGATATTTGATATTTTTTTAAAAAAATTGAATCATTAGCATGATGGCTTCCAGGATATCTTAGCGATTCCTTAACAATTTCTAACAGTTTCACCCCCACGGTTATTTCATGTGAGACGCGATGTTGAATTTTTGTATATTATTATTATAGCTTTTTTAACCTTAAAAAAATGAACAGCATTTCACAAATCACATTCACAGATACATTAATTAAACGCAATATCATAGAGATGCCGTATAGACCTCTCAAAGTTAGAGCAGAAAAATGTTTGTCGATGTTAAGGAAAGATGCACACCACGTATGACTTTTGAAAAAAATCACACAGCAGGTAATGCCGTCCTAGCATAACCACTCTCACGTCTATGATTATGTATATCCGTTTAACAGCCGGGTTAGTGGAATTGTATAGCAATTTAAAGGAATTCTATTTACGATTAATAATAATTGGTATTAGTATTATACTAAATGTAGCTATTCAAGGCGTATATTTGACTTTAATTAAAAATAAAATTGTGTTTTACTTACATTGTGGAATATTGAGCAAACGCGTAGTGTAAACAACTAGATCTATTTTCTTTTAAAAAGTGCAAATTGGGAATTTTAAGATGACTTTTTTTATATCTAAATTATATTATCGCGAATAACATAAAAATTACCTGGAAAAAATAGGTTAACTGTGAAAAATTCTCTCATAGGATCTATGGTGTGTAAACAATGTTTACTGCTTCCAAGACTGGTTCTGATAAGATCTACAATTACTATGCCGTGAGATTCTAAAATAAAATTAAGTTCTTTGTGAATTGTGTAGAGTTTTTAATCCATCCCAATCATCTAGTCATTACCTTACGACAGCGAAGCTGCTATGATCAAATATCTTCTAAAATCAGCTGTTTAATCTGACAGTGACTGTAGGTCCATGGCAATCACAATGTCGAATCTGTTTGTTTGTGTGTGTGTGTGTTTTTGTTGTTGTTGAAAGATTCGAAGCATGCTTCAAATCACAAGAAAGCCGCCAAAAGCGTGTTTATTCATTTACAATAATCTAAATGTCTGTTTCTAAAAATCAAGAAGCCGCAGACGTTTAAAAAAAAGTTTATGTTACACAGACGCGGTAAGATTGTTTGGATGTTAGTTTAAATTGCACTTTTACACTAAAAATGTGTTTATGAACTTATCAAATATTTAATATCTGTCTAGGCTTCAATGCCCTTGTTTTGGTTGTTTTTAGCTTAGGAAATTGCATTTTTCAAATTTAATATTTTTTGTCTTTGATATTTGCAAACAACAAGGAACAAGAATTAATATAAAAATGTTCTACTTGATACAAAGGACCGCCACAAGGTAGCACATATTTTCAAACGGGTATTTTATTATTTATTTAAAACAATTGTAAGCGGCCAGTGTCACAAAAGGGTCAATATTTTGAGGTTAACTTCACACGTCAGCAACCTGTAAGCTGTTCATACTTTCGAACATTCGAATAGACAAAACTTCGAATGTTGTTAACATTTAGAAGGAGCCTTAAGCCAAAATGAGATGAAATACTAAAGTGTTTTCTAAAGACTAGTTGAGTCTTGTAATGTTATCCAACAGTCGGCTGCTAATGCGCAAGTGAGCACCAGTTCAGGGTAGATGAGGATCATATCAGTGAAATGTTTATCGAATGACCCAAGAGGGATTTCATGACGTCAATTTTATGCCCTGAAAAGTGCTACGAAGTAATGAAAACATCGCAGCGTCAAACGCAACGAGTTCCCAGCATCCTCTGCGAAATCCTTTAAGAACTGTTAGATCGTGCGGATGCGATCCTCGAGACGGGCCTGTTCCATTTCCGGTAGGAAGGTAGCCGCGTCAACGTAAACCAATTAATTTCTTTGTCCGCCTCATTAAATTAGATCGGCTCGGTGAACAGCCTTGTGCCATGTTTAGGCCCTCATGTGAGTCTCGGTGTGGACTTATCACGTGCCCCGAGAGCACATGGTCAACATGTTGTATAATTGAGTCTACTGGGTGTGTAATGACTGTTATTGTGAGGCTGATAGTGTCGGGGGTGGGGGTAGGGGGGAGGGAAGGGAAAAGATCATTTAGTTTGAGATCACAGAGAAACTTAGAGAAAATTAGAGAGATAGAGATAAAGGATACCGAGACATATACACAGCTGTGGACAGAGAGAGAGAGATAGAGATAGAGAGAGATAGAGTGAGTGTGAGACAGAGAGAGAGTGAGACAGAGAGAGAGAGAGAGCGAGATAGAGAGACAGAGAGAGAGATAAGGAGAGAGAGAGCAAAAAAGAGAATACACAAAGAAAAAGAAGGAGAGTTAGAAAGAGATAATGATTTAGAGGTGGAGCTTAAAAGGAAACTGAGTATTACTTTATTGTTATTATTATTGTTAGCATCGATAGGGGAGGAAAATATTTTTTGGGAGAAAGTATACTATTTTAAAGTAAAAATAATATTTTTAAAGTAAAGATAATATTTTAATATAAAGATAATATTTTAAAGTAAAAAGGAACTATTTTAAAGTAAATAAAATATTTTAAAGTAAAGATAATATTTTGGAAAATAACTACTTTTTTGTAGATATTACTAATATTTAGGTGAAAATACTAACAAAATTTAGAAATAAGTAATATTTTGGAGAAATTATTCTATTTTGGAGCAAAGAGAGATACCGTGGAGAAGAGACTAATATTTTGTAGTAAAGAAACTTTTTTTTTTGTTGCAAGAAGCATACAATTTCGGAGAAATTGTTCAAAATTTATACGAAATATACCATTGTGGAAATAATTGTAATGTTGGGAAGAAAATAAACTATTTGGAGAAAATAGTAAAATTTACGAGAAAGGGTAGTCTAATCTGTGGGAGAAATTGTGTTTTCTTTTATAATTGAAAGGTTTCATTTTAGAGCAGGGGTCGGGAAACTTTTTTGTCAGGGGTAGCCATAAACACCACATATTTTAAAAAATAATTCCGCAAGAGGCATACATTGTGTTTAAAACTAAAAATTCAAATAAATGTGTCAATTTTGTGTAATTTCAACACCGAAATTACAATAATTATGCCTCTGAATTATTTTTAATAACATTGGTATTATAGTTTTCATATACAATCAATATGGAGATCAAATGAGTCTGAATGAACGTATCTTGTTTAAAATTTATTTATTTATTTTTTTAAAACAAACATTTGTCTGAGAGCCAGAAGCAGCCATCAATAGAGCCACATTTGGTTAACGAGCCATTGTTCCCCGACCCCCTGTTTTAGAGGTTAAGGTATCTGTTAAAGATAAGACCAGCATCGGTATTAAAGGAACTTCTAGTTTGTGTAATAATAACGCCTGGCAACAACTGAGCTTCCCCACGATGTCATGTTCCTTGTTACAGATGCCTATTGGAATGACAAAATAAAGATCTCGTCATCTAAAAACAAGCGAACCACAACCGATTTAAAAAAGAAACGAAATGAGAGAATTGAAGAAAGCCAGAATGAGTTTAAAAAATCAAGCACAAATAAGGGTGAGAAATTATTTTTTTTTTTAAAATCGCAATTTCTCCCACAAAACAAAACAATGTGAAAACTGTAACAAGTGAAAGAATCATTGAAGTAAAGAGTAACGGGTTGATCATTAACTCTATCTAACTAGAAGACGTAGAGAGTTAATTACTGTAGTTTCTTTTTTTAAAAAAGAATAACAAACAATATAATAGCCCCAATCAGTCACTCACTCACGAATTGTATCCATAACGCTTTGACGTCATTGTTTGATCTTAAGGTGTGTATCAGAAGGTGTGCAAAATAATTATAAATTAAAGATTATTTTTGAAATAGTACGACAATCCATAACAGTTTAAAAAACGTGTGGTGTTTCTCGCCGTTAAAAATAATTAAATTATTTGACGTCATTGTTTTATCTTATATTTTAGTTTTCGAAAAGGGAACAATGTAAAAAAGAGGATTTGAGGATTTATAATTACAAATACTTTGTGTACATTTCAGGAAGTTTAATATTTCGTATTTATCAAACAAGAATAAGTTACTTGGGGTTTTGAAAAAAAGTAGGTGCTGTAGGCGCCCTACATTCTTTAGTCAGCAGATATTTGGTTAAATAATCTTTACTTGTACTTAAATAATCCTCTTTGTTACAATAAAACATAGGGTTAAAGCACCGGTTCTACATTGTAACGATGTAACATGGGGTTAAAGCATATGCTCTACATTGTAACGATATAACATGGGGTTAAAGCACAGGTTCTACATTGTAACAATAATTATTAATTGCTCGAGGTTTACTTTTTAAACATATATTTTAAAGTTCAAGCGCATATCATTAGTTGTAAAAAACAAAAACAAAACAATAACAGTTTTTACAAATCAAATCTTACAAAGTAATAGATCTACTCTTTTGTGTTATAACGCGAATATTAAATTATGACAACACATTGTTGTAATACTGTGCGAGTCTTACATTGTAACTATACATCATTGTGTCACAGCGTCCTTTATCCTCAATGAGTCACGTGGAAGTTGAAAGAAGTTGAAAACAACCGCATTCTAGCTCAGCAATTTTTTTTAATGCATATCAATGGGGAAGAATTTGCAGCTAACACGAAAGGCTAAAAAAAAGGATGTTTGTATCTCGCTCGCAAGTAAAAACGAATGTTGACGGCTTTAGCTTTGTCACTGATACATCTTATACCGCAATTGTGGGATGTTTCTATAATTACTTTAGCTTTGTCACTGATACATCTTATACCGCAATTGTGGGATGTTTCTATAATTACTTTAGCTTTGTCACTGATACATCTTATACCGCTATTGTGGGATGTTTGTATGATTCTTTTAGCTTTGTCACTGATACATCTTATACCGCTATTGTGGTTTCTATAATTACTTTAGCTTTGTCACTGATACATCTTATACCGCTATTGTGGGATGTTTCTATAATTACTTTAGCTTTGTCACTGATACATCTTAAACCTCTATTGTGGGATGTTTCTATAATTACTTTAGCTTTGTCACTGATACATCTTATACCGCTATTGTAGGATGTTTCTATAATTACCTTAGCTTTGTCACTGATACATCTTATACCGCTATTGTGGGATGTTTGTATGATTCGTTTAGCTTTGCCACTGACACATCTTATGCCACAATTGTGGGATGTTTCTATGATTCCTTAAGGACATGGATTCTTTTTCCATTTGTACTTACTGTGCGGCCGCTTTAAGTCGCGCTTTGTCATTTAGCGAAATCAGTTAAGCCGCGGTTTTTTTTCCATGGCTCCCAAATTTTGAGAACAAACATAGCAATAAATAATTTGTACGTAAGATTTTCCAGCGATTTAGTGTTTCTGTTGGCCATGGTAGTTATAGTTACTGGTTGAAAATACATATTTTTATGTAAATAATACGTAAGTGTAAACTTAATTTAATTTTAAATAAATGTTACAGGGAAGAAATACCGTTTCTGTTTTTCATTCTTTATTATCGCTTAATACGTTACACTGAAATCTTTGCTAATCGACGTTATCTCGCGATTAACCCAAGTCGCGATAACATAAATAATATGGAGCCAAACGACAGCGAGATAACGGGGTCGCACTGTATTAGAATGACACGAGTCATGACGCCAATTTATGGCATAATTTCGCGACATTTAAAACGATGATTTTTAAGGAATAATCCAAACGTTTTTTTTGTGTGTGTGGATGAATACTGTTTAAAAACAAGCTTCCTAAGCTACATTAATTGTCCATGTGATATAAGTCACTTGCTGAAAGGCTTCTTTCTAGTCAACAGATTAACGTGATATAAGTCACTTGCTGAAAGGCTTCTTTCTAGTCAACAGATTAACGTAATATAAGTCACTTGCTGAAAGGCTTCTTTCTAGTCAACAGATTAACGTTATTTTCAGTAACTTAACTCTGTTATTATGACATGCACTTAGAAGCAGATACAAATATTTACCAGGCATGACCAACAAAATGAAATTTCACGTCCTCTTGTTCTAAGTGTTTGTTTCTATACCCTCTAAACCAAAAGCCGAAATATGTTAAAACCCCGCTTTGTACAATTCTTCTTAAATGAACTCTCAAGGACGATAATTTAAACAGATTCTAAAGTTGAAAAAAAAAATCAAACAAAGTGATCGCCCCTGCCAGACTTTGACCAATAACCACAAAACGTCTGGTACTCTCGATACCATCCTTTGCCTGTCTTATGTCAGACGTGCCCACAGTGTGCATACGAGGTGACAATTATTGTAACAATAACTGACTTCTATCTCCATAAACGAGTTATCCCTAAATCCCTAAATCCCTGTAGTTTTAATGCCGTTGTATTATTATGTTACCGAAACCATTTGCATGCATACTAAATTTAACATAAACGTTTAGGAATTTATCTTGAATTTTTAGTCATAAATAATGTTGAGCCCATCAGAAATCAAAATTAGTTGACATTTATTTTATAACATTTACATAAAGCTCGGTTACAAGGCACGCTGTCACAAGTTTCCGATTCTTGGCTTGATTGTCTTTTAATTTTATTTTAGTCATTTATTTAAATTTTATTTTGCTGTTGTTTGATTTTAACCACTCTTTAAACTGTTGACCGTTGTTCCAAAATGTAATAGCACTGCTCTATGAATCAAGTGCCTCTCTATATGGGTTCAAAGCGGCAACTCAACCCCGTATACAATTAGAACAAAAATGAATGAATGTACGACATGTATATTTAATTCTGATGTTTGAGATCCAGCTGTTGTTGATATATTTAAGTGCATATCTTTGTCAAGTCGTGAACCCATGATAATGACCTCGCCTTTATAAGTTTCCCTACCACAGGACTATGAGATAATAATATCATCTAGCGCTGGTGTTATTCAGTTAACAAACTATTTCATGAAATACGAGAATAAAATTCAATTTTTAGTTAAAGCCATAATTTTCTGATTATTTAAAAAAAAAATTGTTCAGTATTTTCCCAAGTCTATAAATATTATTTATGATGCCAATTTCTCTATTTTTTCCCCTCCACCCCCCCCCCCACCACAACTTTTTATTTCTAATTCCCATTATTACTCTGAAACCACTTTCATTGCGGAAACAGCTCTAGATGGTTAAATGAGGGATCAATGTCCGCTACTCGTTTGCTGTCATTCTTTGAGGTGAGCGCCTTGTCAAACGAAAACTAAATGAAAAGGAACGAGAGAAATACAAGTGCCCACAATTCACATCCGGCAGACGCAAACAACTTCCGATTTATAAATTTTAAAAAGAAACACCATTAAAAGAAAAGAAAACAACAACACAGCGACACATGAATGTTGTCGGTTATTAAACCGCTCTTTTGTAGGCATATTGACTGAAATGTTTCTAATAAAATCATATGGCTTAGATGTAGACTATTCATTAAATGTGTAAAAGCTGTATTTTGACAGCTTGCTTGATTTACATTTAATTCGTGTTTTGGTTCTAAACCTTTAAAAGTTTGTTTTTTTAAATATATGGACACGACGTAATTCAGGTGGGGGAAAGAAGTAAAACTAATAACATGACCATAATTTGTCATTAATAACTGCTTACTCATTGTGTTCATTGCTTTTATATCATTTAAAGAATTAGCTGTATCTATCATTGACTCTCTTAAACTCGCGATTAAGACCTCAGAACTAAACGAAAACAAATTTTTACTCCTTCCTGAACTTTAGTTATAAATTATGCAACTGAATACTTTACAGGGCCAATAAAGATGAGATTTTATTTAAGGTCTCAAATAAACATATGTTGAATGATACAAAAGATGTGATAAATAAAAATTAATACATTTAATGTGAATACAATACGCAATGTCATAAAAATGCGAAATGGCTTATAAATAAATATGGCGCCAATACTTGGGCGTTGATGTTTTGTTTAATTTTTACTAATCATGTGGATTATTGTTAAGCATTTCATTTCAAGACACCGAGTTTCTAAGAAACACGTTAAGATCTAAACAAATACACATGCTTTGAATATGCATTTTGTCACGATAAGTCATTATTCTTTATGACTAGGCGTATTTAAGTCTTTCTCTCACAAAGATGCAGCACATATATTACAGATAAACACACATTTAAATGTAACTTTGCATTCATCTATCAAACCCACATTAGATAAAACACGCACTATTACGCACAAAAACGAAAGGGAAAAATACAATAAGTATAGAAAAGAACGCACACACACACACACACACACACACACACACACACACAAAGCACACACACACACACACATACACACACACATATGGATAAACACAGACAGACATTTATAACTGAAAACCTGCTCTAAACGAAGGGAGACTTCCAAGTTAAAGAATTTAGTGCTCGTTAATGAATTCAATAACGCAGCTAAACAACAAACAGTTTAAATTTAATTGCTCATTACAAAATTGAGCATTAAAACCCCCCCCCCTTAATTTGTGCTCTGATGTTAAAATTGCGTTCAAAGACATAACCCATTAACAATGCTAGCGAGAATTCCTAGCAACCAATTTTCTCAGAAAGAAGAAAGGATGTTGCGATAACAAAGCCATCTTTAAATTATTCCACGGATTCGTTAACACGGTTACGTCAGGGCTAACGATGTTTGTTTGATAAATGGCGCAACGGTTGGTCTCTACATGGCCCAACGGTTGGTCTATATATGGTACAACGGTTGGTCTATACATGGTACAACGGTTGGTCTCTACATGGCCCAACGGTTGGTCTATACATGACACAACGGTTGGTCTATACATGACACAACGGTTGGTCTATGCGTGGTACAACGGTTGGTCTCTACATGGCCCAACGGTTGGTCTATACATGGTACAACGGTTGGTCTATACATGGTACAACGGTTGGTCTATACATGGTACAACGGTTGGTCTATACATGGTACAACGGTTGGTCTATATATGGTACAACGGTTGGTCTATACATGGTACAACGGTTGGTCTATACATGGTACAACGGTTGGTCTATACATGGCACAACGGTTGCTACATAGATGGCACAACGGTTGGAATATTCATGGTAGTCGGTGTAGAAGAGGAAAAGAAAAGAAGAGATTATAGGATAGAATTGAAACCCATTCATTGGTCTATGGAGTTCAAGAACCCAGAGGAGGTGATTAGACGCTCATCGCTCATAAATGAAAAAAAAAAAAGAACGCCTCAAAACTAGGAATATACCGGCTACAATTTTTGAAGTACAGCCGCAGCCGAATGGGACGGGATTTATAAAGTAAAAACCGACAGGAGCCGGATTTAACAGCTTTTATAAAGTGAAATCCGACCGGAGCCGAAGCCGGAGCTGGATTTGTAAAATAACTGGATTCCGGATTTGCCGGAGTCTTTGTATATGTATGTTAGGGCTCAACCGGCTAGTATGCAGTGAAATCCTGCCGGAGCCGGATTTGTAAAAAAAACGGATTATGGATTTGTCGGAGCCGGAGCCGAAATCCAGTACACCTATCAAGTTTTCATATACATTACTAAGAACCTAACATTTCATTTGACTTCAACAATTTTTTTTTCTTCGACAAGACCCTGGAGCACTGAGGTTTTACTGGGTTTAAATACAGCCCCCACCCCCACCACCCAGTTGTCCATAGAGTAGATCTTTGACCTTCTCAAGACTTCTATTCAATGCGTATCACCTCAGTCCATTGAACTTCGGATCAGACCACCCAGACTTTTATTGAATTTTGAAAAAAAAAATTTTCACCGATTCTTCAAAGAAATCGCTGAGTTGATATCTTTGTATTATTCTTATTACTGGGTTTAGCTATTTGCTAAACAAGCTATAGCTTAAGTCCTCCCACCTTTTTGGGGGCACCGGATTAAAATAAATAAATTTTGGCACTGATAAAGAATATCTTGACTTCAAAAGAGCTTCCATATCTCAAATAGATTTGGGACCCATATTGTCTAAATCCAGCTTCGACTTTATTTATTTTTAAACATGTCTTTGTTATGTTAAAGAAAACCATACAATGTATCGGAAATTACATGAGGTTGGGAAGTTATACAATACTGTATTATACAATTTTAGTCGGTCTAAGGAAAAAAATTGATAATATCGCAAATCATCTATACTAATAGTTAAAATTTATAATTAAATCAAAAGTTATTAAAAGACATTTTTAAAAATTTATCAAATTGATAAAAGGCACACAAAATCGATGAGCAATGGTTAACAATTAGAGTGCTAATAATTCTCAAACTTTCTACTTGGTTAACACAAGACGTTGTTAATTTTTTTAAAAACGATTCACTTATTTTGATAGATAAGCTGGCATCAGCTAATTTAAAGTAAGTGGACGATGAGTACAGTGGGCACAAAACCTTCTGGGATTTCCACTAAAACAAAATTAGGGGCTCCAAATGTCATAGATGTTCACTCTGTAGCATCTTTTAACATCGTGTTCTATCCGAGACGTCCAATGGTGTCAAAATAATTTTTTTTTTAAGCTGGCTGTCAAGGTATGATAATCACTGTTATGAGTGTTGTGAGTTGTGGTGAGAATGTTATGAACTCTATTCAGTTGACGGACTTTTGAATGTCAGGCAATGACTTGAGAGTGCGCGCAAGGGCTATATATAGTGTGGGTCTGTGTAGTGTGTGAGAGACGAGTGGAGAGAGACGAGTGGAGAAAACATAGGAGAGACTTGTAACTTCAGTGTGTGGACGTTCGGCCAGGGCTGTGTTGTTGACGGGTGGTGTTATCGAGGTTGCTCGAGCACTGTGAAGGCTGTGAGCCTGTATGCCTGTGCTGTGATGGCTCGAACACTGTAAAGACTGTGAGCCTGTATGGCTATGCTGTGATGTCTCGAACACTGTGAAGACTGTGATTCTGTAAGCCTATGCTGTGATGTCTCAATGGCTGTATGAAGGATTTATACGTGTATTTATAGTTCAATAAAGAACACCTTCTATTCGACAAGAGTCTGTCTTTATTAAGATTGTATCCAGAACCTAGTACGCAAAAGTGGGGGCTACGTCAGTGGACCTCTGGAAACTCTTGTCGAACATCGAAGTGTCGGCCACAGTCATCAGGTCCGATGTGTGGTCTGTAAAGTCTGCGAGGGAGACATCTGCCTCCTCGTTGCTGGTCTATGTGTGTCGGGGACAGTCCTGTCCTTGAGGGAGACATCTGCCCTCTCGTTGCTGGCCTGTGTGGTTTCGGGGACTGTCCTGTCCCTGAGGGAGTCATCTGCCCTCTCGTTGCTGCCAGGTGTTGTCGGGGACCGTCCTGTCCCTGATAGAGTCATCTGCCTTCTCGTTGCTGCCAGTGTGTCGTCGATGACCGTCCCGTCATTGAGAGAGACCTCCCCTCCTTGTTGCTGCCAGTGTGTCGTCGATGACCGTCCCGTCATTGAGAGAGACATCCCCTCCTTGTTGCTGCCAGTGCGTCGTCGATGACCGTCCCGTCATTGAGCGAGACATCCCCTCCTCGTTTCTGCCCAGTGTCAACGGTGTCGTCGGTGAACAATAACAATTTAGTTTATTACATGGACTAATGTGTAGTTATTGTTTTTTTTTGTGAAAGTGTGTTCTCTGGTTCTGGCAATCAAGGCAAGTACAAATAATTATTTTTTCTTTTTATGATCGTTAAAACTCAAAGTATTGTGTATTAGGAAATTGATGTTAGATATTTTATTTTTGTTTCCTCCAACCTGGGTCCTAGTACAATAGTAGGAAGTAGAAATGGAAACTAGAGAAAAAAAAGGGAAGAGATGAATACAATAATGGATGAGTTTAGAGAGATGGTGGTAAAACAATTACAGTTAGAGGGAGAAGAGCTAAAGACGTTTGTATTAGAGCAGTGGAAAAGACTGATAGAAGAGGAACGCGTAGAAAAAGAAAGAAGGGAACAGAAAGAGTATGAAGAGAAAAAATTAAGGGAACAGAGAGAATATGAGGAATTAATAAGACAGAGAGAGAGGGAACATAAATTAAAATTGCTAGAAATAGAAGCTGCAGGAAAAAAATATAGGGAAAGTAGAGAAATAAAAATAGAGTCTAGGAAAGCGGAACAAAGAGAAGAAATTATTGAAAGTGCAATAGAGAAACCTAAAGATACACTGAGTGAGCTAAAGGCAATATGGTGCTGCGCTCAAAGTAAATTAACGGCCTTAGCAAAAGGATGCAAAGAACACAATAGAGAACTTGATGACGAGGAAATGGAGTTAAAGAATTTAAAAATGAAAATTGTCCAAGTGAAGATTAACTTAGTTGAAAAGGATGAGTTTGTAGAAAAAATCATGTTAAGCCTGGTCCCTTTTGGAACTCAGGACGTGTTAGCGCATTTTCGTATTATGTATCAGTACTTATGTTAGATATCAGCATTATGTAGTTATCAGTAATTGTGTTTAGATTTTAGACATATTTTTATGAATTTTCTTGTGTAATGAATATACCTGACATTTTTTTTATTTAAAAGTCATTTCTTTACATTTTAAAAAAAAATATTTTTTCTTTAATCTAACTACAAGTCACCACAAATGATGACGTAAAACTCTCTAAACTTTTACACACATTCTAATGACGTCAACAAAAAAACAACAAAAAAACAAACTAATTCTTTTGCACGCCTTCGCACCACTCTTGAATGCTTGAAATACTATGTAATCGACTTCCGGCAATGGCGGCCGTTCCCTGCGCTAGTGTTACCTCTCGGTTCGAAATATTTTTTGGTAGTTTTAACGGGGTTTTTTAACGGATCGAGTAACTGAGTGTTGATGCACAAATGGCAGGTCAGGACATACAAAATACATATATACCTCATGGGTCTAGGACTTATGGATGCTGAGATCAAAGGTGATGACAGACGGACGGACGGACGGACGGACAAAACGGGTGCAATAGCGCATTCGACTTCTCGAAAATGCGCTAAAAATACAGAGAGAACTAAACGATAGCATATTAGAAAATACAGATCGGGTAGAACTAGCTCTTAGAGAAGAGACTGTAGTTACATGTAACGCTACACTCAGTGAAGGAGACGATGCTGAAAAGTTAAGAAGGGTGATAGAAATGGGAGAAAATGATGACACAAATCTAAAGTCAATGATAAAAGATTACGAAAATTGGAACATAGAAATGGAGAGAAATCTAACTAGTATAATGCAGGACACTAAAGAAGAGTTAAAGAAGTCTGAAGTAGAGAAAGATGAACTATTGGAGAGGTTACAAATTGAACTAGTAGAAAAAGAGAGAGAGAAAAGATATATGGAAGAATTACTGGCTCAGAAAGAAAAGGAGATTGATGAACTAAACAGAAAAGTAGCAAGTAATGAAGAGGACATTATTGAAATGTGGAGGATCGTTAAGGAAAAAGAAGAAATAAACTATGATTTATGTATGAAATTGATAGTGAAAGATGATGAAATTTTGATATTAAAAGAAGCCCTAATAGAGAAAGAGGGAGCAATTGAAAGTAAACAAGTTGACCATAGACAGAATCAGAGGTCAACTGTAGAAAAGCTAGTTAAGATAGTTGAAAAGACAGAACAGAGCAGAGTTACACTAAGGGAGAAAGTTATTATAATGATACTGGATGAAAAGAATGAGAACCGCTGCGGTGGGTCCACGCAAAATTACGACATGTGCTCAGGGGAAGTTGGTGTTGACTTGTTAGAAACGGGCTATGTGTATTACAGCGGGACAAAGCTTTCTCGTGACCAGGAAGACAGGGAGAGTTACTATGTGGGGACAGGTCAAACCAGAAATAACCAGACCGTGACTGACAATAACTCAAATAGGCGTCACAACCCGTGTAGAATTAGAGCCAATTACAGAGAATGTGAATCAGATGACCGGGGTGCTTGTCCGTTAGGGCTAATGATCTGGTTGATGGTTGGGGTCATTCTAAAAATATTGATAAGCGGGCGTGAATACGAGTGGGTCGCCACGAACATGTACGGTAGCGAAGATACCCTTGACACGAGTTGGGGGTTATGTAACAGTGCCATGTTAAAAGTCCCGCCTAGGCTCACGTGGGAAAGGAGCAGTGAGGATAACGATAACCAGGGGCGTGTACTGGTAGTAGTAGAAGATAAACGTAATATACCACCAAGTACAATGACTATGATTTTTTTTGCTGGTTTTGTTAGCAAGTTGATGACTAAAGATAAATAAAGAGGACTTGATTATGATTATGTTTTTGCATTGGTTGAAAAATTATTTTGAGGACAATGTGACGGGGTCTCACTAAAGGTCATGTGTTAATGAGTGTTTCATAATATTCATGGCCATTGAGTTGAATGTGTAAGATAAATATTCAAACATAGAGACCTCATATTTTTTGATGTGTTAAAATATTGTGTACTAGCAATTTGCCCACGCTTTGCTGCGGGAAGATGGAGTATTAGTGATAAGTGAGTGAGTGCATAAAAAACTATATTTTGGCCCCCAGCGCCCACCAAGGAATATTTTAAATATTATTTCACCTGCTGCCATCGTGGAAGTGTATTTAAAAATCCCCAACGTTTTATGCGTTACCTATTTGGGAAATAGGAAAAATTGTGCTTTTCAATTTGTATATAGCACGTTTGAAAAAAAAAACGTTTTTGAGGTCCCGGCCCAAATGAGTGTGAATTTTAAAATTATAAAATTATATTACGCTAAATTTTGTCGCGAAAGGGTACCCAATAAATTCCTAAAGTCTTATGCTTCTACCTACTTAGGGAATGGGAGAATTAGGGATTTTTTATTTTTATATAGTTAATATTAGGGGAAAACTACATTTTAGCCTCCCAGCCAACAGTAAAGAATGTTTTAAATAATTGTTCACCCCTGCTACCATCGTGGAAGTGTAGTTAACAAACCCCCAAAGTTTCATGCGTTTGCCTATTTGGAAAATAGGAAAATTATTGATTTTCAAATTTTTATAGCACGTATAAGGAAAAAACACGTTTTTTTGGGCCCAGGCCCTCATGAGCGTGCATTTAAAAATATGTTCGCCGTTTTGAGGGTACCCAACAACTTCCTAAAGTTTTATGTTTTTACCTACACGATGAATTGTGGAATTTGTAATGAGTCGGTTTTTAATATTTAAAAAATTATATTTTTGCCCCCGGCCCCCATGTGAGTGGAAATGTATCATTCTCTTTCGCCAACTTTCATCTGGAGATTGTACTCAACAACTTTCCAAAGTTTTATGCTTCTACCTAAATGGAGAATGGGGGAATTAGTTATGTGTAGTTTTTATATAGTTTATATTAGGAAATAAACAACATTTGGCCCCCCGGCCCCCAGTAAGAGATATTTTGAAATATGTTTTCATCTGCTACCATCGTGAATGTGTAAT